>VZRM01003581.1:67292-201607 GCA_013397955.1 Grantiella picta | reverse complement strand
AGGAGAACTTTCTAGAATTTGTCTTTATATGTAATGTGGGAGGGAAGACAAGCAGGGCCAATAGCTTCACTCGAAGGCTCCCTGGGAGCACCCCCTTTAGTTAGGGCTGCTTTACTCCCAAGACTCGTCCCGCGGGGTACTGCCACTGTGCAGTGGGCTAGGGACGCTCAGCTGAGCCAGGGCCACAGCAACAAGAATGTAAATTAATTCTGTAAAAATTATATAAGAAATCATCTTACCAATCAAAAGTAGCAGATTAGGAGATAACAAGAGGAATAAGTATTTATATATTGAAAAAAGAGCAAGCTTTTCAAACACATTGACTTCATTCAGCCAAAAATTTGGCATTTGCTCAGTATTCAGCATTGGCTATAAATATTTTCAAAATTATAAAGATATAAGGCCCTTCTTAGCTCTTTTGTTGACTAAAAGCATGCTTTCAATTTGATATAAAGCATTTCAAATAATGCTTTATATTTGAAGTCATTAAAAAAAGTAAGAGTGACTGGCTGGTTATGTATAATGAATAAATTCACAGAAGTTTTGTATATTCTAAGTGTGGAAAAACTTCCAAGTGTAACAACTAAATGACTCATTATGGAGTATGCTTTCCACTGTTACCTGAAGAAAGAAAAATTGTCACATGAGATTGTGGTATTTCCATCAAAGGAAAAAGGAACCTTTTAAAAATACATAATATGTTAGTTTTGCCACTAAAATCAACTTTAAGATTTTATACTCAAACAGAACACCGCAATGTCTAGATTATATACAAATCAGGAATTGCTAAGAATCCAAAATGAAGCTTCTCAGAGAATAACAATTCCTTTTACAAAATGTTATTTTGTTATCATGATGCCTTCCCCCTGTGATGGAACATGTTCACCCACTGATTTTGTGTAGCTAGTATTTAATCCTGTATGACTGTGAACTGAGAATTAATACAAATTATAGAGAAAGTTTAACCATGATTGTTTAGTGAAAAGAACTAGTGGATAGCAAATACCAAAAGATATAAATGATTTTTGTGAGGATTAGACCTTTCCTAGGAGGCAATATGGGTAACAGGCACAGCTTTGATCCCAGCACTGCATTCCATTCTAGGGTTGCTTTTCTGAAAAGCGCATTGAAAGGCAGGTTGAAAAAAAAAACCAAACAATACAACACAGAAATTCCTACCAAGACAAAATGCTTTGTGTAATACACTGTTTCCCCTTTGGGGAGAGATTCAGAATAAGAATGCATTTAAAATTTGAAAAATATCAGCTATTTCAGTAAATGCACTACAGACAAGCAATTGCATGGAAGATTTAAGAACATGTACAGTGGAGAGGGTAGTAATGCAGCCATGACATTATATTTCAGGTCATATCAGTTCATTGAAACCCGTAGACCTCCATGTCCAACTATACTTATCTTCGTAAGACATCTTGTGCTCTTTTTACTCTCAAGTTGTCAATTTTCTGTCAGTGACAAGATAAACATAGCCAGTAAGCAGTATGGAAAATAAATGTCCTCTATATATATAATATTAGAACTTAAAGACTAATGTCAGTACCACAAAAACTGTCACAAATGACATGTGACTGGCTTTCCTACTGATAGAGAGCCTTGGAGTGGCCCATCATATTTCTAGGCACTTTTTAACAGCAGGTAAAAAGGCAATAAATGTTGCAGTGGCCTTGGGGCAGTTGAGCACCCCCAGTTCAAGGTGCAATGGTGAAGCCCCAGATGAGTCGTGGAAATGAGTTAGCTCTTTGGTTACGGTGACTCGAAAGAGCACTCCCAGGACCCTTTGCTGCAAGAGTAGTTAATATGCACCAGTACATTCAACTATTGGCCTTGCTTCTCTCCCCTCCCCTGTTCCATATAAGGTCTTATTCTAGAAGTTTCTCCTTTGTTCCCCCATTGAGTTATTAGTCATTGGTTTCTTTGAATTTTGTACCCTCCCCTTCTGTATCCCCATTGAGCCAAGTTGTTGTCAATCAACCGTTCTATGTACCCCATTGGTCGTCTCGCGTTTCCCCTCCCCTTTTCCGTTACCTTAAAACCTGCTGCACAGCGCAGAGCAGTGCCATTCTGAGCTCCTCCCTACCCGCTCCGAACCTCCTTGCCCGACCTCCAATAAACCTTTCTTCGACCCCGCTCAGAGTTGCCTACATTTCTTGCGACCGCCTTCGATCTCCAAGCCTCCATCGCTCCCGCAGGAGCGCAGCTTTTTCCAGCCTATTACCCACTGCCCCGAAGGGCGAGCCGCCACTGCCTGAGAAGGCCTCAAGGTCCGGTCACCCTGATCCCGAATCGAGTCCCGGGTTCAAGGAACCCGACAAGTGGTGCTGTGACTCGGATAACAGCTATAAGCAATTTTTTTTTAATCACTATTTTATGTAGAAATAAAACATAGACTAGAAGGATGAGACAGGGATGAACAGTTTCAGTCACACAGATGGAGTCTGTGAGCTTTATCTGAAATCATGGTGAAATAGTTTCATGCCTGGATCTCATGACCTGTGTCTAATTATTCACCTAATTTTGTTCAGTGTAGATTCACTGTGCATGCTTTAGAGGTTAGCACCTTCAATATCACTAATTGATGTTAAAATACTTGTCTAACACCTTTTTGGGTTGGCAGAAATGATATTGCATGGAGATACAACTAGACCATGGCATAATTAATTACTATACTTAAACCTAGTCCTAGTAGGTTTAACTAGCCTTTCTGTTTTAAATCAGGAAATAATTCAAGTCAGAACATGATTTAGGTTCTTTCCAGTATTTCACAAAGAATCTTATTTCCCACTGAGAAATGTTTAACAAAGTTGTCTGAGTAATGGATCTAACTGACCAACAATGAGGTGTCACATACAAGACTGAAGTAATTTTACATTATATTTGTATTTTTTTTTAACCAAGGTACTCATATTTTAATAGCATGTTAATTTATGAAGCATGAAGGCCTGATTTATGAGACTCTGGACATTTAAAAATTTTGGGAAAAGGACACTCAACATTCTCTTGGAGTCAGCCCTCTGACAATACTGAGGGTTTCAATAACAACATAATTTTGGAAAAATATCTTTTTTCATCATAGGCAGTCTCAAAAAAAGTGCCTACACTGGAGAATGCTGGTATGTTCAGAGACAAACTTCCAAAAATATGGTTTATATGTTCATTAACTATAGTGATATTGGCAATACACAGTACTGTATGAATCTTTCACAAAAGTTGAAAATTTTAAAAAATGCTGGTGCTTGAAACCTATGCGAATGCCCAATGCCATCTATATGTAGTAGCACCAAACTGTAGAGTGATGCAATGCAATACAAATCTACACAAAGAAAGTGAACAGATATACTATGAGAATATTGCTGCAGCTGAATCAGAAGCATTCTAAATCCCAAGGGATAAAGCAAATCAGTAGGTTAGAAAAGAAGTGGTTCCAGTTTGCTCATCTCTATTAATCTGCAGTGTCAGAGACACCTGTCCTGACCTATGGAACCTTGTAAGACATGGATGGATCTGTCATCCATTTAGTGACCTTCCAGTGAGAAAATGAAGTCTAAAATTGACTGGGAGATAAACTGGTGTGGGTATTAACCATCCCATCATTTCTGTTAGTATATGGACAAGTGCTTCCTGAACACATATCCTGCTCACTTCACTTTTGTTAAAATTCAGAGTATTTCACTTGTTATCATGTACAAATCCTTGGCATCTTTCAGAACTGGTAACAGAGGCACCATACAATGTTTCTGAAATGCAATGTGACTGTAGAGAATTCCCACGGTGAGACCTTATATATAAACACTCTTTCAAGGCACAACATTATTGATCAACAGTTTGGGCAGGGCACTGAATAGAAAATATTCTTTTCTTTGTTTCTTTACTTCTATTGGTGAAAAAAAATCAAAGGAATTTTGTCTGAACACTCCAAAGGATTTTTTCTTTTTTCATTTGATGTGAATCTGCACCAAAATATCTACATCACTCTTTCCAATGACAAGTTAATTTTCTTTAAAAGCACTTGCATCTATATGTTTTAAAATATTGTTTTATTTAAAATAAAGAACATGAAGGCTAAGATCTACTTCAACATTCTGTGCAGATACTTAGGAGCAAAGGAAAATATTAAAAGCATGTCCCTCAACCACACAGCTTTCATAAGAATGGTATTCTAAAAAACTACATTACAGTGTCTGCAACTTATACAAGATTCATTTGTTGTCACTAAGAAATATGACAATTGTCCTTTTGGCAGAGTATGCCAAATTAATGAAGGTAGTTTAATGATAAATAAGCTTTACTCCTTTACATCAGTTTTGCATCTTGCATTAAGGGCAGCTCACTCTGAAAATGGGTAAGTGGTTTTCCTGCTGCCCTTTGCTGGGAGGATGCAGCTGTAAAATTTGCTAGTGTTCTCCAGAAGCTGTGTCTGTAGAGAGGTGAAGGGATGTTTTAGATCTTCTAAATGCCATAGTATGAGCTCTTGTCCAGAGAGCACCTCCCTCTTTGAGGGCTGTGTCAGTCACACTCCATAAGGCAGTGCAGCTTCCCTGCTCTTGGAATATAGCTGTGACTGAATTTGGATTAAGCTTTTGCTGTATTCAGCTTTCACTGACTTAGCCAGTATAATTCAATTCCTGATTGAGCCATGACAATTTGGTCTTGGAAATACAGGAAAATTGTCTTTTAAAACTTTTTAATTGAATACATCTCTCTTTGAAATATTGCCAGTTTTAATATGTATTTTTAACTGTTCTCCTGCATTTAAATCCGTTTGACTTACTCTTATTCTTCCAGTGAAATTATTTTTGATCTGAAACATACTCTTTTTCAATGAAATCCTGTGTACAGAGTTAATTATTTGCCAGTAACACATATTTTTAAAGGCCCACTGATAACACATGGAAAACTTAAAAACAATTTCGAGTTACGTAGAATATATATGGTGCATATTATGCAGTTCTCTTCCCTTGTTTATTACAAAGAGTATTTGCATATAGACAAAGTCTATGCTCATCTGCTTCTCTTTCTCACTTTAGGACATAATCTTCAATTTGAAGCCTTATGATTATATTATCTTCCTTAGGTGTGTTCATTATGGCAGAAAGGTAGGTTTATCTCTTCAAGCTGAGAATAAGAAAAGAGAACAGATGAACCCTTAAACATCACAGATGCTGTTGATAGGTGGATGTGTCTTGTGGAAAAGGACAAGAGAACAGACACACAGAAACTGACACAAAAAGAAAATATTTTTGGGCCATACTTTTTTTCCAATATTTTCAAGGGAATGTCTATAAATTATTAAAATACAGAGATACAACATATATTATACATATGAATGGTCATTGTTTAATTGTATATAAATTATGTAAATATATAATTTATTTTATAATTAATTTCACACGACCTTTAATATGTATTTCTGTTATTTGTAGAACATATGTTTTACCTTACACTTAACAGCATTGTTTTAGGGGTGCAATGCAAGAGACAACTGCCTCTTCAAAAACACCCTCTGGAATAATTAGAAAAAGCAAGACAAAATAAAATGAGAAACAGAAAAAAAACTCCTCAGCAAACTTAACCAAAATCCTCTTCAAAAAGAAAGATAAATAATATGATTACTCAACACGGAATTTCATCAAGAGATCTTGACTGACGCAGTTTACTTAAAAGGACTAAATCTCAATTCACTGGTTTGGAAAAATAATCATACCACTTCATTATAATACATAGTAGTAGTACATACTCAGTGGTATGTAAAATGTATGTACATTTGATTATAGTCTTTGTTCTGTTTTTGGGAAACAGTTTTCACTTTAAGGCTTCACACTAAACTATTCTCTCTAGAGAATGACATTATATGGACTGTAATATTAAATGAATGCTTTCTTTTTGACCATAGCCTGATTTTTTTTTTTTATTTTGATGGTTCTATTGATTTTTCATCCTTTTCAAAGTCAGTCTGAATTAACCATTGCTACTAGATAAAAGCAATTTTTTTATCTATACAGAACCCTTACATTCTACATTTTTACTGTAAAAAGATCTTGTAGGAACATAACCAGAAGCATGTTCTTTCTGCTCTATACATTTGCCATCTCTGGAAAAGAAAGGATCCACTGGTTTTTGGGGTTCTTTTATCCTCATAAGAAAGTGGATACAAAGACTTAGATGTGTTGGTGCAATTCACAGTGCTAAGGAAAAGGTCAGGATATTCTTGACACTGATATTCCTAAATCCTGTACGCAATCTGCTGGGACACTGTTTTACTTAGTGGTATCTCTTTGTGTTGTAATTTGGTACAGGGATAGAGAATGAGATCTCTGAGCTTTAGGAAAACTCCTCACTATTTTATATTGTATCAAGCAATATATTTTTTTTTGTTGGATTGATTCTAGATCAAAATGTATGACTACGTATATGTTAACTCATTCAAAGAAAGTAAATAAAAATATCACCATAGTCTAGACCTTAGGGCCTTATCTTTCTGACACTAAATATTTAGTCCTCTTTCAAAAAGTGATGTACTTTTGTCAGAAAACAATAGGAGTAAGAGACCTGCAGCCACATCCAATAGAATAACTTTATGGATTTATTACCCCTCTACAGGGATATATAGAAGGAAACACTCCTCTGGTTCCTTGAAACCACAACTTTTTTTCCTAATAATTCTAACATTTTTCTTTATTTTATTTTTTTAGGAAAAAAGTGTTATTGTGGTTATTAAAAACAAGTTATAGTAGTAATAATAATTATTTAGTGTTGATAAAACAATAATTTGAATTAATGGGACTTAACTCAAATATATTTATATTAAAGGGAGTGAAAGGTTTATGGTCTAATCCTTAATGAGTCTTTTGATGTACATTTATTGTAAAATGATTTAATTTCACAGTCTTGTACTTGAGAGAATCTAATGGAACAACTTTTCAAGACCACTATAGAGCTTGGAGTCTTATCCATAAGCAGATCTGCACAGTTAAATTTTAACATTGAGAAAGAAAATTGCATATATATTAGGTATTTTATACAAGTAGAAATAAAAATGAGAAATTTTTTGGGAACATTATTCTATGTAATATATTTTTATGAAAACTAGTTAAAATTTTAATTCGGTTGTAGTCCCTTGAGATCTGACAGATCTGAAGAACAAAGAGCCAAACTCAGAAAAAGATGTTTTGCTTTTCTCTAAAATATGATGATACCCTTAGTGCTTCTTGATTCTTTTCATAGTCAAAGATTAACCAAAGATTAACAATAAGAGATTAGGAAATAGTACAGATTTTTTTTTTGTCCTCGATGCCATATTAGAAACAGAAAATCATTTTGACTATGAGAGGAGTTAGTTTGTTAGTTTTCAAACCATAGTTTGAAAGGTAAGTTTCATGCCTCATTGCCAATGCAAACATTTTAGACCTCTCTGTTAAAACATAATTAAACATTTTGTCCCTTAAAAAAAAAAAAAAAAGAAAAAAGGAAAAAGAAAAATCTAATTACCTTTGCAGAAAAGAGCAAAATTTCAAAAGGTAAGGCAGTGGATTCTATGCTTTTCTTTAAAGTATGTATGTGATTACATACCTTTTCAAAACATTCTCTTTACTAGTGAAGGAACAATTTTACTGTTTTGTATGGATGGAGGGAGAACTCCAGTGGACCCAAGTTGGTACACTGGAGCTTGTTGGCACTGCTGAAGTTAAATAAACAGGCAAACAATCCTCCAGTAAATAATTGTACTGGGTACTTGTCATCTGTGTTTCTAAGGATGACATTTAAATTTCTGGCATCAAGAGAATTCATATTCTCTGGAAGTATCTACAAACTGGTTTCCAAAGTGTTTTTCTCGTCTCCAGGTATTTTGCTGGTAATGGCATGTCAAATCTCATTTAAATGTGGAGTAATTAATCTTCAGACCAGGTCAGGTCCTGTATATCTCTCTCTTAGAGTGAGGGAGAGTGTTCCACAGTCTCTGTGCTGATCTTAGCAACCAGCTTCCACCAAGAAAGGAAACACAATGACTGATTCCTGTGTTGAAATGATACAAGTATTATGCCATTATAATTTTGTGACAAGCTGAAGACCATTACTGATGTTATCTGTTTTATTTGTAGTTTATGACCTCTATATTGTGTTCCTTTTAATATTATGTGACTCAGTATCAGAAAGTGAGAAGGCAAACCTGTATGCTGGCCTTCTCCCTGTTACCAGCCTCTGGGTTACCCTTTTATTTCTGTTCTCTAGTTTTTGGTTACTTTGTTTTCCCTGTTTTCGAAAGCCTTTTTTCTAGTTTTTGCTCAAATCTAAAGTATCTTTGGTGTTTCAGAGCCCTGTTGTTTTATATTCACTAAAAGGAAAAAATCTGTCCAGTCTGCTCACAAAGCTCCAAAGATTTTGGAGCGCTGACACTCTATACTGAGACGCAATTCCTTATCTGTGTATCCTTCCAACTTGGTATGGTGGTGTTGATTAATTTTTTATAATAAATGGAACAGACTGATAGAACATTTAAGATTTGCTTACTAAATTACTAAAAGAAAAAAAAACCTGCCAAATATTAAAAACAACAATAAAATTAATGAAAAGAGCCAGGAAAAAAAGCATTGTCATATATGAAACATTCTCTTTTCTAAAAGAAGTAAATTTAATTGTAAAGAAATAAATAAATAGTAAGAATCATAGCACTCCACCATTCAGGGGAAATAATAGTGAAAACCAAGATTGTAGAAAATGCGGAACACATGGGAAAAACAACAATACTTCAAACCGACATCTTTTTCCTTGTGTAAAAAGTAGAGCTAATTAGATTTTTCTCATCTAATAGGGTACAGTTTTCCCACCATTTTCAAAACAATTTGTTTTGTAGAGACTATAGTTCAGTACAGGATAAATGCCTTTATAAATCTAATCCATCTATTCTAGCATTCTACATTTCAATTGATTTCTGAGATAATGAACACATGCCTCCAAATTGTGCAGGCACTCATCTCACAAGTTGCTATCTTAGTGCTAGCTGCAGCCACTAGCTTTGCAGATATAACTTAGGAAATCTTAATTTTTGCCACTTGTATTGACTGTCTTGATAGCCTCACTCATTTGATGAGTTCTAGCACAAGAATATCCCTTACTGTACACTCTAAATTGGAAGAAAATTTGCAAACAGAGGACTATAGAGTGAAGAACAAAGGCTTATTCCTGTGTTGAAAAATATGAGGAGAAAAAAATTGCAGTGTTAGAGTTTAGTGCTATTAAAAATAATAACATAATGTCATTATTTTAAATATTATACAGTAATATATCTATATGCATCATTTATGACTGTATCAAATTAATATCACCTTTCCCCCTCCCCCCTCTTTTTCTATTAATTAAACCATAATATGGGAGAAAAACATTTGCCATGTAGATATGAAAGGTTATCTTTACGAGTCATTCTTAGATTAAGATTTTGGTTCTAAATGATAACATTCTGTGAGGTGTTGGAAGTCTAAGGTGGAACTATTTTCCATGAGTTACACAGCAACAAACCCTGTACTCCCACCACAGAGGCATCAACACAAAAGGTTTTCAGCCAAAGGCTTGTAAATGCAGAACATATTTTTCATGACTGAATTTTGTCTGGCTAAGCCAAAATCCAATATCTTCTGGGTATTTAGTAGTTCCATTCCAAACAATGTGTTACTTGGTTCTTTTTTTCTTTCTTTAATAGTCACACTGACAAAGAGTCAACTAAGTCTTACGACTTTTTTAGTGCAGAAGAATCCCTCACACATGAACAAGAAACATAGCTGTTATTGTATTTAATTATTGTAGTTGTTCATTGTTCACAACTGACAGAAACTTCAAATAAAAGAAAGTCTAGAATTTGTTTTTTGGCTGGGTAATGATATCTCCTGTGAGACATACCAGCAGGTATGTCCTTGCCTTTTCTGAGAGATACATTTTATGAAATGTATACATCATGAAATTCTGTAGTTTTCTTTCTAAAAGTCTTTCCCTCTTGTCTTACTTCATAAACATTACTGATTTTTTTAAATTAAAAATCAGTTTAAGTGATTAGTAATCAACAATGCTTTATCTTTCAAAGAACACTTCTATTGACAATTGCATAATTTTCCAAATTACTCTTGATAAGCTTCTGAGCTTTGCAGTGACATTTGTATGTGTATTTTTTGCATTCCTTATGAATGTATATGAATTCATAGGACATATTTGTAGATCTGTAGCCCAGTAATGAAGCATTAGAGATTCTCAGAGAATACCCTTTATACTAGATTCTGTATGCTCTCAAAAAAAAGAACTAATGAAATAACCAAACTAGTAAACAAACAAACCATATTGACAAACAGTTACTTACGATTGCATATATGTATAAGAAGTATATCATTTACTTTTTTTTTTTGAAAATATGAAATAGAAAATACTCATTAAATCTAGAAATGGTGTTCTGGTTTTTAATGAAAAAAATTATATTATTTATTTCCTATTTAAAAATAGCAGTGTTTTCAATAAGACATTTGGTAGGATTTTGTGAATAATACTTTCCTATAGGAGATATTTTGAAATACCTGTTAAATGTGGACGGTAAAAAATGTTTTATTGAATCTTCATGTATGTACGTATTTATACCTATTTTAAGTAGAAAAGAGAAATTTTATTCAGATAAAAATTAATTGTCCACTGAGTCATTTTGATAAAGAAATATAAAGTTGAAACTAGTTATGTATCATGAATATATAAAGAATGCTAAGAGATGGGAAGTAGAAACTCAAAACCTTTATAGATATATTATTACAGAACTCAGCACAGTTCTGTAATAATATATCTATTTTTAGAATAGATAAGCCTGATTGAAGAAGTAATATTTTAATCACAAGTTCCCTATGGTAAGATATATATTCCTTATTCAGAGC
The DNA here is from genome assembly GCA_013397955.1 of Grantiella picta. Classification (NCBI taxonomy): domain Eukaryota; kingdom Metazoa; phylum Chordata; class Aves; order Passeriformes; family Meliphagidae; genus Grantiella; species Grantiella picta. Next base: position 190,694 of record VZRM01003581.1, on the reverse strand, counting down.
TGAAAATGTTTTGAAGATTCTTGATACTACATGAATTGCACTCATAAATGGAATTCAAGTTTTCATTATTTCTGTATGTATTATTAAAAAAAAAAATCGAAATGCTTCTTTTCCAAGTAGTTAAACTTAAATCAGGGAATTGTGTTATATTCAGCATTATTTTCACTTTGGTTAATATAGTGATGTTAAACACTTCATTTCATTCTGTCTTAATTCCTATAAAATATACTTTAGTCTGCCTGTTTCAATGCCTGCCTTTTAAAAGGGGAAAGGAGTGGAGTTTTGCAAAACACAAAAGAATCAGGGCCTGCTGGATTATTGGGAAACAACAGGAAAAAACACCTGTGATACTTCACAAAGGAGTCAGGACATGTTTCTCCAGTAAGTAGTCATGGTTGTTGGCCCAACTGGACAGCCAGAAAGCCATGATCTTATCGTCGGCACAGAAATATGGTGGGACAAATCTGTGGTGAGTTGACTTTGGCTGGCCATGCAATTCTTCTATTGGCCCACCAATTGTTCTATTTTTCCATCTCCAACAACAGGACAGAAAGAGTAAAGCTTATGGGATGAGCTAAGGACAGGGATGTCACTCAACTGTGACCAACACAGGCAAAATAACAGGACTTTGGGAAATAATGTCATTTATTGCAATTACACAGAGCAGGATAATGAGAAGTACGAACTAATCTAAAAGCCCCTTCCACCCATGCCCTCCTTCTTTCTGGGCTTAACTTTATTCCTGAATTCTCTACCTTGTCCTAAGCAGTGGAGCAAGGGAACGGGGGCTATAGTTAATTTATCACACGTCTCTGCTGCTACCTCCTCAGGGGGAGGACATCTCAAATTCTTCCCTTGCTTCAGCATGGGTCCCTTCCATAGGGTGCAGCCCTTCAGGAAAAGACTGCTCCAGTGTGGGTTTCCCACAGGGTCACAAGTCCTGACAGCAAACCTCCTCCAGCACTGACTTCTTTCTCTACAGGGTCACAGGTCTTGCCAGGAGCCTTATCCAGTTTGGGCTTTGCCAGAGAAGCCACACTCCAGTGTGGGCTTCTTGACCAGAGCCAGTGTGGATGCCTCATTAATGAAATGTTCAGGGCCAGGTTGGATGGGGATTTGAGCAATATGGGCTAGGGGAAATGCACCAACCCGTGCCATAGGGCTTGGAACCAGAAAAATCTTCTAAAGGTTCCTTTTAATCCAAGCTACTCTATGATTCTGCGATACAGCTATTCTGTGTCATTTTGAAAATAAAAAAAAGAAACAACCAAAGCAAAACCCCGGCTTTGAAGTGGGTGACTCTTCATTTTCATTAGTAAAAGGAGATACTTCCTGCTTCACAGGAATGTTATAAATAAAATAATTAGCCTTATAGAAGAAACAAAAACTATTGTAACAACATCCTACACTTTGACAGCTAAAATTGGTGTCTATACATAGTAAAGAGGCTTTTCCTGAATTATGTCAATTTAAGTCTACAATCCACCCGACAATAGCTTTTCCAAGAAGGCTTAATCTTCTAATAAGAAAATTAAAAACAGCTAGCAAATTCTTCACTGCTTGTCTACTCTAGCTTGTGTTCATATTTGTGCATTTATTTATGATGATTTTTCAATTGATTATTTCCATTTTAGAGTGTTTTGAGCTGTAAGTGATAAAACTACCTTAAATGGGAGTAAAGGAGTAAATTGCTTTGAGAACTGCATGCTTCTGTTCAGAGAGGTAAGGCTGTATTAAAAATGCAAACTTCCTTTTGAAACTCACCCTCTGAAAATCCACATGAAAAGAATATTTTCTCCTTTTTCATTCTTTACTTGTGAACAGCAAATGCTACAACTGGTTATTAGTACAGTTGACTGCTTTCAAGTTTTCTGATTACATTCAATTATTTCCCTCGTGTAAATTTGGATGGGACTGCAGGGGGATGAGTGAACAGTGCTAACATGGGAGCATAAGGATTTTCCTTTAGGGCTTTACCAGGGTCTAATACATTCTGACCAAGCTCATATAGATAATCTACATGTGGAAGGTGTGATGCTTATTACCAAATTTTAATATTTTATGCTACACTGAATTTTAATTTAATAACAGATCCAACTGTATAGGTAAATCACAAGACAAGTACAAATTACACTTATGAGAATACAACAGTTGTACTTTACAGTAAAACCACAATACAAATGCAAGGCTCATTGCCAGTCTCTATAATATAAAAGATTATTTCCCTGTACAAATAAAGTCAGTTGATCCACTTGACTGATGCAGTTTGCTGCCAAATGTGCTCAGCTGATGTGTCTGGCTGGTTCAGTCAGGTTGCATAGCCATTTATCCAGGCCAAGGGCCACCCTTCAGTCCCCTTTGTGCTGAGATAAATTCAGCTTTCTTTGCAACAGCTGCGCTCAGTCACTGCATATATCATTACCTGAGCCTCATGAATAAGGCTTCTGTGTCAGTCTTCTCAGAGCCTTCTTCCAATTTAGGGGTTCAGTAAAGAATGAGAGTAAATTGTTGGCTGATAAAATTTGGACACAGTAGATGTACATGATTGTCATTCATTTGGATTTGAAATTTCCATTTAATTAGACATATATAGTAATAAACATAAATAAATAAAAACTAGAATTCAAAATGTCCAGAAACAACTATCTGAAAACCTTATATACAAGAAATTAGGAGAAATACTTTTGAAATGAAATTATGCTTTTATCACCTTTCTGTTTAAAACTCCTCTTTCACACCAAATTTGAATACCAATTTAGCAAAGTAAACTCAAGACTATCCAGAAATGTTCCTCCAGAGATGTGACATAGAACTATATCAGTAGTGAAGCTAATGTTATCACTGTATTTTAGGTCTGAAGGAGGTTTGAATTCAATGCAGGGAACTGACAATGAAAAATTACTTTGACATTTCAAATGGTTAGATTGAATTTATATTTTTGAGCACTATTTTGCATTTCCAAAGAATACTGGGACACAAGAATTACATGAATGATATATGATGTACTGTGTTAGATGAGAAAAATGGCAAATTCATGTTTTTTAAGAAATGAGTTTTATTGTTATGTATTTTCAAAAGGACAAAGTCCATATAGAAGAAAATAAAAATATTTTCTTTATGAATTTTGGACTAAGGTTCATACAGTAGCAGTGAGCCTGTATTGTGAAGGCTAATCATTTAGCATAGGAAATAACTAATTTCACACAGAAAATATAGTACCTGTCCAAAAATGCATTGAAGTAATTATATGTAATGGAATCCATTTTTGGAGAGAAAAAAAAAAGCAGGAAAAAAAAGTGAGGCTTTGAAAAAGGTCATCCCTCAGCAGATTTAAGATGTTACAGCCAAATATTAAGTCAAACAAAGTTATTAAACAATATAAATAGGAAATACGTTTTTAGCAGCACAGGGACTAAATGACACTACCTGCAGAGAAGGTCATAATAAAACCCAGTTTTGGAAGATACATCCAAACAAAATTAAATTAAAAATTCTGAAACTATTTTAGGAAGGTCTTGTTAGAACAGCCCAAGAGTAATTTGTTTCATTCAAACAAACAAACAAAACAAGCCCAAAAAACCCCAAACAGAACAAAACCAGAATTGTACCAGATCAGTTCTTTCTATTAAAATAGTTGGGTATAGTGGGTCATGGTCTTGCTGGGCAACTGCTTTAGCCATCAATTAAAACACAGCAAAACCAGAATAAAATATTTGGCTTTTTAAATTAAACAAGTTGCTTTTTGGAAGATATATTAAAATTAAATCTAAGTTATTAGCTCAAATATATTTCTGCACACTTGAAATTATGCACTTGAAGTCATGCTGAAAGAATAAAGGTAATCAAAAAGTGATTGACTTCAAACTGTTTTTTTAAATTCAGTTTCAATGGTAAGGCTAACAGAATGAGTCAAAGTTTTTTTTAGTCTTGCAGCCTATTTAAGACAGCAACAAATAATAGATATTCAGGAATCTGAATATGAAATAAAAGTCATAACTGCTCCTCAGAATAACTATACTTTGCTCAGTAACTTCTGTTCTTAGTAGTTTCGAACTGATTTCTCTTCAGGTCATTTGTATAGTTTCATATTCTCTTATAACTTTACAGCTGTAGGAAAGATTGCAAAAGTTTTATCAGGGTTTCACTTAGACATCCTGAAGAATATGTGTCTGGGAGACAGCGCTTCCCAAAAGCAATCATGAATTTGTTGCCTCATTACTAAACCAAAGTACAATTAACAGTCAACAAAGCAAAAAAATGAGAAAAAAAAAAGAAGAAAAGGAATGTAATAGTACCATACTTGTGAATTTGATAGCTCTATATGGATGATGTCCTACTATCCTTTTTTGAAAATCAATAATCTATTAAGTAGGTACAGTACTCTAAACTACCCTTGCGACTTTTGATTCCCCAAAAGAGCTAAAAACTGATTTAATGCATAGTTTCTAATTGCAGCTATAGATTGCTTTTGAAATCTATATAGCTCACCTTCTTTTCTTCTGTGTTTTCAATTTTACTTGCCATTTGTTCTGTTTTATTCTCCTTTGTTCCACCAAGATGAACACTTTTCAATTTTCTATGCGTAAATCATTACCCCTTATTGTTGCTTAGTGGGTCCTTTGGCATCTCTAGCTTAAACTGAGTAATTAAAAGAGCTCAGAAAATCCTTATCCAGAGCTTTCCACAAAGCAGAAAAGTGAATTGTTCCCCCAGTGGCTGCTGTTGAAAGGAAAGAAGGAAATTGAGGAAACAGGATGATTAAACTTTACACCACTGCCTCATATTTTATTCAGTGTGATCAGAGAATACTTGGCTAGTTCATCACCATGGGGAAATTTTTCATGTTGATTGATAGCAGTAGCTCCCACTTTTAACATGAAGAATTAAGATTTTAAAATATGTAATGATTTTAAAGTACTTCAATGTAAAAAACTGTTCAACTAACCAGCTTTCACCGCAACGCAATCTACTATTTAAATTAATGTGCTGAAGCAGAAAGTGACTGACCACTAATTAAGTGGACAGCGACCCCCAAAAGCTAAATATTAGGTACTCCAAAAGCTGCTGCTATTCTAAGCCAGAGAACTGTTCTTTAAACCCCTTCACATATGAGTGAATCATCCTATTTTCTTGTCAATCAGTCTATTTAATGAAAAAATATACAAAACAACATAACCCAGACAACTAGAAAAGAGGAGGCTATGTTTATCTATCTTTTGTTTTCATTACAAGAGCTAAGTAATAATAATGTGGCAAACCCTATTTCTTATTAACTAATGCTCTGAATGGCAGAAAGAGCACAAGATTTTCATCAGATCCCTTGGACATGATATTTATCTATTTAGATAGCAAATTTAAAAACCAGGTTAATTCTGAACTCAGTTCAGTGGGACTGCACATCCTCACATAGTTGGGTGACTGAATATGTTCCATGAAAGTCCAACAAATTTCACATTATAGCATATTTCATGGCATAACACAGCATAAATCAGATATCTAAATAATCCACTGAGTTTCATGAAGAATTAACGAATATTCTATATATATGATTTTTCATTTTATCATACTCGATTCCTGACATACTCTGAATTTTATTATATACACTGCCTTAGTAGCTAATTTAAATTATTGTCCAGCTTTGTCTTGCAAGATGGCTTTATAATGTGAAATGAATGCATGTACTTCCTCAGCTGTTTTGAAGGGCCATACTAATAGTGAAACCTTTTAGTAAACTTAATAAAATGTCCAGATATATTAGTTTTTTGAACGTGAAAGACTTTTTTATTATAGGAATTATAAGTTATTATAATAAAAAAATTGTTTACTCTGTAGGGTAGGCTGTTGTGTCCATTTTAAAGTGCACTGAAACAAACTTTTTTTTGTACTTAATAACAAATTATGAAATTCAATTAATAATTCATAGTGCAAATTCTAAATTAGAATAAAAGATTCCACTTTTTAGACACATTTTAACAGAGGAGTTTTGTGTGAGTACTCCTCAAGATTAGTCTAAAACTAATGAAAATTTAAAATCTCTGGATATTTGCAATACTTACAATAGATTGTCTTGCCTCTGAACTCTATCCAGTTGCTATCTATTACAGGGTAATTTCTGTCTCTAGGCTTCATATTGCAGTATTAATACATGTATGGTATTATTTTTATTGTAGAATAGATTCTACTTAACTTGGGAAGTGTTGGTAAAAAATTAGTTTGGAAGAAATGAAATTTTCAAAGAATCCTAAAAGGCTTAATACTCAGACTTCCTGAAGTCCAGCAAGAGTCGGAAATCCATTATCTTATCTGGCTGTATTTGTTCTACTTCAAACATCTCACTGCCAGGGTACCACAAGGGTCAGAACTCAGATGGCTCAGCCCCACAACACAAGAAGACACAAAGATGGATTGTCCTCTTCCTCCCCCTCCCTACCAGCTCCTATGTCTTTGTTTTCAAGAAAATAGTAACTGTCAAATGTTTTGAACTGGTACCAAGTTTTCTTATTGTCACTAGTCATCTCAGAAGCACATTACGTGCCAAGAGTTTTATCTGGCTGCAGGCTGTGAAAATACCAGCTTCAAAGAAACTTCATCATTTCCCCTTTTCCATGAGAGGGAAACTGAAACTGAGTCATCTTGTTTATCCCAGTTAGGAAGAACAGTTGATATTGTGCGCAACAAAATTTATAAAATTATCTTTATTTAGAAAAAATACATACATATCTTTTAATATCGGGGTGCAGACTGCAATCTTCAATTAATGACAGTAATTTTTTTCCAAACCCCTCATATTTCATGTTCGTGCAGGAAGGTTGATCAGGCTGTATGAGGTGCTTGTTTTTACTTGCACACACCTCCTCTGCAGAAATATCTAGCTGAATGCACTCTGGACAAAGAGTTCAAGTTTCTGAGGAGTCTTAAATTTGCTTTCAATTTGAATGGAAATATAAGAGAAACATGTGTCTTAAACAAGAGAAGAATAAACTTTCGAAAGAACTTCAATCTAGTGACCATGGTAGAGTTATTTATTTCTATCACATAGTCTACAGTATAATGAATGTGTGCTAGAATTGATATAATAAATAAATAAATAAATAATAAGATAGTGTAACCCAGCATCTATAATCCCAAGACAATGGCTATTTACATGCACCAACCCAGTCTCTGAGGTACATAACATGCATTATTAAACCCTGAACAAATATATTTTAGATTAATATCTGAAATTAGTTGCATCTGTTAAGGTAATGTTTTGCCATATTTCTTTTTCTCTATAATTTATTGTATATATAGTATGAACTCTAGAGTGAGAAACGATAAAACCAAAAAGTGTATTAGATGTATATTTCATTGCATATGAAGCTAAACTATATTTTAATTTAATTCAACAATCCTAAAACCATTAATGCTATTTGCTTCAAAACTTGGAATCACAAACTGCTTGTCTTCATATAACCTCTATTAAAGAAAAAAAACACAACAGAAATATTTCAAAAAGTAATTATATGGTATTTTTAACTCTTCAATATAGAATACGATGGGCCAAACATAATTATCCTGTAATCGGAGTGCTCGACGGTCTCATTCTGAACCAAATTTTGATTGTACAAACAAGGCTTTTGTGTCAGTTTTTCTTTCACTAGTTCAGGCACAATTAATAAGTGTGCTGATATCCAATGGGACTGGCCATTTTTCTTGTTAAAATTAAGTCACAATTTAGCTGTTCAGCATCTCACTAATCATGCTGGTACAGTTTTTACATTCAATAGAGTAGCAGTATCAGGCCAAAACTGCAATACCTTCAGGCACAGAGGGTTTTAAGTAGCTCAGACAAATTTCTCTTCCCAAGTGAGAATTACAGAGTGACTTTCGAGGTTGTGCTATCACTATAATTCTCTGTAATTTCAAGGGGGAAGAGGGGAGGGGAAGAAGAAGAAAAAGTAAAAATAATTTTAAACACTATTCCTGATACATTTTGTCCTTATTTACAGGCCAGAATAAACAACAGCAAAAAAATACTTATGAAAATAACAATCTTGATTCTGTCTGAAATTATACCTGTAAGGGTAAATTTAAATTCCTGACTACTTGGCACTTTAAGTTTGCTGAAGGGATACTATGAAGGATGTCACCAGGACAACAAACATCTTGAAAGCTGTCTGAGCTCAAGCACTGATTCAGTCTGATTCAGCAAGAAGAGCCTGACACTTTGGGATACTGCCATTTCAGAAACCAAAAGCTGCTTATTTAAAATGAAATTCAATCTATTGAATTATTCAACAATAATTGATTACATTGGGTAGAAAACCCCTCACCAGCACTTGCTCACATTAATGAATTAGAAATAGAAAACACTGTCAGAATAAAAGTATAAATGCAGCTAAATTTGCAGTCAGAAGTACTTTGCGCTAGACAGCAAAGACTGCATAATGGGATAGTGCAATTTGACAGCATGTGAAGTGTAGTGAACATGGAAGATCCATCTAGTGTTAATTTTGCCTAGGAAAGTAATTCTAATGAATAGCCTTTCAAGTCCAGGTATTTTTATAATAAAATTGATCGCGGCATTTACATTCTCATCTATTGGCATTGTGTCATAAAGAAGCAAGTTGATTTGAAAGATGAATCATATGCAGTTTTTCTGTCATGATTATTGATTATCTTTCAACCTATAAAGACTGTGTAAGGTTATGAAGCACTTAAAGATTTATTACCTTTTTAGATCTATCTTTTCTGTGGTGATGAAAGTAAACATAAATCTGTTTTACCAAATGTTCAGTAAGCTTGATTCCTTTAAATAATTAAAAACATATTAAATATAAAGAAATAACGCTGTAATTTTTTTCAAGTTAAGAAAATAATCGAATAAACAATTTTAATATGCTGTTCTGCTTTGAAGAGATGAAGAAATATTTTTACTTTGCATTTTGACAGAATGAAAACCAGAAACACCACCCAAATACCAAGTGCACTTAAAGGCCTAAGAAAAGTACTGGGTTTCCTCCTGTATTGCAAGTGGAGTTGAGGAACATATGCAGGAAGGAAGAGAAGCAACAGTAAAAAAAAAAACATTCCTGACAAAGAAGCAAACAGAAATCAGCAGAGTTGAGTTTGCTCTACTGATGTTACTCAGAATTTATAGACATTGGCCAAACAATGCACCTACAGGCATATATGAACCCTGCAATTGCACCAAAGGACCATTACCCATACTAAGTTGACAGAAACTTCACACCTACAAAAGCCCTTGCCTTCCCTCTATACTTCAGTATGGCTCCAAAACTGCTTGTGTGACTGTTCTGTAGCCACTTGCAGTTAAATGGAGTCGTGTTAGCAAAGCTTTTAATTTTTAGAGCTGTTTATGATGATTGAGATAATTCTGATTAAAATGAACTAGATCTTGATGGCAGCTATTCATAGATTGTTGAGAATGACTGACTGATAGTGGAGAGCAGATGAGTTTACAGTGGTGATTCCAACCCCCTCAGAAATACCCAGAAAGCTATGTCTGCCCACCACTCAAAAGTCGTTCTTAAAAGGCAAACCTAATCCTAGCCTTTTTGCTCAGTAACCCTTTTCTATACTCCATAGTGTACAACCAGCATAATGGCATCACTCTGTGCTAAATGCTAATGTAATTCTCACAGTACGTGTAGAAAGTGATCCAACCAGTACCCTACAGTGTATTGTATTACTACATGCATAGGCGTTGTTTGCAGAGAGCTTAAGTTGCTCCTGGATGTTTGTAGGTACAAAGGAGATAACTGAAATACTCGTTGATCTGGATAAACAGCAAGCTCTGTTCTTCAAAACACAATTGATCCTGGAAGCATGTGAGAGCTTTGAGTCTTCTGCCTCTTAAGCATATACAAGATTCTGGGTGTAGTCAGTCAAGAATGACTACATGTGCAGATTCAATGGGTAATGGTGACTCCTTAGATTGGTTTTGTGGATTATAATTCCAATTTTCACAATATCACAACATCACCCTTTATACTCATTGCTGGATTGTTCCAGAGTTCCACTAAGGCCATGGGCACTGAAGTGGTGTTAGATTAGCTGGAAAAACTCTTAAAGACACTGTACATAAGAAATCTGACATGCAGAAAATAAGGAAGTACTTCGTTTAGTAGCAGTCTGTATAATGATATATGAATATTTTTCCATTAGAAGTTGACATTGAGGTCTGTTATATACATCAAGGTCTTTCATTTTCTGGGACATCATTGTTTTATAGAGTAGCATTGGACTGTTGATAATATATTCTTAAAAGAAATATTGAGAGCAGGCTGATTTTGTGTGAGATCAATCCATCTATCTACCTACATTTGTATGTGGATGTATTTACTGCTGAAAGTAAAAAATACTTCTTTAGTAGAATTATTTAGAATTTTTTTTTTAGAAATATGTTAATAACATTTTTTGTATGTCAGAGATGGTTAATATTTCTATGTAGCAGATGGTTAATATTTATGTTAATCCTTTTAATTAGAACTTTAGTTAGAATTTATATTTTCTATCATTTCCAAGCTAGGTTCTCTAAAACATGTCAGTTAATTTACTGCTGCCTTCCTATGAAACCTCATTTAAAACCTGATACCGACACTGTTTTGACCTTTTCCACAACCTTTCATTTTCACATAAAAGTATTTGAGAAAGTAGCTTTTCTCAAGCCTTCAACTACCTCCCAAATACCATTATCATTCATCTTTTTCATTCTATATTTGTACTTAGCCCAGCAAGAAAACAACCCTTCTTCATGTAACTCTTCGCCAGTTGTTGCTATATGGTAGCCAATGATTGTGTTGTCTTCCCCACATATCTCACATGCTTGCCTATCAGCAGTGGCTAGTAAACGTCTCCTTTTTATCATTGCCTAATAAATACAAAAAGAATTTGCTTTGCAAGTAATTCCAGCCATTTTCCCCTGCAGTGACTGAAAAGACAGAGAATCTGAAAGCATTGGATCACCCTGTGTGAAGCAGACAGCATGATTTCCTTTGGAGATAACTGTCTCTTTCCTTTGATGGTTAAAGGGGTCCAAGTAATCAGCTTAGACAATTAGACAGAGGAAGATAATCTTACCCTTCTCATTGTGTTTCTATTGATATTTCTATTAATCTCATGTGTCAATGTAACACACAGTGACTCCTTGAGAAGGGATACCCTAAGCAGAATCAGCTCATCCAGCTTCTTTCAGATCTCACCTCTGTGAGTTTTCTTTTCTACTTTTAATCTTTTTCTTTTCAAATCATGTTTTTGTCTATGTGGAAAAGTAAATCCACTAGTTCTGAAAGTTTTGCACTGAAGCATCTTTATAATGCTTGGCAGTTCTTGTGTCAGATTGCTTCAATAGTTAACAGAGACCAGCAAGAGTTGCTAAAAGAGTAAATAATATTAATTTCAAATATACAAAATGCAATAAACAGAGAATTACATACTGTCACTAATCTGCTTGGTGGCTGTCCTTTTCTGAAATGGAGCTGATTTATAACTTTATTCATCATCTCTTTATTTTATAGACCTCCTCTTAGATATTATGATTTGTGCAAGAACTCCCACTCAAATTACACTGTCAATGTCACACTAACTTTCAGAGTTCATAACTTAACATTAGAAAAGACCTACAGAATACAATTTTTTTTTGTGATGGATATGAAAAAATAATGGATCTGTATATCCTTAACATGTCCAATGCTTACAGTGGGAGATAAGATATTTCAGGCATTGGTAAAAAAATACAGGACCTTCCCCTGCCTCTTAGGACACTGCAAACAATTCATCTTAGGCAATTAGAACCCCTTACTTTATTCACAATGTCTGTGTGGTACTGTGCCATTTATAAAAAATTTACAGTCTCAGTCCAATTGTTAATAGATGCAGTTTTAGCACAGAAGCCAAGGAATATGTATTAAGACTGTGTTAATTTTTCAACAATAAGAATTCTTACAGGACAGAGCAGAAGAGCATTGACTGTGCTATGTTGAAAAACTTGCCTTATGCCAATTTCAGTGTGACTTCCCCTAGAGAGTTTTTTCTGTGACTACTGCTTGCACAAGCTGCCTATCAAAACCTTTGATTTTACACGTGAAAGGTCATTGCATTCCATGAGATATGTTTGTTTAATCTTCAGCAGTCCATTATTTTTGCAGTAAGCAACATAAGCTGTATAAAAAGGTTAAGTGTAGTAGGAGAAAAACGATTTATATCTAATAATGCTGTCAAATATTTACATCTGGCTGAAAGATCACTTATTGGATTTCTAAAACTCATTGAATTTTTATGGAATAACTTTACTAAAATATGGATTAGTGTGTAGGAATAAAATGTCAATATATGTATGTACAATTTTTTTCATTTAATCACTTCACCAAATGCCTTTCAATATTCAACTGTCTGATCTGCTAACCAACATGAAAAAATACTTTTAAAAGGTGCTAGTTTTTTCAATCATTTTAAGTCAGTGCTATTGACAAAAGTGATTCTTTTTGTTTTTATAACAGAAGCTCTTGCTGGAGGACATCCAAATAGCAGCAAAGCTGGTGAACGGTCTGGAGCACAAGTCTTATGAGGGGCTGGGGTTGTTTAGCCTGAAGAAAAGGAGGCTCATGGGAGACCTTATCATTCTCTACAACTGCCTGAAAGGAGCGGGGAGCTGGGTGGGGTCAGCCTCTTCTCCCAGGCAATAAGGGAAAACACATGAGGGAACACTCACAAGTTGCACCACAGTAGATTTAGATTGGATTTTAGGAAAATTTTGTTACTGGAAAGGGTTGAAAAACACTCAAATAGGATTCCCAGGGAAGTGGTGGAATCACCATCCCTAGAAGTATTAAAAAACCTGTGGATGTGGTGCTTAAGGACATAGTTTATCGGTGAGCTTAGCAGTATTTGGTTTACAGGTGAACTAGAGGATCTTAAGGATCCTTCCCAATCTGAATGATTCTATTATTATATTATAAAAACAAAATACAAAACAAAAAACCCCAACCAAACAAAACCCCCCTGTATTTCAGTCATCTCTTTTGTATTGTTAGGGTCTTTAAAAGTCCTGTAGACTTTTCATTGCACATCAATATTTATGTTTGGGGGTCCTTTTCCCCCCAGAACTGAAGGGGCATTTTAACAGTTAATCGTCTGAACTTACATCAAGCCTGTCCTAGTCAGAAAAATCTTTGAATCTTTCAATCCACACTACATATTAAGGTGATTTTTCTTATAAGCAATACATACGGCCATGGCAATCTGTGTTTGCAAAATGATAGTCAGATTTTATATTAACATATGCTGTCTACCTTGGCTTTTCCTTATCTATCACACCTTACACAACACAGTGTATAGAAAAGAGCTTTAGTTCAATGCTGACTCGTGCTGTAGCTTGTGGACAAAAATGGGGAAAGATGAACTACCATTTCATCATAAATGGATTTCATGTAAAGAAACAGATTGGTTGAGCTGTTACAGATCATCATGCCCAGGTTAAACAGTTCCTTTTACATGAGTGCATCTATTTGAATATTAAAGTCAATAAAACACTGAGCTGAGCTTCATTATAAGGCATATTTTTCCTCATACTAAGTATATAGGAACAGAGAAACCTCTAAGTATTTTGAATTTTTAAAACAAGCAAACAAAATATCTCTATCAGGTATTAGTAATCATACAGGTTTATACTACGAACAAAGTATAATTATACAGGGGAAAAAGGATCACCATATATATTGTTACTTCTTTTGAAGTGTATTTAATTGAAAGTGACAAAAACTGACCATACTTAGATATTTTAAAATTTGCTTGTCAGATATGCTCCAGTTCAAAGTATAGTGTTAAATAACTTCTGTATATAGTCATGGAATGACCATTCTTTATGTTTGTACTCCTAATTTTTTTCAATTTCATTTTATAAAAAATATAGTGAGAATTTCTAGATTTTTCTGTTTGTTTCTTTTAAAAACTTAACTGCTTGGAAGAATAGATGGAAAATGCTACCATGGAATAAACTCTTGTTTTCTTACTAATTCTGGTTTCTTCTGGTTAGTATAAACTAGTTGTTCACAGAAGGAGAGATTTCTAAGAAAGGCCCTAGTGGTACATCCACATAATTTAAAGTTTAAAAAAAAAAAAGATAAATAAACCCAAACAGGTTTTTTGAGAATTACTGCAGAAAAAACTGACCTGTAACTACCCCAGAGAAACTTTTATCAACAGGTGAAAGAATTTTATATCTCCTCAACTACCTGGATTTTGCTTCAACAGCTGATAGAGAGCATTGTTTTTCCCAGGTTGAGCAGATTGACTTTTCAGGTCCTATTAATGGGATTTTCATAACCCTGTTTGAGAAAGATATCCTTTTATCTCCTTTTTTGTCTCTTATGTTTAGTTTCTGACTATCCAAAATATCTTTTCCAGAATTTTTTGCTTCTCCTATACTTCTGACCATGTCAGCATTCTTGATATTTATTAAATCTACATCTATCTGTCCCAGAAAAAAGAGTTATTCTGGTTCTTGCAACAGAAAATAAAATTAAAAAAAAAAGAAAAATTAGCAGAGTTCTTTGGCAGAGTGAATTAGTATGTGGTGAGGCACAATCTATAGAACACGTTTTAATTGACTGATAATCAAATAACAGGTAGGAAATCAAGGAGAGAGGTTAGTGCTCATGATCTGACTTCAATCATATGCTGTTTGAGAAATTAATAAAGATGTTAAAAAAGTAATTATTAGCAAACTGACTTAAATGGTTCAATGTTATTTACAGTAACTCAAATTGAAGGTAGTGAAGGAGTTTTAGAAAGTTGTTATTATGTTAATTGTTCTGGAGTTACAGAGACAGATGTTTTAGATAAATTCTCTTTCCCTGCTCTCTTTTCCGTGCATCCAGTATTTTTTTTCCCCAAATTAACTTTCATGCCTTCTCTCATGATGCAATTTGGAAAGTCTGATTCTTTTCCCTGCCAAAGCTGACGATTCTTTCGCTTCCAATAAGGTTCATTGAAATAATGTTCAGTGTTTTTCCACCTTTTCTTTCTTCATTGTCTCCTCACTTTTTTAATTTCTGAGACATTTCTGATTTTTCTGTTGCGATCTCATCACAGAATTGGGAAGGTAACTGTATTTTATTATCTGTTTGTAAAGCATGACAAAAATTCACAGTGCTCCATGTTCAGTATTTACTAGAAATGTGATACCACAAAATTAACAACTCATATCCTTGCCAAGGTGGTCATTTGGCAGAAAATGGAGACTCAGGTCCAGATGGACTCTAAATTATGAAATAACTCTGTTATTTGAATTTCGATAGAAATGTCCAGGTTCGATATTTTAACACCATCTACAGGAGCTTGTTTTGGTTTGTGCCAACACAACAGCTGATGAAGAAATGGCAAATTAGGTTCTCTCTCTCCATGTGCATGTGTATCAACAAGTCAGAAATTCTTCCTCATGTACATTTGCAATGGTGAATAAAAATCTTAGCATGCAGTGTAAACCTTTGGTTTTACATACATTCATTCCACTGAATTTTGACATTACCCAAACGTAAGCAAAGTAGGAGTGCTATAAACTTTTCGTCTTATAAAGGTTTCCTCCTTTCTTATTTTGTATAATTAAGGCAGAGAGAGGGGTGGTGTAAAAAATATGATTCAAATCTTAGGTGGACTGTTTCTTAGAGAGGCCTAGCTGTCCCACTTACCTATGGAAGAAACCTGGTGGTAATGTTTCTAACATAATGGATTGTCTAAATTTGAGTGGTTTGAAAGTGCTTGTACTTATTTGTATGTACAGCATTTCACTTAAAAGAAATGTTAGGGTTTTTAATAATTTTATGTTTCTATATTAATGAAGTGTTTGTAAAACTCAAATCTATACTTTTCATATAAATTCATTTTCCACTGAAATTAATAAAATACTGTAATCTTACATATTAACTCCATTCGAAAATATATTTTTTGTAAAAAAGAAGAAGAGAGTTTGCAGATCTTCAATAGTAATGGGTTTAGATGATTTACAGGATCAGAATTATTTGCTCAGTTCCTTTGTAATTCTCTCTGTACAACTCAATGAAACACATTAAGACAGGACAAAGAAGAAATAAGGAAGAAAACCCAGAATTTCTTAAAATGTTCTTAAAATAAAGGACATATTGGAAAAGAAATAATCTTAAATATGACTAACTAGGATTCTGACCAAAAAAAAATAATTTTTTGTTATGCAGGTGAAAAAAAAGGCAAATGGACAGCCGAAAAATATAAAGCAGAGACATATAAAGCAGAGAGGTGGAAGTCATTCAGGGAGGTTTTCAAATGAAAATCAAAGTTAATCTAAACAAATAAAAGAAATAAAATATATAGATGAGGTTATAAAAATGTTAAAACAAACTCCATGAATGCAGTCTTAGCTCATCATAGTATTTTATTTCATTTGACACTTTTCAAGATGCTTTGATGATGGATTCTTACTCAGGAAATGTACTAGGTGCTCACTAGGGTAGTGTAATTCTTCAGTTTTTAATATAAGAAATAAATGAGCAGCATTACAAGATGAAAGCTGAGAAGTTGAAGATAAGCAAATGCAGTATTTCAAAGCCTTTCTTGTTTGAAGATAAACAGGAAGCCTGATGAACAGAAAAGCAAGGCTGGAAGTCATTTGTTACACCCAGATTATTTCTGACATCCCAGGGTCTGGAAAGATTCTCTGTAAACAAATCTAATCCTAAGCAAAAAAAAAAAAAAATCTTTTGAGGAACTCTTTGGTTATGACATTTACTACCTCTTTTTTCTTTTTTTTCTCTGAAGTTTTTCTCATTTTTTGTTGCTTTAGGTTAGTGTGGTGGTGGTGGTAATAATTTGTACACATGTATGGTGGGACACATGGTGTCTGACCAACACATAACTTTGGTTTGGGCTGCCTTATGAGAAGAAGCCAAATTACCTTAGAGCACTTCACTGCATGTATCTGACAGATGATTAAAAGGACCACTTATAGTTTACATAACTAAGTAATGTTATTATGGTGGCTGCTGCTCTCAGCTCTCTTTCAAATTACTCTGAAGTGGCAGGACATTCATCTGTCCCTTAAAAAAAGAGGGAATATTTTTAGTTCAGCATGCTCCATTCATCCTGTGGGATGGAAATACTGAAGTAATGGAAAGTGGACTTTGGGTCATGATGTTGCATTATTAGTACATTATTTCAGAAAGTCTTAGAATATTTGGGAGGTTGAAGACAACTTTGCAATGAATGATGCATTTTTTTCTTTGGAAATTATTGTTTCATTAATGAGAAGACTCTAACCTCACAAAGGTGAAGATTACATATTTACTTGAATATTAAGTGAGCTTCTTTGAAAAGTCATGTTTCGTATTTGAATACTTTATAACTAAAAATTAATATCCTATACTAATTACTACATTAGCCTTCCTGTATCAATATCTTCTGTTAATTATTTTAAAGTTGCTTATCTGATGCCACAATATTTCATAGAGTGTAAAAATGAAAATATTTAAATTTGGAGATTCAAAAAATCCCTGCATAGCTAATAGAGTATTAAAGAATATGGAAAAAAATTTAAATATTCTACTTCTAAAATATATAGGTGTACATATGCATACGTAACTGTATACGTACATGTATGGAGAAAAATAACAAAAGCAAACTAAATATTACCATCACATCTTTGGGAGATTTTTTCTGCCAGAGTTTTGCATCAGGTGTAAGAAGGCAGAAAGGAAATCTGGAGAAAAATGTCCAATTTTGGCATAAGTCAAGAAAGCTGATGTTAAGGAGAGGCCAGATGTCTCCAGTAAATTTCTGGCTCTAAGTACTTACCAGAAGAACTGATTATAAGCCCCACAATAGGACACCTAGCACACTTATTGTGGTGCAAACTACAAAAGAATTCACAAGAAAAAATCACTTTTAAGAACAACAACAAAAACTTAAAAACGTGAAATAGAAAATTAGAAATATTCATATTTATAAATTATATGTAGTTGTCCCTAAAAGAAAATGTTAACCTTTTGCAAAAATCTCAGAAACTGTACATCCTATACAGTTATGGCTAGTCCATAAAAGTACATTTCCAGTTTCATTTCTGATTCTTTGAAGTGAATTAGCTATTTTATTAGGTTTTTTTTAATTATTCTAATGTTAATTCTCCTTCTTCTCCTACACCACTTTCCTGTTACTTTCTTGTGTATTTCTAGAGAGTAGTTGGAAAAGGCAGTGTTAGTTTTTTATACTACTTCCACTGATGAAATTGTAATTCTACTGCTCTCAAAAATAACTCCAGTTATGTAATGCTGTACTTTGGTTGAAGGGGACTAATTCAGACCCAAGATTTTCATTAAACATATCCAGAATATTAGTGTGTAAGCAGGAATTAATGATTCTGACTTTATGAAAGGAGCTGATAGGATTGTTATGATCTGAGCAATATCTGCCATAGGTGTGATGATGGTAGGGCATTCAGGTACAGCCAAACAACTTGGGCATACAGGCTGCACTCAGTAAGCAGATTTGTGAGACCTAATACCCTATCACATTCTGGATCTGTTCTCCAAATGCAACTCTGAAAAAATGTGGTCCCTGGGGAGGTTGAGAAAACAGGTTGTGAGAATATGGAGCACAGTGTGTTCAAATAATACACCAGTCCTGGGAGATGTAGGCAAAAATGATCTTAGTGTAATTTCAGTGACAAGAAGAGCCCTCTGGACTCAATTCTTACTCCTACTCAGGTGAGATACCAGCTGAAAAAGTTCTGCAGGGAAAACCAAAAAAAAAACTTATGGAAGATCAACCTGATAGGGCATGACTTAGCAAGTAATAATTTCTATATCATATTTTGCATACAGGATTGGAACAATTTTTACCATGTATACCATGCTGTATAAGGAAACCTGGACAAAAACTTACTTGATTTTGAGTTCTTTTCTTCAAATACATTTACTGCAAATTGATTGTTTTCATTCCTCTTCCAATTATGTGGATGATTTGGAAATTCAAATGCAATTAGTCTGTGATTTGGGAAAATCCTTCTTGAAGTGTAATTCTCAAATCAGATGGCAGACTGTGTGTTAAGAGAATTAGAAGTTATTTTTGCTCATGTCTTTCAAGGAATATAGGTTTTATATATCCTAGTTCTTAATAATTAAAGATCATGTAACATGGCACATAAGACCTCACCAAATAATTGTAGGCAAGAAGTTATTGTCAATACACCAAATGTCACTTCTATACTTTTAGTATTGTACCTGTGACTATTTTCCCCCTTCAATTAGTTAGCACCTTCAGTTCATAGTGTAATAAGGAAAGAAAAATTGCATATTTTACCATAAGATTTGCCCTAACATGGTCTGTTCTCCATTTTCTTGTCTTTGTCCTCCCTGGTGAAACAGTGGACTCTAAATGGCCATCTGTCTAAACGGTTATCCTCACTGAGGTAGAGCTGATTTACTTGCAAGACAAATCTTGACAAGCCTCCTTAGATTTCACCTAGAGTTTCAGGAAAACTGGGAGCTGTTTCATAATTTACAACCATCAAGTGAAAGTACTTTACATTGCGTTGTGTTGCCTGCACGGGGTACATAAAATATTCAGATGCTAGAGTGGGGTTTAAAGAGAGAGTTTTGTCACATCAGTTTTGGCACTTTCTGTTACTTATGGTCACAGGAGACTATCAACACTTAATCCTCAAACCTGTGTTTTGAGAAAAGAGTTCAGGAGTCAGAGAAACCCAAAAGGAATAAAGGAGTGAAGACAATGACTTATTTTTGCAGATAGAAAACCGTCCAAGGAAATTTTTTTGTCTTACTACATTATGTCTACTATTTCTGTAGTAGTAGAGACAGGATACTACAACATATGAGCATGGAGATGTACCTGGAATCAAGAATACTTGATGTAAGATTAAATTCAAAGTGAAGACCTAGTTATTGGTGCCTGATAGAAAAAATGATCTTCACTATTTTGAGCGAAAATTATATTATTAATTGCCCAAAGATATGTAGTGTTAGTTTGCACACAGTTATGACATGATCTATTAGCTATAACCTCGGGATAACCACACAGCCCAAGGCTTGTGGGACATTAATGCAAAATGCACTTGCTGAGTACTAAAGTGTGAGCCCTAGACCTAAGGTGTGGCTCCAACAGGAAAGGACATAAATTCAAAGGAATGAGATTACCCTGGAGAGCAGGAGGTAAGCTGAGATCTTGAAAAAGACACTGAGCTCCTTTGGGCAAGATGGTAATAACTGATGTCTCTAGGGTGGGCTACGACTGCTGCCATTGGATGATGATTCAAATCATTCCTACTTGCCTGCCAGCATCAGTCAATCTTGTGAATTCCCAGAGAAAGCAGCTGCCCCTGGTAGTTTGCTGCCCAGGGTATTGCTTTGCCTAGTCAAGCCAGCCAAGATACATGGCACGGCCCCAGGAATAACCATTATATTGTACATTACAGTTTAATATTTTCTGAGATGTCAGGAGACTAAGAGTGTGACACCAGGGACGGGGAATTTGCAAAGCTGAACATAAGTGGAACTTAAATGACCTCTGGAAACAGTGACAGAGTTAGGAATCCCTTACAGCAGGAAGAAATTTAATCAGAGCATACAAATAGGCAAAGGATTGTCTAATTGTGCTAAGACATATAACTATGGTAATATCCTTTGATCCAGGATCTTACTGATAGACAGAAAGTGAAATTTAAAAAAAAATGTGTGTTTTAATAACCTGTGCTAGGCCTGTTGATCCAGAATAATTTAGGTAATAACTGTGATGAATGGATCTTTTATTATGACATTTGATCATATATAAAACAGTATCTGAAGCAGACTTGAAGTGAATATCAGCTACTTTAAGCAATAATAAAGCCTTCAGATATAGGGGAAAGTGGTCTCAAATTCTATCTGTAGTGACACAAATAACTAGTTATTAAAGAGTTCTATTAGCAGTGAAGTCTGGAAACCCAAACAATTTTTATTTCACAGCAGAGAAAAATAAGCTTTTTAAGCAAAAATAGACCAACATTATGACAGCCACTTCTATCAAAAAGAAAAAAAAATAGATTCATGCATTAAGATAGAGTAAATACAGAACTTTGATTGAATTCATTGAATGCATCTGAAGTACCTTAGCCTAGGGAAATGTATGTTGGCTTTTGGGTCTTGCTAGTCTTTTAAGCTAGTACTAAAAACCCTTATCAAAATTATATTTAGAACCAGCATTTCAATTTAGGCTCTGGAATAACAGTTTATTCAGAATAATATGTACAATAAAAAAAGAAGTTAGGTTGTTTCTTTTTTCCCCCCTTTGCAATTCAAAATGTGTTTTCCGGTGAAAAACTAGAAGATAAAGAACAGTGTCCTTCACAATACGGTTCATTATCACCCTTCTTCTAATTTATTATAATGAAAAAAGCAAAGTAACTGATATATATATATATATATATATAAAGATAGATAGATAGATAGATAGATAGATAAATAGATAGATGATATAGATGGAAAGATAGATACCTGGTTTGATTTCCAAAAGAGAGACTAATGCAAGCATACATTCATCTGAGCTATGTTATTTAATAAAATAGAAATAACATGTTTATATTGAAGAAAATTTCACTCTGGGATTTATACTACTTCTCAGTGTACAGGAACTCATTGTAGGTTATCAATTCTTTTCACATTCTGATTAAGACCCAAAAATGCTTCCTGTTAGCATCAAGGCAGTTGGAAATATTAAAAGTAAAGAGAAAAGGAAGAAATAAAAAGATGAAAAAACCCAACAATTTCAATAATGCATCAACTTGATTTTGGGTACTAAAGGGAAAAAGAGCACTAAATCCTCATCTTTCCTTGTGTGCAGCTGTAAGAAAGAATAATGCCACTTGTGAATGGGATCCTGAGCTCTGAATTTCTAATCCTGTCATTACCATTCTGAGTAGAAAGAGAAAAGCTTGAAATTCAACAAAATAGAATACAAAAGAAATCATAATAATAAAGTGGGAGGGTTTTTTTGTCTCGTTGGTTGGTTGGTTTTTTTTGTGGGGGAGGTGGGGGGTGGGTTGTTTGTTTTTTCAACATATCTTCTAAGCAGGTCCTCCAAAAAATCAATGAGTACATGCCACAGAACGGTAAGAGAGCAATTAAATATTTGTAAGCCTAAGCAGAAATGAAATTTTCTGGTAGCCAGCATTAGTCAGGGAAACTCCTTTGGTAATGATAGAGCAATGAGAAGAGACTGAACTGGAATGCTAACAGGAAAAACTGGCTACTTAAAAACAGCTATTTCAGAGCAGTTGCTTCAAGTGTTTACATACATGCTGATGATTGAGAACCAACTGTTTGAAACACCAAATTCTTAGTATTATTTTTTCTAAATAAATATTTCAGTACCATGAATTAATAAAATATTATATATTTGCTATAAAGAAAGACATTTTTAAAAGGGAATATAGTATGGAATTTCGGGGTTCTTTTTGGTGAGAATTGCTAAAAATTATGTATAATCCACTTCTTGGTTTGTTTCACTACAGGTTTTAAATTGTTTTACATCTTTCTAGTTCTAAAACAGAATAAAATTTGAGCACTTTGTACAGTCAACAGTTGTGTTTTGCACAAATGTTTATTAAAATTCAATATGATAGTCTACTCTAAACTTCCACTGCATTTCAGTAGGGATAATCGAGCTATATCACACCTGAAAAAGATCTTTGCAATATATTAATTAAATGCTCTGTTGGCTGACAAGTACTCATACTTGACAATTTCCCTTTTTTTCTTTTCATTTTGCATGCCACTTAAGGACAGAAAAATGGCTTAAATCCAGGTTCTCATTAGTCTATTTTAACAGGAAGAAGGGTTCCAGAATAATATATATACACACTCAAACTCCTGGTACCAGGAGTCAAAGCATTCAGGAAACAGTGGCGGCTGAAAATTATATTCTTAATCAGATATTCCATTTTCATTTTTTCCTTTTCCTTTGTGTCATGAATTGTAAAATATCAGCACTTATTTCGAGGTCGCACAAGTCAGGGCTAGCAGAGGAGTAGAGGCTTCCAGCAGGGATGATGGGTCAATCAGACACCTCTAGTCTCAGCATGAAGCTTCTGCTGCAGCAAAGGTAAAGCAGACTTGGCCTGGAATTTTTTCAACAAACTAGTGGCTTTTATTGGAGCGACAGGCTATTATTTTTTTTCTCTGATCTTTTGCAAGAAAAAGAATAAGTAATTTTGTCTAATAGGGAACAATTTAAGGTTCCACACTGGTAAAATATCAGTATCATCTAAGAAAAACTACATATTACCTTTTTGTAATGAATGACATTTGTTATTAAGATTCATTTTTTCTGTTTCCTGGGCACTGTGCTAACGTATTATATTTGTCCTTGAAAAGTCTGTTTAGGTTCATGCAATTTATTTCTCTTATATACAATTCAACAAGATGAATCATATGAAAATACATATTGGATTCTGTATTTGGCATAGCATTAATAATAAAGTAGAGCAGGTTAATCACAATCCATGAGAAGCAAATCTTTTAGCTCTAGACATTTTTCCAGAGGCACGCAGATTTCTGAGTCCTCTGTAAAAATGCTGCTACACCATTCCACTTCAAGATTCACCTTTGGTGTAAAACAAAATCACCAAATTGTAGACTGGTTGAGGTTGAATGAGACCTCTGGAGGTCCACCCTCCTGCTCAAGCAGGGGCACCTGCTTGCCCAGTGCCATGGCCAGATTATTCCTGAGTATTTCCAGTAATGAAGACTCCACAATCTTTTGGGTAACCTGTACCACTGCTCAGACAGCCTCACATTTTTCAGATGTTCAGAGGAAACTTCCTGTGTTTCAGTCCATTGCCTTTTGTCCTGTCACTGGGTGCCACTGGGAGCTTGGATCTATTTTCTTTGCCCCTTACCTTCAGGTAGTTTGGCTAGGAGCTCCTTGTTCATTCATTCAGACTGTCCCACATTTTTGACTGACTTTTTGTATTTCTTTGGATGGGACTTGAGCTTGGTAGAGGTAATCTTTGAACATCAACCAGCTTTCTTAGTCCCCTTTTTCATCCAGGACTCAATTCAACTGACCTCTTCCAGTCAGGTCTTGAGAGAGGCCAAAATCTGCTCTCCTGAAGTCCATGCTTGGGAGTTTGCTTTTCACCCTTTTCTCAGGATATTGATCTTCCCCACCTCATTGTCACTGGAGCCAAGGCTGCCTTTGATCTTCACATCCACAGAGATGATTTCCTTGCTGGTAAACATGAGTTCTGGGAAAACACTTCTCTTCGGTGGCTTCTCTGTCAGTCAGAGGACAAAAGTAACAGCTATTGCACTCCAGGAACCTTTTGGATTGCTTATGTCTTTCTGTGCTGTTTCTCTAGCAGATATAGGAGTAGTTGAATTTCCCATGAGTTCCAAAGTTTGTGAAAATAAAGCTGTTCCTATATGTCTGCAGAGGACCTGATCGACTCCTCTTCCCTGCTCAGGTGACCAGTAGCAGAAATCCACTTTAATGTCACCTTTACATGTTTGTGGGTTTTTTTTTTTAAATCTAGCAAATAAGCTCTCATTGGGTTTCTCATCCATCCTAGCAAAGGTCTATGCACTCCAGGTGCTCTCTTAGATAAAGGACAACTCTCCCTCCTAATTTTTTTCATTCTATACTTCCTAAATTTCCCATATCCTCCTCTACATTGCAACACTCCAGACACAGGAGCATCCCCATCATGTTTCCAACAAGACCAGAGTCCTCAACTGCACACAGATCTCTCCCTCACAGTGTTAACTCCCCATCCTGCCTGCATTAGGATACAGGCACTTCAGAGGCATGAAATAATGCATATATAACTTGTGTTTGGTGAAATTTAACAGGTACACAGTGAACTTACAGACAACATGTTGGGATAGCATTGCAACTAGCTCAGAACCATACTCCTCCCACCTCTTCACAACATCTCAGCAGCTATGCCCTTGCTCCACATGCTTGTTGCATCCACTTGTTACACAGTCTCTTTGAGACTGTCATCTCTTTGAGCAAAGGAATGCCATTTTTATATATTTGTCAAAGTTTCTTGGTCTCTAGACACCACTACATTATAAATGCTTAAATAGTAGGAAGAGTGAATACAAAATACAAAAAAACCCCAACATTATAAATGTAATCTGTGACATCATTTATAGTAAAGAAGGTGGACCTGAACAGTTCATTGTATACCTGAGGAATTCACTAAGGACCTTACTCGATTGTTATTCAACTGAGAAGCAAATCCTTAAGGTCAAGAATATATGGCACAAACATCAGTAGAGTCAACAGATACAGAATATGCAGGCTTGATTCCAATTCTTTCCTTTTCTAGAGTTTCAATATTTTCTACCACTACTAAATCTTCATATGGTAGAATTCCTCATTAGCCAGATTTTAAAACAATACTAAATAAGACAAAAAGCTGATTACATAAAAAGAATATACTCATTAAATGCCTGCCAGTAATTTGAAACACAATGTCAATTATAACAGTCTTGTATATCAACTACAGATATAATTGTCTGCTTGATGAGACAAAGAGAGGAGTCCTGGTGATGTGCCACCTCTTTTGCTGACATCGTATAGGAAAATTCCAGCTCTTTGTCTTTTCTCAAACTTACAGAATCCAGATTATGCTATTGAGAATAACTCATACCAATTTACCTAATCTTAATTAAATGAGAACAGGATTTAGCTATTACAGGTATTATGTGTTTATAAGAATACTTCAAAACTGTTTATCTTCACCCCTTTACAGCTCTTTAATATTTTGGTTTATAATTGCAAATAACATCACCCTCTTTTTTCACAGGATAGGCCTGTGATTAGTTCACTTGAGTAGTTGCTCAGCAATGGTTATTTATATTACATATTTTGAGCTCTCCCGCTAATGATCTGGCTGGATGAAATTTAGGCATTTAGTGTTAAAGGTACATCAGAACATTCATCATTATACTGTGGCAGAATGTGTTTGAATTTAATCTTTTGCAAGGGAGAATAAAAGAAAGCCTACATTACTTTCCTGGATAAAAAAAAAAAAAGGAAAAAAGAAGAAAAAGGTCAGAATTAGATTATACATGTAGCTTTTTTTTCTCATTTCACTGATACCTTTCACTTGTCCTACTAGTAACATGTTGATTCTGCAGTACACACATACCTCATCCTTTACATGTAATACTCCAGCTACTTCACATCTCCCTCTCATTTGCAGAGAAAACAGGTTTTGAAGAAAACATGCAATTTTCTCCATGCCAGAAATTATACACCAACCTTACTAGACCAAAATAATCACTCTACAAAATATAACTCCAGGAGTTTATGCAGAAAGGTATTTTTAATCTTCAAACAAAATCCAAACTTTTGATATTACTCCTCATATCCAAAAAGAGTCTTCCTGTAGAGACAGTTATATACATACATGGCAAAACCCCATTTTTCTTTAGTGCATTTTAAAACTATTTGGTCATTGTGTATGCTGCTCTCAATCTCTAAGTGATCTCTAGGCAAATGTCAGAAGAATTTTTTCTCATACCACAACAAGAGAACAGAAGAGTTTCTCTCTCACCCTCTCTCTCTCTTTTTCTTTTTCTCAGTTACATACACATAAAACCTCAATGGAAAACCACTGAAGTGAAGTAAATAAATGAATCAGGAAATTCAGCTACTCTTCAAGTCAGGAATTGATTAAGGGAGAAGCATGCAACATATTTTCAATTTCTGGATAAGGGATAAAATGAGGCTTTAACTATTTTCTATTTGAGACTTTTGAAATCTATCCTTTGAGATAGAAATCTTTTCACCTCAGGACCCCCAGGCCCACTCTATGTATAAACTATGAAGAAAATATTTAACTAATTATCAATAGGTTTTATATCAATGGCATTATTAGGATTGATTCATTTGCCTAGATGTATTTTCCAGGCCCATTTCAGCATTCAGAAGTGTCCAACAATATTTTTGAGTTACCTACCTGCTACCAGACAGCTGACAAACAATGGAAAATCCCTCTGGGACCCCTTCTCTGCATCTGGCAAGAGAAATGCAGGGGGACATCTGAAAGGCATGAGACATCTATATGTAGAGGATCAACTGCTTTCATCTCATGTGCTGAAGAAATAGTAGTTTATCCAATGAATAAACTTTACATAAATGTATGTTATTTTATATTACATATTTTGACTGCCATTTTGCTTATGTTTATCTAATATGAAATTAAACAAAATAAGGGCAATGTCTTTTTGAAGGAATATTATCTAAAAGCAACTTTAAAAACAGTTGTAAGAGGAAATATTTCTTAAAATATAGCAATATCACATGAATTACTAGTTATTATACACCTGTATTTCTGTACCCAATATTCTGCAAGAGATTGATAATTATATTTATGAACATGTTTCTTATTCATCTGCAAGCTGCAATTTCATGTATTTTAGTGTCAGAAAACCTAGCTTTGCTTTTAGAAGAAACTGAACACTACGACAGCCAAGTGTTTCTTTTATAGAAGTGTATAACTATGTCGTAGTTCTAATACCCCTCAATCAGGTATTAGTTACAGACAGCTAAAATCCTAGCTGAACTTTAAAAGTTACCAAACCAAACTACAGAAAAAAAAAAGTTATTTGAAGGTGTATTGCTTAGACTAGATTTTTTCCCCTTATTTAAAACAAATAAATAAATAAATAAATAAAAGAATCATAATGTATGTAAACAATGGTTTCTGACTTGAGATCTCAGTGCTTGGATTAGACATATCCAAACAAGGTGTATCCAATAATGGAGACATTGTTTATAAATCTATTATTCTTGCATTCAGGATCCCTGGTGAAATTTCACCCAGTGTTTTCTGAGCCCAGTAACAATGACCATGAAGTACTACCTTGCAAAGAAAGACATCAGTTATATTTACTTCTTAGGAAAATTTAGGGAAAAAAAAACCCAAAAGCCAACAACCCAACTAAAAAAATACTGAAACTGATAGATAAGGGTTTTCTCTTTGGCTGTGAAAGAAGAAAGAGAACAAGCCTTTTTTTCCTTCTCTAAAATATCCATTCTTGAGTAGCGCACAGGCCTAAACAGGCAAATCTTCATTTAGTGCTTCTTTAAATAGCTTGACATATCCATCAATAATTTTTAAAGCAGCTGGAAGATACATGGAGGCAAACGCATATTTAACCCCGTCTTTATGAAATACTGTGAAGAGCTTCTGACCTGTGAGAGAGGGCACTAATATAGGAAATGCAAGGATCGTGGTACACAGTAGATCAACTGTCTTATTTGCCTGACGGAACATATGCTGAGCGCCAAAACACTGAAAGCATTTACTGATGCTCCTGAAACTTATTTACTGGATTTCTTGCTTGAGACATCATAAAAGCAGACATTAAGTAATTATTGCTAGAAATATTTGTTAAACTTGATAAGCAGGGAAACAAAACGGAGGTTTATTAATTCCATTTAAAGAGTCTATCCACCATTCTACTTGCTATTTATACTCCTCAATCATTTAACTGTTGTTTGAATGACTGGATTTTCCCTATCATATGGTTTTTTTGGGCAAAGGGCAGGGTGGAGACTTGGAGGGAACAAAAAAATTTACAAAATACCCACATTAAATTAATGGAAATAGCTCAAACTCTCATTAAAATAAATTTTAATAAAATCAGAAAACAAATATATTACCTATAAGGTTCAGTTTGCCTTCCTTCAAACAGCAAAATAAAAGTGGGGGAAAAGACAAGTTGTGTAAAGTGATTTGTCAAGTGAAAATACACGGAGAACTGATATTCTTCATGGCATTTTATGGGGAAATTCTGGGGAAAGCAGGGAAAATACAGGAGTTATTTGAGCTGTGGGAGAGCAAATCCTTTCCTTCTCCAGTTCATGGCAAAGTCTCTATCCACAAGGTCTACTTGTTAAAGCAATGAGAAACGTGTTCCAAAATGTAATATTGAATTTTTAAATAACACATATTTATCTAAATGTGTAAACATACATGTGTGTATCTTTCCAACTTGAAGGTCCAGTAATTTACTTTTTGCCTAATGATGATAGTTATGGTCCACTTATACTTCTTTCTTAGGAAAATTACCTCTGAAAATTTAACATTATGATGGTGGAGTTGTATGGATGACCAAATAAAAGGTATTACTTTTTCCAGCCTACACTTTCAATTCCTTCATTTTGTTTATTCAAATTCTAATTAAAAATCCTTGTCTCAATCTTCACCCTTTACATAGTCTTTACTTTTCCTCTGCTTCTTTTCATATCACTCAGCTAAATAGTGTTATATTAAAGTCCTACAATTTCTCCGTGGGATTTTTTACTTCTACATGTTCTCCTTAATTTTTCTGTGGCAATATAAGTACTCTCTTTTAAAGGCAATTTAAGCACATTTCTTTAAAGGGCTCATTACAATCTGCATTTATGTTTGGCTATATAACAAAATGGCTTTGATTAATTATTCAGGGCCAGTAGTATTTGTTTCATACGACAATATATTTCATAGATATTTAGGGCAACCCAAGCTTTTGACTCTTTTCCATATCCTCAGGAAGATCTTCTGCGTATATTTTTGTGTTTTCTCACACATTAGAAAGCCTTTACTGTTGAATTTATGGGATATTTAAGATTAAGCTCATACGGCTGCTTTTTATTCCTTCTGTCACTCTGTCTCAATATCTACTTGCATCCTAGTGAAACTGTATTCTTTCTGAATAACTGCCTCTTGTACATCTAATTTCATTTTCTCTCCCAATAATGTGTCCAGAAGTTTCATCTTATTTCATCTGCTTGCAGATTAAGACAGAGTTTTATGACACAGAAATTAAAATAGTGCTATATTTAGACATGCTAATTCCTTATATGTCAAATAAAATTTATTTATTCTTCAAAAGAAAGAAAAATGAGAAATAGACCTAAGGAACATAAAGATTAAATTTTAGTGATACTTGAAATCATGATTCTAAATAGGGAAAGAAAATTATCCATCACACTGTTCTGCCATCAGCCTTTCAGAGAGGCCACTGAACCAGAGCAAGCTAAAGTGTCCTATCGAGCATGTCTACTGCCTAATTCACCTGAGTGGGTTTGCTATATTTTGATTTTTATGGAAGTAAAAAAATTATCATCATCGTTTGATTATATTTAAATATCATCTCGTGGTTTTGGTCCCTGCTGAAGAAAATTTTGTGTTGGTACCATATATTAGTCAAGTTCAGAGACACAGAATCTAGCTGCAGCGAGAATGTGTTTCTCTGTAAGGGCAAGGTTTGTGTTGTATAGTTCCACACCTCCCACTGACTCCTATGGGTATTTCTGTGTTCATGATGGCTTTAAGACTGTAACTTTGCTTTGCTGGTAGAAAACCATCAAACATTCAGCAATTTTATATCTGTGAGCTTACTCACACTCACTTCAGGCTTATAGAGTATTATGGTTCTTGAGCTTAGAGATCATCTGTATACTCATTTCCCAAGTAGACATTCAAAGCAGACACATTGAGTAGTTCAAGTTGATACAGAGACTCATTGTCACTATTACAGTGAAGAAAGTAATCAAGAAGTCGCTCTCACTAATGTGCTTTCTAAGTGTGTTTTCTACTGTAAATGAAATAAAAGCTTCAATCCAGTCAGGTTTGCGTATTGTTTAATACTGAATATAATCACTACTTCAGAGTAGCTCTGGATTTTGTTGTAATATGAGGTATGCAAGACCCAAGGCAAAATTCTACATAAGTATTTTACATGGGTCTCCAAATGCCTAAAGGAATAATGTATCAGTTTCTTATCTTTAAATCCAGTGTGAAAGAGGGAAGATTGGCAGCCTTACTCCCTTACAAGGTAGAACAAGAAAAAAAGTTAATCCGTAGACTTGATCATTTAAAAGACTGCTCCTTTTTCGGTCACAGGGATTCCATTTTTTTTTATTGTGTCTCACTTATTTTTCCTTATTCCTTTCTTTTTCTTCTCAAGTGGTGTAGATTTCAATTAATTATGTTCACTGTATACATCCAAAATTATAGGTAGATTTTTATTAGCATAACTCAGAAAATTAAGAAAATTGTGACGAAACCAGCTAGAAGGTGCCTAAACATCCGACCAAAAATACCATTACTTAACTCTTTGTTCTCTTTAAAGTGCATATTTGAAAGCCCAAGGTCATAAGCCATATAAATTTCAGTCCTACATAGATATACAAAATCACTCTCTGACTGCTAAAATATCTTAGATTCATTAATGCTTCTGGTAAAACTAGGCAATAAAGGTATTGCAAAAAGATTTATTATAAATGCAAAAGAAAAAAAAACAAAACAAAACACAACCCCAAAACTTTATAAGAAAAGATTGGAAAATGACTTAAGAATTTCTTATAAAATATCAGAATTTGTCAGTAAAAATACTTTGATGAAACCCTGTCTCTCCCATAAGTTACCCTCCATCACCATATGTTTCATTTAAAAAAAAAATCCTATTTTCTGGCAAAATGACTGCACACAATGATATATTTGAAAAAATTACTTCAATTGTTTCTGAACAGAGCTATGTTTAGCTTTGGAAAAAAAATATTATGACCCTTGTCCAATTTACACCAGAAGACTGATGCCCTCAGTAAAAAAAAAATAAAAAGGGAAAAAGGGGAAGCTCTTTGATTTGACTGAGTATTAATTTATTCAGGCAGCCAGAGATCACTACGAGTTTAAGGTCAAAAAGAAGGGTGATATAGAAGGATTTCTGATAACTGTGAAAAAGCAGGCAACAAATCCAGCAGTAAAGCTGTTTGACACAGTGAGAGGGGCTTTTGAAGTTGTTTTAAACCTACTTTGGTGACTACAAAATACAGTAGCTGATTTCTCCACCTGTAAGAATTGTTGCTTTCATAGGAAATTTGTCCCCTCTTTCTCTGTAATGCCTTTCTGTAAAATTCCATGCAATATCACAACTGTATTTGTGAGAATCCGAACTTGTGTGTATTCACACACACTTAATCCAAAACTACACTAACCACCCATAGCATCAATTCCTATGTTTAAAGGAAAGATGCAGTTTAGACTATTTTTTTTTTAAATCTTTATCTCTTTGGCAATGTTCTAGAAGTTTACTGAATTTCAGCCTTAGTTCAGAAAAATAAAATATTTAGATGAAGCAGACACAGAGTTGCACTTTCCCAGTTGTAATATCTTCTGCAAGTTTGTTCTACATAGCTTACTTGTCCTGAAGCTTCCTCAGGAGTAGGGTGGGATAATACTAAGGTACAGATTACAAAGGTTGTCTGTGTCAAACTCCAGATATTATTCATGAATCTGCTCACTGTATTTCAAACCAACTCTTACTTAACAGAGATATAAATGTCTTACGAGGAAGAGAGGAAATGTGTAATGAATCTGCACAATGGTATCACCTGAGGAGAGATAGACACAATCTACATTATTTAAAAGTAATCTGTAAAGTTTTGTTTTCAATTGCTAAATGTATGCAATGGTACTTAACCAGTAAAGCAGGTTCACATAATATCAGCTGGCAGGTATTATCAAAATTCTAAATAATTTAAGACCTTTTTCTTTTATTGGTATCTTTGATAACCTTACAAGATGAACATTCCAAATACTTCTCATCTGCTCTAGCTATACAATATTCCATGCTCTATTTAATTAGCTGGTATCTAACTTCTCATCTATGAGTTTTAGCTAATGTTCATAAAACACAAATTATGATTGCCTTCTCTGGTTACTTGTAAAGACTGTTGTGCTTTTTTGAGGGTCTAGTGACAAAGACAGAGGCTGACTAATAGAAGATTTTGAAGATTAGATTTCTAGGAGATTATTTGGTACAAGTCATTTGCTTTGAAACAAGGACAACTTCTTGTCAGTGAATGGAAAAGTACTAAATTGGTAGCTCTGTCTTCACTAGTAGTCCTGTGATTAATTTATTTAATGGTCTTATCCCCCACCACACATTGTAAGGAGAGTTATGTGATTTCTTCTGTGTAAAGTCAGGAGTTATAAGCGATATTTGGAGTAAGAGCTAGATTGGAGAAAACACTCATAAGTGAGCTCCATATATGTCTATTCCAGCCTGTGAGGACTACAGTTCATTTTAAGAAATGGACTACAGTCCATTTTAAGAAATGGACTACAGTCCATTTTAAGAAATTACAGAAAAACTACACAGTTTTAGGTTTTCTTAATACTATCAACATGTTTAAGGCAAAATCTCAGGTAATTTTAAGTGCAGAAGGGTTGTTTTGTGGTTTTTTTAGAAACAAACATAGTATTATTGTGTCCTATCTAAAAAAAAATTTAAATAGCATTTTTTTCTAAATGTTGTGGGGAATCTTAAAACATAAATAAATTCAGAGAGGAGGTATGGAGGTACTGAAAGCTAATCTGTAAAGAAATTTATTTTTATCAGATGAAAAAAGCATCTCTAACTGATCATGAAGTGGTTGTTTAAGTTGCAATGCTTATTATTGCTGCTGGTTTGATCCAAAATCTGCCAAAGGAGACTGAAAGACTCCAAAGCCCTACAATGAGTTTTGGTTCAAACAGGAGTACTTCAAAAACTGACCTAGTGGTAAAATGTTTGTTTAAGTCCTACACTTCTTTATTATTGAAAAAACTTTCAGAAAATCTCAGTGTGTTTAGATAAACTTTCACTTTTCCTCAGAGGCTGCTGATCATTCAGACATAATGAATAAGTTTTCTATTGTTCAGCCATTTTAACATCTTGGCTATAACAGCTTTAAGTATAGTGCGTTTTGGTAAGAAAATCTGGCCCAAAAGTCAGGGCAGATAGTATCTGCTTGGTTTGTTGTCCTGTAGCCGTAGCAAAACAGCCATACTGTAAGCCAGATCCTTGCACCTGACAGAGACTTGATGGATTCTCTGGTGGGGACCTCTGGGGGTATAAGAAAACATGTTTTAAATCAGTGATATCCTACTCCTCCCTCCGTTCAAGTTTTTCCAAGCAGGCGTGTCCAGAAAGCCTATCCATTCAGTAAGAATTGATTACATGCCACTGGTTTTCTTGATAGATGTCAGAGGCCTGGGAAAAGCAGAGTATATGAACAGGGCAAATACTGAATTACAGTTTCTGGCACTGCAGTGTAGAAATATTTTCTGAGTACTATCTCCTTTTGTTGTTGGTTGGTTGGTTGGTTGGTTGGGTTTTTTGTTGTTGGTTTTGATGGATCTCCCTTCATATTTCTAATCCCTTTTGGAATCCATTTGTATCTTTGGCCTCCACAACATCCTGTGGCAATGAGTTTTATAATTTAATTATGCAGTGTGTGAAAAAGCACTTCCCTTTGTTTGCTGAAAATTTTCTGAATGATAATTTCATTTAGTGCCCCTTGTTCTTGTTTTACAAAAATAGTGCCTAATTGTTCCCTAGCCTCCTTATTCATGGCTTTTATTATTTTATACATCAAGAACATATCCCTTTGGGTCTTTTTTCTCTAAGCTAAAGATGCCTAATCTAATATCCCCTTCTACAGAAGTACTTCTATCTTTGATCATTCCCTGCCTGTCTCATTTTAGTTTTACTACGCTCTTTAGTGGATGGGGACACCAGAGTTGCAGGCAATAGTGGGCACATGGTCAGTTCTCAGTACGCTCAGCAGGGAAAATTAATTAAACATATAACTTGTACGTTTGCAAAAGGAATGTATTATAATGTTTTGCTATGGCTTCAGAGCTACTCTGCAAATTTTTTATTTCAGATCCTTTGAAGCTCACTTAAACATGAATACAAGGCTTTTCAACCTAGAAATCTCTACTGCCTGCCTGATTCCTTGCTCTGAACAATTTCCACAGTATGAGCTGCTATGAAGAAAGGAAAGAAAACTATGAGATAAATATAAAAATATTTTCCCCTGATATCAGGATTATTTTAGGATGGTTTCCCAGGAAATTCACTGGTATAGTCTCATCTTCATTGATCCTAAAAAAAACCCAGAGAAACACCAACATTTTGGGTCAGTTTAATGGAAAATGATAGTTTTATAATTTTCAGTTTTTGTGGCAGTCAAAGACTTTTTATCTTAAATTTGTTGTTCAAAGTAGTCCATCAGAATTTGTATGAGTTTAAAAAAAAATCTGGACTTTTCTCCTTGAAGAGTTTACTATTTATCTGAACTCTTGCTATGCATTCCAGTCTGTGCTCTCTGCTTCAAATATTTGTTGCATTGTCTCTTCATGATGGCTGAAAAACTATTTTTCCCAAAAGTTAGAGAAAAAGTCATGTGGATGGCATAAAGACAAATGACAAGATAAAAATTGTGGATCTTTGTGGTCTGTGGGTTCACATATGTTTGTCAGCTTTTGTAATCTCTGAGTGACATTTGAGTGACAACACACAGAACGTATTGAAGTACCCGGAGGAACAATTCTTTCCTAAAGACAG
This sequence comes from Grantiella picta, assembly GCA_013397955.1. Taxonomy (NCBI): domain Eukaryota; kingdom Metazoa; phylum Chordata; class Aves; order Passeriformes; family Meliphagidae; genus Grantiella; species Grantiella picta. Next base: position 155,274 of record VZRM01003581.1, on the reverse strand, counting down.
TTGTGTTGGATAACAATCCTACCCAGGATTCAAGACAGACACTTGAAAGAAACACAACAAGGAATTGCTTCAATGAAATTTCATATAATGTGAAATATAAATTCACCTGGTTATTATCTGTTAGGAATAATAATAGGCTGTCCTTAATCTGATTGCTACCTTTGCTAATATACCTGTAAAACTAAAACACACTTGGACATGAAGAATGCAGGATGGAGAACTGTATTATCTTCGAAATGTAGAACAAAATTATCTCCCTATTTGCATCAGAGTCTTTACATGTTTATATAGGAATGGTGGAAAATCTGCAACTTTGTGAAATGGTTGAGATTTTTGGAACAAATGGACAGTATTCCTCGATCTTCTCTGATTCTCTTTGAAAGGGATTCCATTCAAAACCTGTGAAATACATAAGAAATATGTCACAATTTGTGAGGCTGTGAATAATTACAGAAATACTGAACATTTTTTTAAACCTTTAAATAGATTAAAAGTCTCTGTTATTCACTATATAAGAGCTAAAGCCTTTTTCATATTTTTGAAGATGTTTCTTGCAAATGTCATTAGAGCAGTCCAGCACAGAGGGGCAAGGTTCTATAAGCTTAATAATTAACAGAAGAGTCTTGTAATTTAATTTTAGGATATGACATAATATATCTGACTATAGTCAGTAGATTTCTGTTAGGAATTATAATGTAAATTGCACTATATTTAACTACTATCATTGTATCACAGACTTGTTTTTAATGACTCCCTTTGTAGGAGTTCAAGTCCTTTCTTTTAATAAAGCTATTTCACATTTTGTCCTTGCCAATGTCAGTTTAAAAGAAATGAATACTTCCTATCTCTCTTGTTAAGGGAGATGACCTGTCCAACCTCTCAGTAGAAGGTTTGGATTCCCATTAAAAGTTTTCAGTTCTCTCCTTTCCTTTCAGCTCCTGTGTGTGCTGTATCTTTTGTAGATACTTTTTCAAAAAATAAATGACCCAGTCAGAAGTAAAGAAGATTTTGCCCCAAAACTTTAAATTTGCTATGGAATGATAGTGCTAGATCAATATTTGCATTAGATAAGGTGAACTGGTTGCCAAAATGAGAAGATCAATGTGATGACTACTAACCCTTGAAAAATGTTGAACCTTTAGGTCCCAAAAGTCTTAGTTAATATGCAGAAATGTGTAGGGAAAAAGGGGTGTCTGGTGTTACTTAAAATTTCAGGATGAGTGCTAAAATCATTGCGCTAATTAAAAAGAAAGGCACAGATGTGATATTCCTGTTAAGTAAAATGTTTAAGTTCTTTGGTAGCACTGATATTGGTTAGCAGTGCCATTCTGAGTTACATGACAATAATAATAAAAGTATAATATGATAAATATCACAAATTTTTCAAGAGTGATTTGTCTGGTCCATGAAAATTAGACTCTAATGTAAAAGGGATTCTCCCTGAGAGATATTGGGTAAATATAGATTAGAAAAAGGCACCAAAAAGCGCACTGATGGTGGCTCTTTCCCTTGAATGCATTTCTTCTAGACTTTATTAACACAGGTAATATGAGCAATTTGTGTGATATTAGCAATAGTGCATGCTAATTCTGCTTCCTGCTTTCTGCTTAAACCTTTCTTTTCTTTTTTTTGCCATAACCTCAGCATAATGGATCAAAAATTTTAAAAAACCACCAAAGTAATAATTGTTAAGCAATATATATTAAATCTACTAAGTTTAATCTGGTGGATAAAGACAGTTGCCACCATCTTTCATGATAATAGCAGCTCTGGCCAGAGACAGATTACAAGGCACCTTCAAATCTGTGGCTTCATTGTACAGTGAACAGATGGCAAACCATGGCAAAAAATAGAAAATTATAATTTTTAAAATAATCTAATAAAATTATTTTAAATTTAAATTTAAAAATATAATAGGGATGTTAAAATAACAGAAAAATTACAAATGGGCCAGCAGCAGAAATAAAAATAATACCTAGCCTTCCATTGCATTTATTGTAGCAGAAGAATAAATATATATTTTTCTGTCAGGAAACACATAGGGCTGTATTGCAGTCTCACAGGTAAGCCAGGAAAAGATACTTTTACACAAATGTAACATTTTTATCTTCCTGAAAAAATCTTCAAACTTCAGTATATAATTTTCAACATATATTCTGAGGCCTAAACATATGAGAAGAATGCTGAATTTTCACAAAGAGCAATGTCAGTGACAGTAGCCAATTTTATCCAATGTGTTTGGGGATACCATCATTTTTTTGTATCACCTGTCCATGTATTTGAGGTCTATTATCTTATAATCAAGTTTCATATCAGTCTTTCTGAAGTTTAGGCCAAAGAAGAATCTTCTCAGAAGAATCACGTTTTCTGAATCAAGCCTCCTTAAAACCTTCCTGAGAAATTTCAGCTTTGTGGAAAACACAAAACTGCTCACTGACACATAGATTTATGGAAAATCTTGTCTTGTTTTAGTAGTTAGGAAATTTTCACAGGACGTGTCACTGTGCATACTAATTCTTCCTGCAGCCTTAGTTTACTATACTGCGCATGAAAGGTCCAACTGCAGAGGTACTTGCTAAAACAACAGTTGACCTACTTGTCTTCCGATTTCCTTCAGATCTCTTAATTTTGTTTTATTTTATTTTATTTCTCTCTTTATGAAGAAATTATTGTCAGACTGCAATTTCTAAGCAACAAAGTAACATTATTAAACAAGCTTAACCTTAAAAAAAAGCAGCTTATACTCAAAGAATGGCAACAGATTGTTGAAGCATGACTTTCCCCTTGCGCGGAAAAGAACACAGATATCAATTCGACTTTCCACATTTCCCAATAATTTAATTTTTATTGAAGATAATTTCCGACAATTTAAACAGGTGTAAAAGTAGTGTTTTGTATCTGTAGCTGCCTGGATCATCCTTAAGAACATTTTAAAATACAGTTACAGCACTTAATTCACTCTTTTGTGATATTTTGGATTAATTTAACAAGAATTCGAAAATTTTTAGCAGCTGAACAACCTCTTCCCGCATCTTATGCAGAAACTAAATTTTAAAAAAAGTGTCAGCAAGATTTGATAATACATTTATCAATTTGTATGAAAGACTTTTGCTTTAATTCTTTGATATCTTTATTAGTAGAATGGTAGTCCAGAATAATCAACTCCTTAATCGAAGCATGTGGTAAAGACTACCCAAAAAAAAAAAAAAGAAATTAGCTTCTCATTGATATCGTGTTTTTCCTTAATAGTTTTTTCTTCCACTAGTTCTCTGACAGATCTGCTAACATTCTTTCAGTACTCCTCCTTCTGATACAGATTAAGAATTTCTTGTTTGATGCTTGTATTGTCTGTTTGATCTCTGGTTTTATCTTACCCTTATCATCTTCTGTCCTTCCTGTATGTCAAGTGCCAAGGGCATGGCTTGACTCCTCTTAGCATAATGACCCCAGGAGGCATTTACAAACCAGCAGATTTTAGAGCATCCTTGAGGCTGTGCTAAACTTCTCCAGAGGCTGTAATGGCCCTAATATCATCAAGAGATTGTGGAGATTTCTGAAAGACATCTTTGTCTTCACCTCTTCTTTGCTATACTACACAGATTGTTATTACAGATAGTAGTTAGTATTATACATAATGTTGAAATTGTTTAATATGGATTCTTCTCCTATAAAATTCAAAACACTAACTCAGAATTAAAGGACATACTTAAGCAGTAAATATTTTAATAACTGTCAGAACCATTGGATCTCTTTCAGAGGTCTTGACTTTGCAATTCTTTGTTTTCTCGTAGATCCAAACTTATAAAGGCATGGGCTGTCTTCAGCAGCACCAAGGACTGAATCAGTTCATTACAGACCATCAATATGCTTTAGTAGCAATACATTCTGAAAAGTTATGAGCAGACATGTACTACAGGTGTGCAGTGAACAATGTCTGCATACTCTCAGGTGTCAGGGAATCATGGAATGGCTGATGTTGGAAGGGACCTCTGGAGGTCACCTGGTCCAACTCTGTAGCTCAAGCAGGGCCACCAAGAGGCCTCTTACACAAAACCATGTTCAGACAGCTTTTGAATATCTCCAAAGAGGGAGACTTAGTGAAATCTGTGGGTAGTCTGTGCTGAACTCTGTCAGCTTCACAGCAAAATAGTGTTTCCTGAGATTCACAGGGACGCCGCTGTGTTCCAGTTTGTGTACAGTGCCTTTTATTCCATCACTGGGCAACACTGAAAAGAGCCTGGCTTTGTGTTCATTATACGCTACTGTTAGATATTTGTACATATTGATGAGATTCCCTGAACTTTTGTTCTCTTGAGTCCCAGGTCTCTCAGAGCCTTTCCTCATATGAAGGATGCTCCAGTCCCTTAATTTTCTGAGTGATCCATCTCTTGTCCTCATCAACTTCTCTATGAGGATCTTATGGAAGACAGTATCAAAAATATCAATGAAGTCCAGATAGACAATAATCAGTGATCTTCTCTATCTATCAGGCCAATTGTTCCATTATAGAAGGCTGTCTGGTTCATCAAGCATGACTTCCTCTTGGTGAAGCCATGCTGACTATTCCTTGTGACTTTCTTCTCCTTGTGCCTGCAAATGATTTCCAGGATTAGCTGTTCCATCACTTTCCCAGGAATGAAGTCAGGTTGACTGGCCTGAAATTCTATGGGACCTCCTCTTGCCCTTTCTTGAATGTAGGAGTGGCATTTTCCCTCTTGCAATGACCAGGACCTTCTCCCAGTCATCATGATTGTTCAGAGAGAATAGATTGACGTCACAATGACAACAGCCCTATAGGCTGACAAATCCCTCAGTGCTTATGGGGGTTAGCCATTGGGACCTATGGACTTATATATGTCCCATTTTAAAAATGTTCTTTAACCTGATCCTCTTCCACCAAGGGTTAACCTATTCTGGCTCCACACTTTCCTCTTGGCCTCCATGGCCTGGAATTTCTGAAGGGAGACCTTTCTAGAAAAGTCTGGGGCAAAGAAGGCATTCAGGAGTTCAGCTTTACCCTTGTCTTGTGTCATCAGGACCACATGTTCCCTAGCATTCCTCTTGTCACCTTTGTATTTCTAGAAGTCCTTCTATATATGTTTCCCTTTGATGTCCCTCACCAAATTCAAGTAGGGCTTTAGCTTTTCCAAACTGTGTCCATGGACACTCAGTGTCTCTGTATTCCTCTCAGAATACCTATCCCTTCTTTTAACTGTTCTACCTTCCACAGGTGTCCTTTCATCTTTGAGACTGACCTTCTATCCATGCAGATCTGCTGGCACTTTTGGCTGGCTTCCAGCACTTTGGTATACTCCAGTCTTGAGCTTGAAGAAAATAATATTTGAATATTAACCATCTGTTAAATGTACCTTCTCCTGGTCTCCACTTGGATTGGAAGAGGGAGGGTTTTTCCTCTTTTATCTTTACTTCCACAGAAAAAATGTAGCAAAAATAAAAGCTCCTGGTTTCTTATATTATTTTTTTTTTAGTCTCGTATAGAATATTTTTATGAGGAATCAAAACTCTGTCATCATTGGAACATACAAAATCCTCGTATTGGGAAGTATGAGAAGGCATGGTCTCAGCCTGGATTCCATTCCCAGACAGAATTTCTGGGAATACAATGGTCTATTTTCCCATAGATTAAGTGTTAGCCTAGAAAACACTGAGAGGCATGCATGCAGATCCAGAACATTACATTCAGAATCACTACATTTCTTCTCAAAATTATTTTCAAACATGGTTTTCACTCTAAATAAATTGAGTCCATTCTAATGTTTTCTGTATGTCACATTGTAAATGAAAACATTTTAGCCATGTAATAATAGAAACAACTATGTTACAAAGAATTATATCTATAGAAGTAGATGGATATTGAAGGTAAAACCAATATTATGTAATATTTTAACTGCTATTTTTAGCTTTCAGGTGGTGAGAAAAAAAACTTGGCAGAGGGTAAAAAAGATCTTTTATTGTTTAGATCTCAGGTGTGAGAAGCACTCTGAATATATAAAGGCTTATCATGAAAAACTGTGACAGGAAATTTCTGTTGAATTCCAGTGAATGCAGTTTTCAGCTTTGTACTTTATAAATATTTATCCAGCTCTTTAAGTCTCTACCATTTATGAAATTCCTCAGAATTTTCCTGTCGTTATATTTCACTATTCAGTCTTTGTTAGCATGTCCTCTGAATCTTTCAGACTTCAGATAAAAACTGTGAGTTTACCACTTCAATACTGACTGCTTTCACGCACTTAAAAAGGAAAAAAGTAGCAACATTGTCACATATCTCTCCTTCTTATTAACATTCAAGAAAATCAACACTTGAATAATCTTAAGGCTGTGGCACAAAGTAGCGAAAGTAGGACTTTCTAACAATTTTTATAGCACCAACCACAGATACACATTATCACAGAAGAATATTTGTGTCTTGCGAACTTATCCTAAAAAGTTAAAAGAAATGTTAATTTTGAGTTTTTAGTGTTTTAAAACCATAAGTTTATAAAATAAGTTGATATTATCCTGTCTTGATAATATATTTGGCGTTGTTTAGAAAAATGAAAAATGGTAAAATGTTCTTATCAAAAGAATAAATACTTTTCAAAGTTATTGATACAACTAAATAATTAAGTCATGCTACTTAGGAGAGGTGCAAGTCTTCCATAAAATCTCATCTCAAATACACTAAATTGTTTTTCTAAACAAAACAATTTTTTAACTGTGGGACCCTAAAAGCAATCTACATTTACACTTCTGCATTTGGTTTTATGTATTGTCTGTATCTAATGTAGAATATTTCACATATTAGAAAAGTAGAACTATAAAAGTTTTTTTGTGCCAAGGGAAAAACTTCAGTTTTTCTACATTTTAGAATAAAATCGGCACAGCATATGAATTAGAAATTTTGATACAAGTTTAACTGTATGCTAAAGTTTCTGCCTTTCCTCTCCTAATTAGACGTGAAATGGGATATGTTACTTATGAATTAAAATTTTGGTGCAAATAAGTTAAAGTTTTGACTTTGTTATAAAGCAGTGGAATTTACTAGGCTACTGGTTTCTCCCTAACATCATCATATTCATGCTCATCCTAAAGCCATTTAATGAATATGCAGGATGAAGGTTTTTTCTATGTTATTATAGTTTTAGTGTGATCTTCTAATTGTTTTCATAGGGAAAAGTTTTTGGTTTTTTTACAATGGAACATGCAGAAGTGCAGTGGAGCAAGATAAAATCACTAAGAATGGACCAGTAATTAGGAAAATAGGGAACAAATATTAAAAGGTTAGACATTCTTTCATTTCCACCAGAAAAAAAGAGCTTCAGAATATTACAGATATTGCTTTGTCTGCCACTAAATAGTTCTTAGGGATAATAAGCAAATGATATTTTAAAAAATAACATCAGAGATTTATTAAATGATTCCTTTCTAAATGAAAATTAACTTTACAGTACATATTCATAAAATTTTGTGTTAAATCATGAATATACAAATAAACAATCATCAAATATAATACCACTTTTTCAATCTTGGACTTTCTTAGCAGATGCCTTGAGAACAACTTGAATGAGTTGTTATTTTAACACAGCTGAGCAAATACAGCGCAAGATTTTCAGCCAACCTTTGACTGAATTTGCTTTGACAATACGTGCAACCCTTTGGTGATCTTTCTGCGGGAATGTTGGAAGGATTGAGTTTTACTGGCAAGAGCATTAGAGGAAAGTAAATTTCAATGATGCAAAGCCAGGGTTTCAGACAAATAGTTGCAAAAGCTTTACTGGTCCTAGAAAATTCCTTCTGGCTTTGTCTAAGGAAAAATATAAAAGTAAAATAATAATAATAATAATAAAAGTTATACAGCTGACACTTCAGGTATAAATAATCAGTAAGTTTGTATTTTAGATGTTCATAATAAATGGTTCATGAACATGCAAGCTGCAAAGAATGAAACAAATTAAACTAAATAAAAACCAAAGCCTGAAAATAGATCATTTGAGTGTTTCTAAATTTATTCCAGGATATCATCATTTGCTTGTTTATTTCCTTGACTGAAGCTATTTCACATGCAGACAATAGGCTAATTTTTTTAAAATAAATCCATTGTTACAAATTATTCACTAAACCCTAATCAATAATGCATTTTGTGGTAGATTCACTTTGACAGATATCACTGTTACTGAAAGTAATGTCTTGTAATAATGTAATACAATGTGAAACTTAATGAACAGTTTTTTGAACAAAGGTTTAAACTGGGAACAGGATTTGATACTGTTAGCTCAAAATCACATCTAACATAAATAAGAAAGAAAATTGTATAATTTAATCATCATGTCTCTAAACACTCTTGAAATGCAGAATGAAAAAAGACTAACAATACACTGAATAATTAATAAAAATAAATAGCAATACATTGGAAAACTAATAGTCATATATTGAAACACACTAGTGCATTTTTTGAGATGTAGCAGTATTTTCAACTACAACTGCATATTTAAATAACCTAAGTTATCCGAAACATCCAGAAAAAAATTAAATATCTGAATGTGTTCTTTATTGCAAATTGGGCTTATATTTGAGATATACATCTTCTAAGCAATTCAATTTTGATGATATATTGTATTAATGCATGCTAAGAGCCATGTTGGTTTGATGATGTACACACATGAATTACGAGTCAGCTGGTGGCAAGTGAAATTCATTTTGCAGTTTTAGTTCTGTTGCTTTGACAGATTATGTAAATAAAATTATTTAATAAATAAAATAAATTTGAACTTTAATTTTGAAAGTTATACTTTTATTTTAAGCATACATATTGAGAGAGAGATTGAGAGAGATATAGATAGATATTTCTGAGAGGTTATGAAACACCTAAGAAACATGCTGTATGAAAAAAAATCTTCTCTCAGTCTTTTTTGACTATATGTTTAGGGCTATTCTCTATTTCATAATACCTTCTCTTTAAGTTCTTTTGCCCTCCTGGACATTTGGACTATAGATACATCAAGCATACACAGGTAAATTTTCAAAACTACCTTCATACCCCTAAAAGTTATCATAGCAGTGATGGAGAGAGTTAAGAAAGCTAGTTGAAAAATTATCCACGGAATGGATCCAACGTATGTAATTTTTTTCAGTTTATCCAAGTATTTCACTGGTGGGCTTCATAACAAAGCTGATAATTCTCTGAAGAGGGGTTTGGGGAAATATGAGTGTAACCCATACAATGTGTAGGACAGGGTAGAGCTTAAGAGCTTTAAATTTTTAGAATTCATACATTCTTCTTGAGCAAGAAAGGGATCTAAATGAAGTTTAAAACCTGCAAAGGAGAGTGTAGTGAAAGAAATGGCCATAACAGCACCAGTGGCACATCCCAGACAACACATCTACACTGATTTTAAATTAATCAAAGCAAGAATCATACCCTAAGGGGTATAGGGAAGGTGAATACAAAAGAATGGCCCAGAAATTAGGTCAATTTCTAGGGAGAGGGCTGACCCTAATCACTCTGGAGACCAAGTCTTTGCAGCAAGCACCTGCTGGAGAAAGCCTAGGTGACAGCTAGTGCATGATGGAGGACCACTTTCTAGACATAGCCATAGTGCTCTTACATATCTCAGAGTTAATCTTAATGTCTTTCTGCAGTAGCCTTGGTTGGTTGTGTGGGTGAGAGAGATTTTTGGTCTTGGGGAGGAGTTTCACTACAAAGTCCCAAAGATCCAGGCAAAAACGAGCTCAATAAAAGCTTTTTTTTTGGTGGTTTCTTTACAGAAACATCCAGAAGCACCTCAGATATTTGCAAGGGTTATATTAATTCCCCTTTTTTTTACTTTCACCATTACCATAATGATGATTCCACATGCATAATATGTTACAAAATTAGTAAAAATTCCAAATTAGAGATTTTAGAATCATAGAAAAATTTAGGTTGGAAATGACACCTGAGATCATTATGTCCAAACATTAACCCAACACTGCCAAGTCCATCACTAAAGTCATGTCCCCAGGTGCCACACATACATATTTTTTAAATGCCTCCAAAGATGGTGATTCAACCATTTCCCTCGGTAGCCTGTCCCAAGGCTTGATAATCCTTTTGGGGAATAAATTTTTCCTAATATCCAATCTAGACCTCACTTTGTGCAACCTGAGGCCATTTTTCTTGTCCTGTCACTAATTGCCTGGGAGAAGAGATCAACTTCCCTCTGGCAACAACCTCCTTTCAGATACTTGTAGAGAGTGATAAGGATTTCCCTGAGCCTCCTTTTCTCCAGGCTAAACAATCCCAGCTCCCTCAGCTGCTTCTTATCAGACTTTTACTCCAGACCCTTCACAAGCTCTGTTACCCTTCTCTGGACACACTCCAGCTCCTCAATGTCTTTCTTGCAGTGAGGGGCCCAAAACTGGACACAGGATTTGAGGTGTGGCCTCACCAGTGCCAAGCACATTGGAACAATCACTGCCCTGGTCTTGCTGGCCACACTGTTGCTGATNCCTGCTCCTGCTGGCCACACTATTCCTGATCCAGGCCAGGATGCCATCAGCCTTCCTGGCCACCTGGGCACACACTGGCTCATGTTCAGCCACTGTCAAACAGCACCCACAGTCCTTTTCCACCGGCAGCTTTCCAGTCACTCTGTCCCCAGCCTGTAGCACTGCCAGGGGTTGTTGTGACCCAAGGGCAGGACCTGGCACTTGGCCTTGTAGAACCTCACACAATTGGCTCAGCCCATCGATCCAGCCTGTCCAGATCCCTCTGCAGAGCATTCTAGCCCTCCAGCAGATCAACACTCCTGCCCAGTTTGGTGTCACCTGTGAACTGACTGAGGGTTCACTTGGTCGCCTTATGTAGATCATCAATAAAAGTGTTAAACAGGAATAGCTCTAACACTGAGCCCTGGGGAACGGCTCTAGTGAATGGGCTCCAGATGAATCTAACTCCATTCACCATCACTCTGGACCTCGCCAGCCAGCCAATTTTCTACCCAAAGAACAGAGAAGCGATTCATACAACNTCCCCAGCCTGTAGCACTGCCAGGGGTTGTTGTGACCCAAGGGCAGGACCTGGCACTTGGCCTTGTAGAACCTCACACAATTGGCTCAGCCCATCGATCCAGCCTGTCCAGATCCCTCTGCAGAGCATTCTAGCCCTCCAGCAGATCAACACTCCTGCCCAGTTTGGTGTCACCTGTGAACTGACTGAGGGTTCACTTGGTCGCCTTATGTAGATCATCAATAAAAGTGTTAAACAGGAATAGCTCTAACACTGAGCCCTGGGGAACGGCTCTAGTGAATGGGCTCCAGATGAATCTAACTCCATTCACCATCACTCTGGCCCCCGCCAGCCAGCCAATTTTCTACCCAAAGAATAGAGAAGCAATTCATACAACATGCAGCCAGTTTCTCCAGGAGAAGGCTGTGGGAAGTAGTGTCAAAGGCTTTACTAAAGTTCCTGCAGGCAGCATCCACAGGCTTTCCCCCATGGACTACATGAGTCATCTTATCAAAGAAGGAGATCAGGTTGGTCAAGCAGTGCTTGCCTTTCATAAACCCATGCTGGCTCGGCCTGATCTCCTGGCTGTCCTGCACATGCCATGTAATGGCACTCAGGAAGATTTCCTCCATGACCTTCCTCGGAGGTCAGGCTGAGATCAGGCTGACAGGACTGTAACGCCCTGGATCATCCTTCCAGCCTTTCTTGTAGATGGGCATCACATTGGCCAACCTTCAGACCACTGGGACCTCCCCAGTTAGCCAGGACTGCTGGCAAATGCTTGAAAGGAAGAGCCTCTTCATATCTGCAAAAGGAGGAAGAATAACCCTTCATTTCTTTCCTAGTCGCCCCATGCCAGAGATACTAGAGAACATTTCCAGCTATTTTAAAGTGTTCGAAGGGACTGTAGCTGGGACAATGATGCTCCTTTCTCATTTTCACTCTGTCATGCAACAGGATTGACAGTTGTCTTTGTGGTAACCTCTAATTTTGGATGGGTTTGTCTGCACTTTGTGGGTTATCTTTCACTTTGATCTCTTTCACAGGTCTTCTGTTTTCAATTTTATCTTTAGTCAAGATTCATTTTGTGGTAGCAAAAGGAGATATTTCGGATACTTTTCCATATATTTCTCCTTCTGTCATGCAGGCATAAGCAGCTAAAGTTTGGACCTACTTTTGTTAATTTTTATCTCATTAAATGCTACCATATTCTGACAGAAACATAAAAATTGATTATATTAGCAGGATCCCCAAAATATGAAACAACATATATGTGGCTAGCACAGACCTTTCCCGTGAGAATTTTTCTCTCTTTTCTTGTGTTTTTATAAACAAAGATAAAGTTTGGATATTATTATAACGGTTTCTCGAGATGTGCACAGTTCGGGCCCAGCCAATAGGCTTAGGGGGAGGTTTCGGACTGACCAGTCTGAGTGACCTTTGAAAAGTCTATATAAGTTGGAATTAATTAATAAAATACAGATCTTTTATGTGACACTGAGTCAGAGGTCTTCTCTCTCTGCTAGCGGCTCACCAGCGACACATATAAACTCAAAACTCTGCAATTTTGTTTGTTACTTAATGTTAAAACAAAAGACAATATTATTTACAATAGAGCATCATTTTCTGTCAATGTTTTCAGGTGTTTGATTTAATGAAAATTTGCTATTTCGCCCATAAAAATTTGCAAAAAAAAATCTGGATTTATATAAATCATAATCTCTTCTTTATTCATCCCTTTAGTATAGCTTTTGCACAACTGAAAGAACCAGAACACCTTTGAAAAGAAATACAAATGCAAAAAGCTTAAAATATTGAACACACACTTGTAGATTTTAGACACCTTTTCCAACCTAAATGATTTTATGATTTTGTATTATGGGAATGTTTTAAGAATATTGTTCATGTCATTTTATTGGATAGATAATCTTCAGCTTCCCATTCATAAACCTAGATAAACTGAAAATTACTCTAAATGTCTCCAAATAACTTAGAATTAAAAATAAAACAATCTTTCAGACTTCCCAACAAATACAATTCATTTATGTAATAAACATTCTGTAAGACCTTGGTTACTAAGGGTTTGAATGACCTCTCTGGAATTATCCTTAAAAGCTGGCTTTTTCTAATTTTATTTTAATATACAGCATCATCCTATATTGCATAGCTTAAACTCCCACAACTAAAAGGAGAAGACTCAGTCTCACTTTTAAAGGATAAATAAAAGTAACAGATAGCTATGGGAAAAGGGAATCATGATTTTGTGGATAAAGTTAAAAACTGTTGGGAAAGAGAACAAAATTTATTTGCTGTTAAGCTGCTGAGGTTTTGAAGATTCTTGGGTAACATTTCTATAAAAGACTACTGATTTTTAATATCTGAGTTCAAACCTCAAGGGCTCTGTTGCTAAGAATAGCTCCCTAGTGAAATCTGAAGCACTTCTGGGGAAAGAACAATCTACCTGGTGACATCCAGTTTCCAACAAAATATAGATCTCTAAATTAATTTCAGGAATTTATTTCTTCCTTTTTCCTTCTTCTTTTGTAATAAAAAACAGGAGTTAATGTATAAGCTGCATTTATAAATTACTGGAAACAAAATTAATGAAAGAGAGTGCAAAATCTAAGATGAGCCTTTATTTCTAGGACTGTGGAGTTGTAGTTTAGATCTGAGATATTTTTCAAAATCTGTGCCTGTCAAGTAATATTAATCAGGTTAAGTTATACTTCATGAATATGCAATTTGTTTGTTCATTATCGTGGGTTACTCTTCCATTTATAAACAATGATCCAGTTTTATTACTACCATAGATAAATATTAGAGATATAACTTAAATAGTTTTATTAGCAACATTGTACCTCAGATCTCCACAGCAACACATACACTTTTTTGCCACCAATTTTTCTCATGTATTTACTTTTGTACTTGTTTTGAGATATGCCTCATACCTAATAGCTATACATGTTAAACACTTAATGTCTATGTCAGAGAAAATAAATTATGACTTTGGAAAGTAAATTCAGGTTTAGGTTTAATATAGGGTTTTATTCTACTACTTTCACATCTGAACGTGAATGATATAGTTCATGAGTGCTCCTAATATCCCAATTTCTGCTGCTACTATCACAGAAGGCTTACTGAGTAGCTCTTTGGCTAAAAACATTGTTTCAGTTCTTTTCACTCCCTGTGTGTAATTGCCTTTATTTTCAGGTCATTCATGTGAAGGTGTTAAAGTGATAGCACTCAAATAATTAACCTTAGATTATAAGTTAAAATGCTCTTCAGGTCAAAACTCATGAAAGCTATGAATTAAAATATTAAATATATCTTTCGCATTTTGAAGACAGGAGTCAAGGTTCATGTGTAGTATATGCTTTGCCAGTAGTTGAAGACTCAATAGTTATAGCTAAAAAGCCAAATATTGAAGCTTGTCTGTTGTTCATTTATTTTCAAAATCAAACTGAGTGCCTCATAGTCTGATAATGCTGACAAACAGAAATCACTTTCCTGTTGATATCTGACAATCATGCATAGATGAACTGCCCATGGGAAACCTGCAGAGCCACTGGATGTGTAGGTCTGCAGTCCTTGCCCAGCTGTGCTTCAAATCTTATGGACACTGCCTGACAGCTACTAGTGGCACTGGAGAAAGAGCTGAGTCCAGAAATATTATGCTCTTCTGCAGACTGGCCAGAGGGATAGGAGAGATGACAAGTGGGAGAGCAGGAGCATCACACTCCTGTTACAGAGCTCACAGCTACTGGAGATCAGGCATATGGCAATGCTTTGTAATTATTTATATTTCTTTAGTGTCTAAAGGCTCCTGCTGGGGTCAATGCACCATTGAGTAATCTCTTACTGTTTAAAAGATGGGCCCTATTCCAAAAATTGAGCATCTGAAGATGCAAAGCAGAGAGATAAAACTACTACTTTTAAAGAAGAGAAAGAGAAGACATGGTTGGTATGAATTACATCCATCTTAGGTTGAAAAAAAGTTTAGACTTTTCTTTAGAAATAATTATTTTGTGGAATGCAAGATGGAGAAATATGCAGGCAGAAATATCTAGATGGGAAGAACAAAAGAAAAGGAAAGAGACATTGAAACAGAATGCAAAGGAAGTGAGGAGAGAGAATAAAAGGGAAAAGAAGACAGAAGAAAACATGGAAAAAGAGAATTCTTTCACAGACCTTTATAAAGTAAAGAAATTTGATGGTACCCACTTTTTGGCTAATCTTTAATGGAATAGCTAATATTCATCATTGAATGTAGTAAATGTGCCTAGAGACACCTAAAAAAAGCTTTTGCTTCCAAGTAGCTTTACGTTTTCTGGTTACATTACTAGATAACTTAGTCCAACTCAATTGTCTAAACCAGTGATGTTGATAGAGAAAAATTATCAGAACTAATGTTTTTCTGTTTTTATACCACAAAGTACTGGGTATATGAAGTCACAGCCAACAAGCAAACAAGTTGAATAGATCAGGTTTTATTTGCAATTTAAATGAATTTCATACTATAGGAAAAAAAGAAAAAAATATTCTGTCGTGAAAACAAACTAGACAAACTGCAGTCACAATGGAAGGTTACTTAGGGGCTGACAGGAACAAGTCAGTGAATTTCAATGAAATGCAACAAATAATTCTCCAAAAAGTCTGAAAAGCTTTGGCAAAATTAATAGGCGTTAAAGGTCCTAATATGAGATGAAGTTTACAACCCTGATTGACATTATGATCTTTCCTAATGGTATTGTTATAGGTCCTCAAGATCTGCAAATATCAAAACAGCTGTCTAGGCTCTGGTGTTACATTTCCTGTTTAGTGAGGTTTTTTTTTCCTTTTCATTTTGACTAAGCTGTATCTGCAAGAATGAAAACTATGACATGCCTCCAATGACCTGAAGTGTGTAAAACAGAAACAATCAAAAATAAAATTAGATTTCTAATTTGAAATAACTTCGGTTAGTCTCTTATTATGTAATCATTAAATTAGCTAACTTAATAGTCTCCTCATCTTTTTTTCTTATTTGTAAACTAATGATCTTGGAAAAAAGTATCATTTACCTATTCATTAATAAAAAGAGCCTTGAATAAGTGCTTAATGTTCAAGGATTTTTTTATCCTTTCTTTATCTCTAATTCTGTTGATAAACAGAATACAGTCTTGTTTTTCTCTTTCTTAGGAGGAATATCTAATTATTTCTGCGTGGTGAGAAGTAAATTTAGCGTCATAACTATGACTGAAAACAAACAGTGGCTTCAGAGAAGTTGCAATAGATCAGAAGTGATTACCAGCCAGGATCTAAGAATAGTAATTATGCTCATTTACACCCATAAAGGGGGTACTTAATTCCTCAGTGCTTAAAAATAAATTTGTGAGTCCCAAAATCTTAGACACACACATAATTACATTAACTGTGATTTGACAGTATTACTGTAAATTGTCTAAGGTATCTGATCCTCCATTCTTACTCAAGCCCAAGTAATATTAGTAAGAGGAAATAATTGTTGTTGTTGTCGTTGTTGTTATTTGAAATAATTGTTAATAGGAAAATAAGGTATTAACTAAGTTTTCTTCTTGAATGGGCAGACACATGCCAAAATTTGGAGTGAGCAAAAATTATCTTCTGAAAAGTGACTAAAAAATATAGGTTTTGAGTTCCAAAAATAAGTTTCTTTCTGGCAGGCATGGAAGGAACTTCCTCTGCCCCCAGCTCCTAAAATTAAGAGTAAAGTCATCATACAACTGAACAGAACATCTGGGAAATGGAAGAAAACACTAACCTAGGAAATGGGACAGTATGAAGGAGAATTTATTGGGTAAAAAATCCTTGTTGCCTTGAGAGAATCATTTGAATTTTAGACAAAGTATTATCAGCAACTTGATCATTCAAAGAACATATTTATATGACTTCTTCAGAGGAGTTCTAATGTGTTAGTTACAATACTATTGTGGGCTTTTTAAAAACATCTTATTACCTTACGTTATAAAAAAGGTTCAAGTCCATAACGGTCTTTTGGGTTTGCTATTTATATACATTTTAAAAAATAACTAACAGAAGTTTACCCAGGAAATCAGGAAGATATAAAACTTGAAATCAGTGTGTTTTCATTTAACATTATTTTTTCAGTGAGATTATAGTTGGAGGGAGTACTTGTTTAAATAGCAAGTAGTAATTTGTTGAACAGCATAGTAAAAATAAAAATACCAGATTAATGGACAATAATTTATTTAGATGGTGATTACATGTAAAGACAGGTCAAAGACATTACAGAAAGAGAGTAAAAATTTCCTGTCCCCTCAACACTACTTTGAGTTAAGGAATATTTTTCTAGGTTCTCCACATCCAAATTCTTTTGGCATAATAACAGAGGGTTAAATTCCCTTTGCTACAAAGCAGAGGTAGGTTCAAAGGACTGGAATTTCAGCTGTATGGTCCTCAAAAGAGTAAAAAAAAAGGTGTGCTGATCCACTATTTTAGTGATGTCTTTCTCAATGCAAAGTCCCTCTTTGAGTACAGAGTGGGAATAACAAATGATTTCTGTTCTATCCTCTAGAAAATTGACTTATCTGGTCCACTTCAGGACAGGAGGCTACATCATGATATAAAAATATGATGCCTTCCTAACAAGTTAAATTAAAATTTAACTACAAATTCTTACGAAACAGGGACTCATATTTGTTTGATTTTTCATTAGAGGCTATGAATTCTGGGTATAGAGTGGGTTTACACTCTGGGAAATGGAGGAAGCGAAGTGGTAGTCACTGTCAGAAGTTTTGGCTACAAATCAGTACACAGACAACTCACACACTGACACTTTAAACAGAGCTCCCACTATATGCATAAACCCAATTATATCTCATGTCACAGTTAACTAGCTCACAATATAGTAGTGACCTGTTTAAAACAAGCCTAATGTTTCAGCCAAAGTTAGTTTGGCCTTTTCTTCGCTTCCAAGGTTCTGTTTCCAGAAATCTCCCTCGAGCTGTTGGGCTGGCACTATTTGCTTCATTTTCAATCAGCGCTAGTGCCACCACTTTCCACCTTTATTACTGCTCTGTAGTAATATAGACATGGTGAGTAGCTCAGAAATGCAGTGCCCAAAGCAGCCTCGGGATGCTACAAAACACAAATAATTTTATTGTTCCATGTTGAAATATTATTTACTTCTAACCTTTGTTTAGAGCTGATGAAGTATTTTAATGATTGTTTCTGTAATAGAACTAAAATATTGGTGTGTCTATATATGTATTGTTACTAATACCCTCCTTGTTGTAATACCATCAGGTGATAGAATGTTAATTTTATTCAGATATAGCTTACAGAAAAGAGAATAATAATTTCTGATAAATTCTTTTTTTCCTAGCCTTATGAAAAGATATATGACAGATATTGTTATTAATCTAGTTTTTTATAGAAGGTTATAGAGTAAATTTTCACTGCTATTGGTGATGTTTTCTCAAATGGCATCCACACACTACCAACAAAACAGAGCAGTTAACACCTGAATTTGTTGTATGACTATGTCCTGTATTCTGAAATAAAGTTGGAAAACTAAGATATCTACTTTTGCATATACATGTGAACTGAATTTTGGATACAGATTAGTTTTGGTACTGACCTGTTCTTTGTTTGAAAACAAACCATATATAGTAGTAAGAACTGTGGAATTTGAAAGTAAGCCTCTTTTTTCTCTCTTTCTTTTTTTTCCTAGGGAGACAAAATAGCTTGAGAAAACCTACTGCATGCTGGTTTTTGTCATCTGACTATGTTAAATAGTTACTTGATATTTTTTTCCCTTTAATGCAATCTCCTTCCATCTCATCATTGTTGGAGGAGACACACAGAATTCAGTGCTGGCAAAGTAATTCAGTCTCAGAGAGATGTAAATATCTGCAATGCTCCAGTTTATTTCCTAACAGTTGAGGTTTTTTTTTTTTTTTTTGCCCCTTGTAAGACAATCAACACAGAAGAGAAGAAACAAATTATACAGGGTTTTTTTTAGCTTATAAGGAGTCCATGTTTGTTCACTGTAATTGTGTAGACTTCTCTTGAATGTGAAAAGACATTGGTTCAATGACCCTGTGGCTTCAGGAAGATCTGCTTTGTTTTATTATCTTTGACCCTTTACTTTCTCTGATCTTTACTGCTCCAGTTTCTGATTCTTGATAAATACATTCCTCCTACAGAAACATGTGTGTGTGACCTAAATAGGATTGCTCTCCTCCGTTAATATACATTTTGTTTGCTGACAATTAATGTTTTGGGGACATTTTATGACATAATATTTTTGCATACAAAAAAATAGTTCTTACCTTTCATAGATGTGTTGTACTCACTTATTTTTTATTTTCTGGGAGGGAGGGGTTTCTTTGTGGGATTTTTTTTGGTAGGGTTTTTTGGTTGCTATTTTTTTTATTTTTCATAAAATGAATCAATTCTCCTGTAGAGTTTAAGCAATAATTTCAAAGCAAACTGTAAACTCATGTCAGTTTTTCTCTAAGTTTCCAAATTTTTTTCTCACCATTCCCATTATTTTACCTGTTCAAGTTTCTCTTATATTGCAATTCTAGATCACTTAGAAAGTTAGATATATTTTTTCCAATCATACCGGTACTTGAAGAACTAAAAGCTATTCAGTGGAAAGATTCCCATCCTTAAGGACTAAACACAATTGAGCTATACTAGCATACCATGAATAAAGTTCATATTTAAAGAAAATTATATGAACAACCAAGAACTCAGTATGTGAAGATGTTTATATATATATATTTAGACTATTAGATATATGCAGTTAATGTACACTATATATATTTTATATGATTTATGGATTTAAAAATATAAATATACATTGTTAACAAGTGACAATTAGATTTTAATAGCTATAATATTTATTTTATTATTATAATCAAATATACAGGGATATACTTGTTATACTTGAAGCACAGAGGTTTTAAAATTGGTATTTCCTTTAAATAATCAAATTAATACGAAGCACATAAATCAAACTGCTAAAATGGCATCCAAATTTAGTGAAGGTCCTCTTTCAGTCCATTGTATTTTACTGAATCATTTTCTACAACTGAATGAATTTTTCTCAGCCTTTCCCTCATACTACCCTACCAGATGTGCCTGAATATGTCACTGTTTTTATTGATCTAACAGCAGCATAGAGGTAAGGTCTCAAACCTGACAATAGTAAAAGATGATGCTTTTAATGATTAATTGTGATGAAACAGTAAGCATTATCTGTCTATTAAAGTATTTTATAAAGGAGATTACAAGTCATTACAGAATTGCTCCTTTGCACTGAATTTTCTACAGGCTGCCCAAAGTAACAGATGTTAAATAGGTGAAGTACCATCAGGAATATTAGAATTGGGGCATTATTTCTTGAAATTTATAACACCAAGTGGCATCTTGAACAGGGGCTGAATTGCTTTAAAGATTTACATTACAGATGTAAATTAAAGATGCAAGTAAGGTTTTCCTGTAATTTCTTAAGGTTATCCTGGTTCAGCTCAAAGTCCCATTTCTATATATTTTTCTTGAAAATATTCTAAGATGATGAAAACACTAAGTCTTTTTGTTCTGCATTATTCCTTCTCTTTCTACTGTTTATTTCCACCTGAAATCAGAACCTCAGATTGCGGCATCAATCATAGCACAACAATGAAAAGTGATGTCACAAAGGAAGGATTATTATTTCAGGTGAGAGAAAGAAGCTAAAGCACATTAATTTTTCAGAAACAAAGAAAGGTTTTCATACAAATGTCTTTTGTAATACAGAATAATGAAAATGAAATACAATCAATATGAAGTGTGACTACGGGTAGATTTTTTTTTAAAGATGTTTTTCTGATCTGTGCTTCAAGAAGAAGCGATCTTAAAGGTGACTCAAATAGAAACACATGAAGTGTGGAATTGCATCTCAGTGGCCTGAAAAACAAAGAAGCTTGAAAGTTTTATTTCTTTGCCTGTTTCCACTTTAATCCTTTTATTGTTTTATTTTCATTTTTTTCCTTATCTTGTCTTTTTTTCTGATTAAAAATTACTGAGTTGTGACATCAACCATTGACAAGAAAATGAAAACACTATTTTCTTTTTTGTATATTGGGATTTTTTAAATTATCTTGTTAATTTGATTGCTGAAATGCACAATAATGTGTATCTGAGACTGATTTCACTTATACCACTGAAATCAGAAAGGGTGAAAAATAATTATAGAACACCCTGTGTAGGAAGGGGCCCACAAGGTTGTCAAAGTTCAGCTCCTGACACAGGACATCCCAAGAATCACACCATGTGCTTGAGAGCATTGTCCAAATGCTTCTTGGACTCTGTCAGACTTGGTGCTATGACCACTTCCCTGAGGAGCTGCTCCAGTGCCCAACCACCCTCTGGGTGAAGAACCTTTTCCTGATATCCAATCTTACCCTCTTCTGACACAGCTCCAGGCCATTCCCTTGCGTCCTATAAGTCTCTGCGGGTCACCAAAAAGAAAAAAATCATTACCTGCCCCTCCACTTCCACAAATGTCCTTTGCCTAGCCTGTGATGCAGTGCCTGATGCCCCCCAGGTTGTTCCTCCTGGCTGCCAGGGCACTGCTGACTCAGATTCAACTTGTCATCATCCAGGATCCCCAGGCCCCTTTCCATGGCACTGCTTTCCAGCATCTCATTCCCCAGTCTGTGCGTACATCCAGGGTAGGTATGTCCAGGTATGGCCCTGGCCCAGGTACAAAATCCACACTTGCCCTTGTTAAACTTCATATGCTTGGTGATCACCCATCCCTCTAACTTGTCAAGGTCTCTCTCCAGGGCCTCTTTGTGCTTCCCAATTTAGTATCATCTAGTCCTGCATCCAAGTAGATTATGAAGATGGTGAAGAGCACTGGCTTTAAGATAGATCCTGCAGAACCACTCTGGTGACCAGTCACCAGACTGATGTAACACCATTTAATACAACCCTGTGCACCCAACCCATCAGACAATTGCTCACACGTATTTAATATCTCAAATGCTTTATAGTATGTTTAAAAAACCTCGCAGTTGGATATATATTATTACAAGTCATATAATTATGTATTATAATTGTCCAAAATTAAAATATATCCTCCCAGAAATCTACTAGAATTCATTAAAGTTTTATTTTTTTACTTACAGAATTGAATGCCAAAATAAGTTATAAAAGTGAAATCTTGGGCCAAATAAAATTACTGACAATTCTTTTAATCATTTCTCTGGGGCAATTTTTCACTCATTAATAGTTATCAACCCTACATTTTGGTTGGATTTCTCAAAGAACAGCTGTATTTACTTAAAGCAACACTCAGAACATTAAAAACATCTAAGTAAATTGTTGTACCAAAGTTCTTTAAAAATGCCATAAAAGTTGTGTAAATTTGAAGTTTGACTGGATTTCCTTCACACGCAGGAGGACCTAGATGACCCTGTACAAGGATGAAGTAAGATCTGATGTGAACCAAAGCCATGAATAATTCCGAACAAATGTACCCTCAGTTTGTTTGAGATATTGACTAACAGTACTACTTTATAACAGCACACACTATCACTATAGAATTAGGGTTTAAACTGGAGCTAATATGAAACTGCATTTCAACTAAATTATACTCAAAACAATATCAGTTTAAAACTTCAGCAATCTCTTTTTAGAATCTCTCATTTAATTTGTTATAAAGTTCTGCATTTTACAAGCCCCTTAATTTTTTTCACCAGCTCAGTCTTGCATCAGCATTACACAGCAGGGCTTTAAATAACTTAATTAATTCGCAATTAGTAATGTCTCAGTTCAAGTTGAGGTCTCACTGAATTGGTTCCTGAAGCTATAGAGTCCCACCTACAGTAGCAATAACCGTATGTTAAATGTAACAGTAATAAAATAGTGGACCTGTTGGAATACTAATTACTCCTAAGAGTCCCATTCAGCACAAAACTCAGTATCAATAGTATTTTGAACGAAACCATGCCCTTGTAGCAGCACACTGGGGAAGGAATAAGAAAATATGATTTTGCTTTTTAAATTTATGCAACCCGAATGATAATGAACCTGGAAAGCAAGCTCTGCTTTCTTTGTGCTGGAGAGATGAGAAGACTGAGAGAAATGAAAACATGAAGAAATCAGAATTTCCCCTTGTCTCTGCTCACAGGTTAGTGTTACTGACACCCATAAATTTTCAAGCAAGACAAGACCCTACAGAATCCAAAGAAAACAACTCAGAAAAAAATCAAATGGAAATATAGTAACAGAACATTTCTTGTTGTTTTCTGTTGACTGTTTGGGACCCAAAACTTGTATGCAATGTGTCATAGGATTTGTGTAAGGACCAGAAACTAGTCTTAAATTTCCAAAGGGGTTCAAAATTCAGGCCTAGAACACAGGATGTAAAGCAGGATATGACATCTTGTAGACTTTTTTGGCTATATTAGGAAAGACTAAATTAGAAAGGAAGTAATTTATCTAGAAAAAAAGTAATTTATTTTGAAAAAAGTCTCTACATGTGCTGTATCATTCACTGTGGAATGCAAAAGCTCTGTTTTATATTTATTAAGTCATAAATATTTTGTCACTTAGCTCTCTTAAATGCAGCCAGCAAAGATGATGATACTAGTTTCAAAGACTGGAGCAAAAATAGACTCCAAGAAATGTGAGGGGGAAAAAAAAGAAAAAAAATAATTTAGATTACAAAGAATTTACATAAAGAAAGATTTTAGAATTTTTAATAACCGGCCTGACAAATTACACACGCAGACAAAAGAAAAGATCTTGAAACACAAGGAGGAAGAGCAGACGGTGACCTTGTAACGGATACATCTTAATGAAAAATTATTTTGTACCATTATTTTGTCTGGAACAACGAAGTTTTCACATTTTCCTTTTGATTTCAGCAATCTTCAAACTAGCATAAAAGTGGATAATGAGAACAGGCAAGCTAAGAGACTTTTGCTGACCTTCTCATACCTATTACCCAAGTTTTAGCTTATGCATTATGCATCTGTTTAGTCAGGTTGGTTTGTTCAGTCAGGCTACTTTGTTTAGAAATCCACATCTTTTATTTCCTGTATTTTTGTTGTACCACGTCTTTTTTCAAAGAGTATTTGCTTTGGATAATAGAATGCTGTGGCCTTCGCTGGTTCTCTTAAAACACTGTTGTTTGTTTTCTTTGAAAAGAATGATATCTTGGGCCTCTTGAATACAGTAAATAAAATAAGTAGTAGATGACGTATTGATGCTGATGAATATGGAAACACATTGCAGCACCTCTCCTTAAAGATGGCATAGCAGTGGACAGACCCCTCCCTGGCTGGCAGAGGTTGCCTGGCAAAGATGTTTAGCAGTCCCTGAGATTGGGACATAAAAGTAAAGCCATGGAAATGCCCTTTGACACAAAAATTACTGGACTATTAGGAGCCTTTTTTGGTGCAAAGCAAGCATGAAGTGGTTCAGCTTAGATGATGTAGGTCTATGTGAGTTGCATACTTTCATTTTTAACTCTGAAAATCTCTGCACGTGTCCCTCAGCACAAGAGCAGTAGTCTGCTGCAGGGGAGATTCATCAGTGGTTTGTTTTTCTTGCAAAGGATGGCTTCACAAACTTGCACTTGAGAAAAAAACAGATGTGAGTCAAGAAGCAGCAAGAGCAGGTGGCTCCCTGTAGACGCCAGGAGCAGCATGAGCTCCTCATGACTCCCACAGGGAAGGGTCTGGAAGCCAGGGCATGTCCCACAGAGCCAGCCAGGACCTGGCAGTGAGGGGTGTCAGGGGCAGACTCAGCCCCAGGCATGGAGCACATCCCTGGGAGCTGGAATGAGCCTGGGAATATGTGTGTGTATGTGTCCACAGCCAGGCAGGGCAGGACTGGGGGCAGCTGGAGCTGGAATGTTGCTGTGGCAGGAGCTGCCACCCCAGGGAGCTGCAATGGGTGCAAGGTTGTGGTCAGGGTGGGACGAGGACTGGGACGTGGGCAGGGAAAAGCAGGGCTGGTGGTGCCTCAGGGCCATGACAGGGGGAACACATACATTTCGTGTGGCATGGTAAAATAATGAGAAACAAACAACACAGTAGAGATACTGAAATACCACCAAACAAGACAGTGCTGGAGAACAAGATAGATGCAATAATACAATCTGACACACATTTGATCTGAACCTTCAGCATATTTTTGGTTGAAGGCATTTGACATCACTTTTGTTTTGCCCACAGCAGTCTCCCTCATACATCCTTGTTGTTTTATTTTACAGAGTCTTGCTCCCCAGGTTTCATTTTCAGATTTGAACTAGAAGAAAAAGAAGGTTAAAAAAATTTTAAAATCATTATTAAAACTTACAAAACTTTTGGCACACATTTGTAGAAACTAACATTGGATAGATTTTCTGAGGCTGTAAATATCTGTTGAGCCTTACCTCCTGGTTTCTTAGGAGCTCCTTCCCCAGACCAGACCAACAGCAAAAGATCTTTTTTCTGTCCAATTTCTATGGAGGACATCCACTGAATTGTAGACACCCCAACTAACATAGTAATTCATACAAACCGAATTGCAGTCCCAGAGAAGGAGGATGTTTCAAAGGTGGGTGGAAAAGATCTGAGCCAGTTGGAAAGCAGGTGTACACTACACTGCCAAATTGTCAACACTGCACATATATGCATATACACTGCATACATTATATGCAGTCTACACATATAAAACACACAGTCTACCAAATGCAGAAGAATATTAAAAACAAAAAACCATTTTCATCTTTATTTCCATGCCTACGCTACTACAAATGGATTGACAATGCAAAGAAAATGTCCAGGCACAATCACTGATGAAGGTGTTGGCATATACAGACAAAACTACATGCTGTTCAGTAACTACTGTCACCTTGTGTCCAGAAAACAGAAGTTGTCTGAATTTGATCGCGAGCACAAAATCTGAGATGACCTTAGAGTTCTTATGAATATATGGCATATGGGAGATTGTTTTATTCTGTCATACTATGACTTTTGAATTCCCAGGAGTAATTTCCATTATTTCAGTCTCAATAACGAGAGTCTTAGTTTTCAGTCATATTAGGAAATTAGAAGTATTATTTGACCATTTTTTCCAGTCTTGGTCTATTTACCTGAAAGAAAATAGTCACAAATATTCTTAAAAAAGCTGAGTCTATCTTGCTCTAGTTTGCAGAAGGGTACAGAATGTTCAAACCCTGTTCCCTAAAGATTTGTCTCTGTTTCAGATTAAAGAAAATGCATAACAGATTAATATAGCAATCTTTGCTGAAATTCTGGAAATGTCAGTAAATGAGACTGCATTTGTTTCTGTGCATTTCAGACAGAACATTAACATTTTAATCTGGGATATTAATTTTCTGCTTAGGCTATCTCTGACCTTCACTTTGAAACAGTCTTATTTATGAGTGGTCCTGTTTTTTAATCAACAATATGATATGAATTTCTGCCTCTATAAAAAAAAATTGCATTGTCTTTCCTAGTTTTCTTTTTTCCCCTTCAAATACCTGATATTCTATTTGTAAAGAGGGAAAAAAGAGTCAGCTTCAGTTCTGAGTTCAGCCATAGTTTGCTTATGTATATAGAATCTACTGGATAAAAATAAATAGAAATCAGCTGCAGCTTGGCAAAGCAGTAGCTTCTGATTCAGTCTCCCTGAAGGATCTCATTTGACTATTTCCTAACATAATGGAGTTCTGACCTCACAGACTTTTGAATATTATTGTCACTTTACATGGTGCCTTTTATATATTGAATTAGGAGAACTTTCTGAACTTTCCCTTCTACATGCAAAATATTTCATAACATGGAGAAGCCAGACTACCAGAGAAACATAGAGTTGATTTATTTGTTGATAATTTAATATTTAAATACAATTTTAATTTAATTTACAATTTAATTTACAATTTAATATTTAAATACAATTTAATAAATTTTATTTCCTGTGTGGATAGATAAACCAAGTGGGAAAGAAGTGGTGGCTCTAGCTGTGTAAGAAGTTTCAGGTGAAATTCTTCCTGGCAAGCACTAGCTCTTTTTTACAACTAACGTTTTCCAGCTGGAAACTTAAAACAACTGTTTCATGTTTGCTTTCTGTAGATCAATTTCCATATTAAACATATGACAGCAAGGGCTGGAGGTCAAGTTGTGTATTAACCCCTTGGATCCTTCAGTATCTAGCTCCACCCTGATGCCAAATTCTAAAACATAGAGAGACCTGAAGCACTTGTCTCTTTCATTTACCATTCAGGGGTAGTGAAAGTGGTGAATGGCTGAACATTTCAGCATTCATCTCCCTGGTACCTACTTAGTTTTGCATGGTAAAGCCAAACTGAAATAAATTTTCCTGATAAGCAATCAACAGCTTCAAGGATTCTATTTCAGATGTTGAGGGGTTTTACATACAGTTTTTCCCTTGGAAGATTTTATAGTATTTTACATAGTTTTTAGTGGGATGGAATTTCCATTTTCTACAAAGTTCTAACTTTGGTTTTGTAAAAAGCAGACAAAACTAGAGAAGTCAACCTACTTTGAAAATAAAGTCATTCACTGTAGCTACTGAAACTACTTCTTCACCTGCTGATTGTGTGATGTATTTCTACATCTCTACATTAACAAAGACTAACTGATTTTTTTTTTATAACACCTAATGATGACACTTACTTGTGGCCCTATATATTTTCTTTTAATCTCAGAAATTTATTGTATTGATTTTGAATTAGAATTATTTCTTTTCACAACTCATAAAATTCAGTTCTAAAGTGTTCTGTTGCTGCAATTAAATAATTAAATAACTCTGCCTTCAGTTGCTGTGCTGTAAGTTATATCCTGTTCACCTCTAGAAATACATTATTTCCATTTATTTTAATGGAAGTTTTGAAGGAAGAAAAACTAAAAAGTGTTCAAGGATACTTGAAATTTCCAGTTTAATCTAGAATTATATTTTTAAGTTTTTTCCATGTATGAGACACCGCCAACCATCATGTTTACCTCACTATGGAGACTTTCAATGCAAATTTACACCTTATTTTTTCCAACCCTATCAGAAAGTGCTTATTACTGAAAACAAAAAGAATCTCTTTCTCATTGTATTTTCAGTTTCTTTTCCCCATTTAAAATGTTTAATAAGACATGAAAGCCAAAGTGTTTATTAATTTAAAAGTATGTGTTTTATTTTCTGTAGTATATTTATTGTCAAACCAGTGTTGTTTACTACATGGTATTTCTGCCTTAATGAATCTCAGTTTTCAGAAAGAAAAAGAAAAATCATCTAAAGGCAAAACTGGACACTCACTTCTCAGATAAAATCAGAATAACAAACTTATCATAACACTACTTGGACAAAAATAACATTCATTTGAGAATGACAGTGCTTGGCAGACAAAAATTTAGGCAGAAAGCCAGACAGACGTGCCTCAGAAAAAGCATAAACATCATAAATATGGTATGTATATTCATAGTGCTTTACAGACTTAGAGAAGAATCTTGTAGGTGCCTACGAATGCAGTACTAACAGTTGGATGCTTTTACTTCAATCTTGACGAATATGGCATTTTTGGGTACCTTTTTTTGATTTTTTTAACATCTCTTAATCTTCATAGTAATTTCAACATTACATCAGAATTTATTTTACAAGAATTAACATTCACAAAAAATAGAATGCATTATAAAGTGCATGAAAATATTTCTAAAAGCCTTGTACAATAATGTCTTATCTAATAGCTAAAAAATTCTTTATGATTCTACAGAGAGTAGCACAACTAAACCACTGCCTTAATTCAGGATTACCAACCTTTCTGAAGAATAACTGTCTCTGAAGAATAAGTATTTCACACTCTGAGGTAATTGTCTATCCTAATTTTATCTTTTCAGTAGATAAAGAAATGTCTCTAGTAGAGGAGAATTTATTTTTCATCCATAGTATATAGAATTAAATTAAAAATTGTCATGTCTTCTTTTTTGCATATAAATGAAAATATACTGTGATGACAGCCTATGACAAAACAGTCTTACCTAAAGAATCTTAAAAAAATACTATGGGAAATACCCTTGATTTTTTCCTAACTCTGTAGAAGTCTTGGTTCTTCTGACAATGAAAAATCCCCTCCTCTTGTCATTAGAAACCAAAAGAAGTAACTCAAGGACCAGCTTTTCTTTCCTCAGCATTGTTTGACAGCAACCATGTCACCAAGCTTTCCTGTGCTAAGGCACTAAACGCAGAGCAAAAGCAAGTTTATACATCATGATGTTTCAAATATTTAAAAAAGAAAATGAATCATATTCTTTGGTTCATTAAAAAATTAAAATAACTAGTGGTTTAACAGTCATGGGATAAAATGCGGAAGCACAGTCACACTCAGAAATAAACAGACCTTTAACTAAGAGTTCAGATCTTGATTAGCTCAGAAAGATGTCAAAGCGAGCCCCTTGCTAGGAGTGCTCCCTATAATACATGAAGATATTGGATCTTTCAACAAAACAAATCAAATCAGATGCATCCCAAAATTGGATGGACATTAGTGGCAGGAACACTAGTATTATTTAGTCCTATTAAAGTTTTTAGTGACAAAGATAAAGTACCAACAGGAAACAAGGGTTTACAATGGTACTTCTATCTCTTCAGGAGAACTAGCTGCTATTTGTATTCACTGCTATTTGACAATTATCTCTGAGGTTTAGATCTGAAACAAAGCAAAAGAGAGTTTCAAAATCACAAGCAAATATACAAGGGAAGCATTAATTATGATACTGCTGTAGACAGTGTAGTGTCTTACAGTTTCAAGAATACAGCTGGGAAAAATTAAAGAGCACAATGGTCTATACAGCTGATATGATGTATCAGTAAAGGAAACAGAATAATTCTGCTGGAGCATAACATATTTCACAGAATAAGACAGTACATGGAAAGAATGTCTTGCTTTCCATTTGAGGATGAAAGTACAGTTGCAGCTTAGCACATATTACTTTTCAAAGTCTATTGAAATTGTTTCAGGTGAAAATCAAAGCTTTAGTATTAATTTGAAGTATGGAGGGTGAGTACAGGAGAAGGAATTATTGATAAGAAAGAGGAATTTCAACCGCTAGAAAATTATTAATTGCTTATCATTTGAAAAGAACTTGTCTCAGTTTCTTCAAACATCAGGTCCTTTGTTTACTTGGGAAATTTTCAGATGGAATATATTTGAAAAGAAAGTGTAGGGAAGTGTTCAAGCATGACTTATAGTAGGAATTGCCACTACACTCACACCGAATGTAGCTTTGAATGGGGAATTTAAAACACAGATGTTTCACATTGGAGTTGAAATACTATTGTTCTTTGTTTCTAAAGTAGGTTGTCTTAAAGCTCTAAGCTATTTAGCATGATGTAAGTTAAATGGCCAAACTACATTAATTTGTCATTACCAGCTGTGGCATCACTTACACTTCACACTAATGCATTAAAACTTACTGCCATTTTGAAACATGCTATCAAATTGTAGCCAGATGGAGAAGCTGTTTTAATGCAGATAAAGTTGCCTCTTTATGCTTTTGAAATAACCATGTTAAATATTCTGAAAGATAGAAGCTGATGTTCTCCCTGGCACATATCAATCAATTTGCCTGGTATAATACATTGAAATTGCACTTCTAGGCCATCTCATAAAAATTGCAGTAAAGAATGGGGTTTATATTTTCAGCCTGCACTAATGCCCTAATCAAACATTGTAGGTTAGAATTCTGTTGTAAAAACTACACAAAATTAATTTGGCTGCTTTAGTTGGGCAGTGTGTAGGAGTCGTTGCAAATAATGTTAGAAAAAAAATCAGAGGAATGCAAGATGAAAAACATGCATATCATTCTATGAGGTGAAATGAAGCAATGGTTGAAAGATTTCCTGCAACTTGGAAAAAAAAATACAACAAAACATAAGTAAGCCATTTTTTATAAATATTTCAAGCATACACAAGTTATGGCAGTTCACATGATATATTTTAATTTAGGATCTTTAGTGCCTTTAATTTTCACATGTATCACTAATATATGTATGGCTAGGCACCTGAATTTTCACTGCATATTTTTGAAGACTATATTTGCTACTGTGATGAGGAAGTAATGGGAAATAATAATGGAGATTTAGGAAATGCCATAGTCTCCATAGTAACACTATAGTCAGAGAAGATATAATCTTTACTATGAACCTGTAACCAAATGTTGCAAGGAAGAGCAAATGAAACTATGTTTTTAGAACATTAATTTGCTGTGTTTTGTACCATGGGCAAAAGAAGTTTTTTCCTGCTGTGTATGGAACTCTTATGAAATGGCAAGCTCTCTCATATTATTCTTATCCCAGCAGATGCTGAGAAGTTTACAAGAGATCAGTCAGAAAATACAACGGAATCTAGTCTGCAGACAACAAGCAAAACACACGAACTACAAAGAACAAGAACAGAATCTATAAAGATACTAGAAAAGAAACACAAAACAAAATGTAGGTTTATTATCCAACGGAAAATGAGATTTGCCAAAATAAATATTATCTCAAATCATCAGATCTTAGTGCTTTTTCTTCCTTTTCATCAAGAAAAAAAAATGGACTTGTCTTCAGCACAATGAAAATTCATCTTTTTCATGATTCCATTTCAGACTGGGGTCAGAACACTAAACACTGAACACATTTGTCAACAGAGTATTATACTTTTCTCACTGTTTGCATTTCCTTCTTTTGGTGCAGATTAGTCATGAAAGACTATGAGTTCGATGTGATAAACAAACATAAACATTCAGAATGTATAGTTTAATGGATGTATCAGTCTACTAAACCAGCAAAAGCCTGTATTATAGATTAATTTTTTTTCCATGTGAC
This sequence comes from Grantiella picta, assembly GCA_013397955.1. Taxonomy (NCBI): domain Eukaryota; kingdom Metazoa; phylum Chordata; class Aves; order Passeriformes; family Meliphagidae; genus Grantiella; species Grantiella picta. The sequence goes on along the minus strand of VZRM01003581.1, from coordinate 123,434 downwards.
TTCATTGCAGATATTTCGGCAAAGAGGTAAAGGCACTATAATACAGGTAGGTGTAATCTAAACTTAATGAGACCCACCAGCTTATAAACCACTGAGAGACAAAACTTGTGATGAAAAGAACTGAAATCTAGTGTCTCGATTATAACCATGAGGTAAGAAATGCAATTTATTGTATCTCACAGAAGTATACATAATTTGCTGCAGGAGACAGGTTACTGAAGAACTTCCATGGCAGACATTAATACCTATGTGTGTGGAATAAAAGGCTACTACCTATTTCAGAGTTTTACACACCATTTCCTGCATTTATCCCTCCTGGACTTCCAGGCTTCAAGTGACTTGCAGAAGCAATTGAAACTAGCAGTTTGAAAATGATAGTGCCAATCTAAACTAGATTTAAAATAACCTCAAAACCAAAAAAAAGGTGAATATCAAAGCCCATACTGGTAAGAAAATTGGACCAGTATTTTAGGTTTAAAATCAATTCCTCTCCTTATAGTTACTTACAATACAAGTTGAATTTAATAGTCAAAAATATCTTTTTTCTTCCCTTTAGTGGAAATACAAATGTACTTTTATTTTTTAAATTTCCCTCATTAATCAGAGAAGATAAAATTTACTCTTCTACATATTAAATTTCTATACATCACAACTACCCTGAAAAAGAAACTTGCATAAAGTCTTTTGGTTTTTGTGGGGGGACAACCACTAGTACATAGTCTTGTTATTTAAATGTTGTGTCGTTCAGAATGTAAAATAATTACACACTGCCTTTGCACATGCTGGGGTTCAGCTGAATATAAGAAACTGCATAAAGCACACATAGACACAAACCCTATCATGTGGTTGAGTGAATGGTAGATTATCAGCAAAAAAGTTATGGATAAAATGAACCAGTTACTCAAAGCAAGAAAAAGAAAAAAAGGAACAAAAAGCATTTGGGTGGATCATGAGACAACTAAAGGATTTGAATTTTTCAGCTTTTAACTAGTGTAATTGTAAACCTCAACCTGATTACCATTAATGAAAAAGCTATTACAATTTCATGACCTTCAAAGATAACAAATTGGTATTCACTTCTAGCAAACTTACTGGACTTACAATAACAACAGTCTTCAGAATTTGCATCCTTTCTGTAAGGCTTAATAAATAAATTTATGAATTCATACATCTCAGTTTCACTGTCAATCAGTAAATTAGCCGTTTTTGAATCAGAGTCAGGAATATTGGCAGAAAAAAGTGAAAGAAACTTAAATGGAAGATTTTTGTAGAACACTGTTTTCGTTAGCTGTCAGTCTGGAACTTTTCATTACCAGCAGATTCATCCAAAATGGGCTGAAATGGTAATTTTCAGAATTTTGACTCAGACCAGGGCTCATTTTGAAAGCAAGAAGGAGAATTTATATAAAAACATGTGTATGGGGTTTTCATCCATAAGGATGTTAATATCAAAGGCACAGTTGTTATTCAAAGCACTGAATGGATGCGCATTAGTAAATCCTTACAAGCTCCAGAGATGTGTTGAAAAACCAGGGCAGAGTGGTAACAACTTCTAGACTGGCTTTTGCATTTTTTGTCACACTGATTTTTGGATTAAAAAGCTGCACCACCAAACACGTTTGCAACCCACTTTCTCAGGGTGGTTCTCTTGAAAGTAGCCACGTCTAACCAAGTGGGCCTTGCTACTATGGGACCCATTTGAACTGACTGGCTGCAGGAGTTATAAAATCTTCCTTTACCTGAGTTGCATGGTGTCCACAGCAGTGCATTTCTAAATTTGGCCACTTACGTCCCACTATATCCTTAATTTAGTGAAACTAGAAAATAATAAGTGTTCCTAAGCCTTTGTCATTCATAACATAATTACTCAAGATTATTTATTGGGCTGTAGCTTACTCTGACCTTGAAACAATGCTGTTTGAAGAAAATACTGTAAAATACATGCAGCACTTTGAGTTTTGTGTATTCTTGAAACACACCATTCCCCTGATGTCTGGATTTAAACCCAGACAGCACACTCTCTTAAGCCATTTGAAACAGTTTCTGTGGTTTTTTGCCAGCCATATCACTCCAATTCCTGTCACGTCATTGAAATGCATGTTGTTTTAAGTTCAAATCTTCATTATAAATTAGCTCCAAGAGTATGATTAACAAATCACTGTCAGCAGCTATATATTTGCCTGTTGCAAGAGAGGACAATCAAGATAACATTTCCTTTATCATCACTGTAACAAAATCATCTGTATCCCCTTTGGATTTTTGATAAGCTTGTTCAGATTTGAGAAACTGTTTCTTAATCTCCAGTCTCCTGAAGAACAAAACAAAACATAGGAGAAAGACTGCTGTAGAAATCCTTTTCTGTTTTAGCCAAAGATTGACTGAAAACTCTTATTCTGAAGCAATTCTAAGATCTAGGCTTCCCCTTTCCCCTTTTTAATGTCACTATCTGATTTCCAGCATTTAAAAGATATTCATGGAAAAAGGTCAACATTTGTTTTCTTTGTTGGAAAGCAGAATTTTGCAAATCAACTCTTTTCTTTCTGGCTTCAACTTTATCAACTTATATGGCTGTGGATAGGAATGTTATATAAGGAGCCATGACTCTGAATCATCTTGATAAAGGTAGACCACCTTACTTAGCAACAAAAATAACAAACAAAAAAGAAACAAAAGACTTGTTGGAATCAGTGCCAAAAACTGAAATCTAAAGCCTTAGGTCACAGAAGATCCAGCAGATATATTGTACAACAGCTTTTATATCTACTTGCACTGCACAGTTTCTTAACATTACATTGATTGTGTGTATGTGTTGTCAGAATTGAAAATTAGGGTTATTCAAAAGTAAACTTAAATCTTTTACAGTTATGTAAAGTTGGGTTTGTGTGAGTAGCAGGGAATTGGGTTTTATGATTCTTGTGGTCCTTTCCAACTTGAGGCTTTAATACACATATATATTGACAGAAGTCAACATATACAACATTGTCCATGGAAACATTAAAAATACATCTGCTTAAAGGAATAAAATTGAAACACCAATAGTAACACCTTGGAACTTTTTAGTAACACTACCATTATTTAATGGCAGACTGGTAAAATGAAATGCAGAGGCTATGATTTGGCCACAGCTCTCTAGGAGATTGTGGAAGAGCTACCAATAAAAGACAGCTAGGAAGACCCAAAAAACTAGTCTATGGAGAATGCAGAGGAGAAGAAGTAAAAATGTGAAGGACTTTGTGGCTATACCCACTTCAGTGAAGCAACATAATTAGTAATAGTCTATAGGTTTTGCTCTGTGTGACCACTAAATACACATAAACACTAATTCTTTTCTTTTCAATATTTTTACGCTGTTTTGGTTTTCAGTCCTCCCAGTAAAGGAACATTGCAAATTTATAAATATCATTTTTACAGCAAAGTTTTATTTGAATACTTCCTCCATGGGCATTAATTTCTAGCAATAACTCCCAAGAAATCTGTCCAGGCAATAAACAAGTCTTTATGCGTTTATTTATTTGTCTGAAACAAGAGTAAGAACTGTATGAGCTGAAATATAGAAAAATATATGAAAATTCCATTCTAATTCAGGAATAAAATCACAAATATAATTACAACAGAAATCTTCATTACTATGAAATAGATTTCTTCTATAGTATAAATCCTGTGTTGACTCAGAAATTGTGCTGACTTCTACTGAAGTCAACAGTAATTTTCTTATACATAGTTCACTGTGTGTATGACGAACTGAATATCAAACTGTTTCAGGCTTCTGACCAAAATCTTCAATGTTCACATCTTAAAATGCTATCAAAACTAATAGAGAAGTTTCATCAAGGCAATAGTTGGGGAATGCAGTACCGAACTTTGAGAAAAGATAGTGAACATTTCCAGCTATGTTTATTAATGATTTATCATCAACTGTGTTATTGTGGACTTTAGAAAGAAACTGTCTTGATAGTTTCTTATTTTTACTCCACAAAACATTGAAAATAAAGAAAGCTAAATCCTCCTTTGTATCCTTTTTCCTGACTATCTCTCCTATTTTTGCTGCTTCTTAATTACCTATTAAAAATAGCGAAAATAAGGCATACCCTTTTACACTCTTGAAATAACCTTTTCTGCCTGAAAGTCTCTCAAAAAACACAAGCTCCTCTGCAGCAGGTGTAGTTTTAATGATCCTTTGATGCCATATGTCAAATTTCATCTCTTGCTGTGAAGAGTGACATTTCTTTTGAAAGCTCCTAGCAACAGCAACACCAGTTATTGGTGGTCAACTCACACTAGACTAATAATTCCTGCAGCAAAAACATTTAATTTCAGTTTCATGCCATACCACACACTATCTCTCATGCTGCTCTCCTTTGTTTGCAATTACTTTTAAAGTAAAATAAATCTATATTATTAACTCGATTCACTCTCTCTTTGTTTTCGCATGCACACTGTCAATAATACCTCTGCATTGGGGCATTCCAAAGCTGCCTTCAGAACTGGATTTCCTGTCAGTATAAACAGTGAATATGGAAGCATGGTGCAAGGTGCACCTGGGGATGGCTTTCACAAACATGTTTGCCCACAGCTGCCAGGCACTGGAAATGCATCATTGCTGCAGCAATAAACAAAACTGGTACATCAGCAGACACCCAGGTGTGGGCCACCTGCAGGTTTTCTGAGAGACCTCGTTGTGAAGGGATATGATATTCCCCTCTGCTACTGTCATACTAATTCTCTGGACAGTCATACAAGTATTCTGATACTACTGGAACCTTTAGATAAAGGAATTGCTTGTTGAGTCACCTTGATTCTCAAATGGCACCTTACATTTCTTGCTCTTCTAATGTTACTTTTATATCAGAAATGTGTAATGATTTGCACTGGAGCTTTGAAAATGCAACATTATGTTGGTTATTGTTGATTGGTGACATCTTTAACATTTTCAAATATGTAAACAAAGTAATTATTCCAAACATCATTATAAGAGGAAGACCAGGAAACTAAATGTCTTACTGCTGGGCAGAGGAAAAAGGGAACTATAAGGTATCAAGCAAATGACTTTGGGAGGGGAAGCAATTTGATACCTTTTTCAATTCAGTCTTCATTAAAAATGTCGCTGACATCTTTTGCAGAAGAACAGGAACTCAGATTACAACAAGGCATGGAAATACTGGACATATTTACATACGTTACTTCCCCTTAAAATTAATCGGCAGCTGATGAAGTACTTATGCTAAGATACGTTGTTAATGAAATCCTTAAATTGCCAGAAGAATCTTTAGGAACTCAAGAAAATATGGAGGACTGGAAAAACACAAAGACATTTTGTCTTTACAAATAAGAATACAAGGAATCAGAAAAGTATAGACCAATCAAGTGAAATCAGTCATAGAAACATAGAATAATTCAATTGCTTGGAACCTTAAAGATGATCTAGTTTCAACTCCCCTGCCATAAGCAGAGACACCCTCCACGAGACGAGATTGCTTGGAGACACATCCAGCTTGGCCTTGGACACTTCAAGAGAGCACATCCACAGCTTTTCTGAGCAACCTGTTCCAGCGGCTCACCACTGTCACCAAAAGTAAAGAATTTCTTCCAAATTTCTAATAGAAACCTCTCCTCTTTTAGTTTAAAACCACTGCCCCTTGTCCTTTCTCTATCTGCCCAGGTAATACATTGCTCTGTCTTTTTTATAAACCTCTTTTAGGTACTGGAAGGCTGCAATGAGGTACTCCAACTCTCTCAGTGCTTCTTCTTGGGAGAGATTTTCTGTCGCTCTAATCACCTTTGTGGTTTTCCTCTGAACCTGCTCTGGGAGGTCCATTTTCCTTAATGCTGAGAGCCTCAGAACTAGATTCAGTACTCCAGGTGGGATCTCATGGGAGCAAAACAGAGGAGCAGAATCACATCCCTTGACCTGCTGGCCACACTGCTTTTGATGCAGCCCATGATATAGTTGGCTTTCTGGGCTGCAAGTCCAGCTGTTGGCTCATGTCCAGTGTTTCATCAGATCCTGCAGAAATAGTAGAACACACAGACTCCAATAAATTTATCTACTTGGTAGATAAAAAGAAGAGTAACCTTCAACATGAATTTGTGAAGACTAGATCATATTAAATGAAACTAATTTCCTTTTATGACAGAGTAATAGACTTTGTGAATAGAAAGGAAGTGTTAGATATCGCATACCTTCATTACAGCTTTTGCCCTTGCCACTTTTCCGGTAATCTCATAAGAAATCTAGAAAAATGAGACTGTTATGATGCCAACATTTCACTGGCAAGAGTGTTTTCCAGAGAGTTGCAATCCCTTAAACTAGAATATACCAGATAGGGCTCTGTAAGTCTGGTATTCTAATAATTAAAATCATAAACAAAGTTAAATTTTGACAAAGTCCAAAATACTGGAGGACAGAAGTATATATCTAAATAAACTTGGCAAATATGAGAAATGGTGTGGAAAATTAGGATGTAATCCAGTTAGGAATCCCACAAAGTTTTACACACAATTAGACGTAAGTGGCTGCACAACCATAGGGTGTTGAAAACCTGTCTGGGCAGCAGCACTGCAGAAATTGCTAAAAGGGAGGTGTACGGAATTACAGTCACAGCATATATTAATCAAAAATATCACACTAATGATGAAAACTCATTTAAGTTAATGAGATAATAACTGCACTATTACCTGCAAAAAAACCCCTGAAGTCACAATTTTCTCTTCTAAGTGGTAGTAATATCTCAGCTGGAATATTAACTCCAGCTTTAACCATCTTAGTTTGATTCAATTGTGAAAGCCCATGAAATAGTGATATGTGTGGAAATAGATCCTGGAAACACAATCTCGTGCAAGGTTGAAGAAAATAAGTTTATTAGATTTAGAAACATGATGGCCTCTGACTATGTAAAAGGTGTTGTGAAGGAGAAGGAATGATGACATTAAATAACAAGGGAGAGAGATTTTTTTTTCGGGGAAAAAAAGTCTAAGAGAAAGAAAGGTTAAATAGAGCACTGGAAATGTTATCACTTGAAATATTTTAGAACATGGATAGCCTCATAAATGTCACTTTCGGTAGTGACATAGATATTGATCCTATTTTCAGTATCTATATATATTTGTTTACAAGACAATTACTATTATACCCTGAAGACTGACTGCAGAAATTTAACTTAGAATGATTCCTGTAAGAATTATGATGGGTTCATGGATAATCTTTTCACTGTTTAACTGTGTGAATTTCTGGCATACTAAAATTTAGGAATTCAAATAAAATTAAACTGGTCTCTCTCCATTGAACTACCAGATTTTACATTTCCCTGTAGGATTATGCACAAAGTTGATTCCTCAGATTGTGCTCTCTTCCCGAAATGTGTTATAGTTTTTGTTTCTATTTAGAATCATAGGATATGCTGGGTTGGAAGGAACAAGGATCGCAAGGATCATCGAGTCCAACTCCTGGCCCTGCACAATACACTCCAAGAGTCACACCATGTGCCTGAGAGCATCATATATATGCTTCTTGAACTCAGTCAGGCTTGATGCTGTGACCACTTCCCTGAAGAACATTGTTCTAGTGCCTGACCACCCCCTCAATGAAAAATCTTTTCCAACTATCTGACCTAAACCTCCCCAACTCAGCTTAATGTCATTTCCTCAAGTCCTTTCACTGGTCACAAGGGTAAAGAAATCTGCAGCTACCCCTCCTCTTCCCCTCATGACATTGTTGAAGAGTGCAAGAGGTCTCCCCTCAGTCTCCTCCAGGTTGAACAGACCAAGTGACCTCAGCTGCTCCTCATATGCCTTCCCCTCCAGAACCTTCACCATCTTCATTGCCCTCCTTTGGATGCTCTTTAATAGCTTAATGTTGTTTTTATATTGTGGTGCCCAAAACTGCACACAGGACTCAAGGTGAGGCTGCCCCAGTGCAGAGCAGAGCAAGACAAACCTTTTTCCTTTCTCAGCTGGCAATGCTGTGCCTGATGCACCCAGGACATGGCTGGCCCTCCTGGCTGCCAGGGCACTGCTGACTCTTGTTGAACTGGCCCTCAACCAGGACCACCAGGTCCCCTTCCACGGTGCTGCTCTCCAGCCTCTCGTTCTCCAGTCTACACACTTGACCAGAATTTTTCCTTCCCAGGTGAAGAATCCAGCACTTTTCCTTGTTAAACTTCATGTAGCTGGTGATTGCCCAGCACTCTGATTTGATAAGGTCTCTTTGCAGAGTCTCTCTGTCCTCTATATTTGGTGTTGTCAGCAAACTTACTTAGTGTCCATTCCAGTCCTGCCTCCAAGCCTTTTATGAAGATGTTGAAGAGCACAGGGTCGAGGATAGAGCCGTGTTGAACACCACTAGTGACCAGTGACATGTCTGGTGTCACCTCATTCACTATAAATGCATTTACAAATGTAATTCACTATAAATGCATTTTACAAATGCATTTCAAATGTTTGGACATGCATTATTCAATTAAGTTCACAACACTACACCATTATATGCAGTATTGTAATAATATAGTATTGGTTAATTACTATTTATTCTTTCTTTTACACAAGGAAGCTGAAGTGTGGACAAGGCTGCATGAAAGTCAGTGTCAAATTCAGGAATAAAAACTCGTGGTTCTTCTGGTGTTTCTTGATTATTCTGTTTCTCAGTCTCACTGTTCTCAGAGAGTTCAGATGGTCAGTACATATTCATTCTGCAGGTTGATTCTGCCATTGGGTGCATTTTTGTACAGCCTGCAGGCAACATGTACAATAATTAAAGAAAAACCACTAAAAACACATGTAAGAGAGCACTTGTCTTTTGACAAAAACATCATATAGTAAAAAATTCCTTGTGTATCACACATATTTTGTTTTCAATTTCAAAGCAACATTGGCACTGTTAATGCAGTCATACTTTAAAAATTATGCCAATTAGTGTAATATCTATTCCTCAGAAAATATATGGAACCATATATTTTATTGTTAAGAAAAGAAAAATTCTACTAGAAGCTTCAATAATCAATCATAATGGGTCTAAATACCAAAATTATTAATGATTTCATTGTCATTTCTTAAAATAGCCAACATTCAGAAAGAAGCAACGTCAAATAATAAAAAAATACAGATGCAGATCCTGGATGGCATTTCTGCATTCTAAAAATTAGCCAAAATTCCCTCATGAAGACTTCATCATAGCAAATGGAAATAACCTCAGTTCAATCACATGCAGCAACTTCCTTTTATTTTGAAAAAAATTAAAGGGACTATTAGTAACTATTTAACACTATATACACCAGAGTTCTGTTATTCCCCATGACCTCATTATACTGCAGTGACAATCAGATTCTATGCAAGAAATTTTGTTTTTACATCTGAAAATAATCTATTTTACTTAAGAAACCAGTATAAATAAAAACAGTTGCTCTTTCTGCGGCAAAGTCTTTCAAATATATCTAACTCTAAAAGATTTTTTTTTCTGGTTTAGACTTTCTTTCTTTTTTTTTTTTTTGCTTTCATTGTTACCAGTACATTATCCCTCTTTGTCCATCAAGGAAAATATTTTAAATGGCCTGTGATGCTCAGTTTTGTCAGACAATATTCTACCATTCCATTATTCCTGAACACTTTACAGCAAACAGAGTAAAGAAGTTCCTGGGCTTTCTCTCAGGACCTAGGAAAACAGGCAGGAGTTCTGCCTCAGGCATTCCTGGGAGAAAATTGGGAGGGGTAGCTACAGTCATCTCTGGTGAACTTTTTCAAGCCAGCACAGATGCACAATTTATACTTTATACTCTTTTTAGTAAATCCTTTAGTAGAACACATATTATTTATTTATTTATTCTTTAAATCCATATATTATTTGGTCATGGTTATCTAAATTGGTCTTAAATTTCTTGAATTTAAAAACTCATATTCAGTTTTGAAGAAATTGAAAAGTAAAAAATTTTAAGTGGTTATATTGTATACTCTTTTACTAAAAAACTAATGAGCCAAACAGTATTTCAAAATATTTGTGTGAAATTATATTTTAGATTTGTATGTTGGCTGTCTTCCATCTTTAGCTTTTTCTTTGTTACAAGGAGGTTGTAAATAAATCTAATTTACTGACCATCAGAGGATTTAAACAAGAAACATGATACACTTCTGAAATAAAATATCAAAAAAACAAGAAAAAAATTCAGCATATATTTCTCATAAGCCCAAGTTATTGGTAGTGTATTCCTCTGCAAAAAAAGTGATTACTTTAGGAAATCTTGAGGCTGCAACTACAGTTACTTCAATTTATGCTGCAGTACTGGTAGAGCTGCCTTATCCTAGAGCATGAGAGGTCAGCCTAAAGCATCAATACTGTTTTGTGGTCTTGTTACAAGAAATGGTGAATAGCTCAGGGAGTTGCTGATTGCCCTTTACTCCCAGAGATTTCAGTTCTTCAGAATTTAATGGTTTTAATCTCTTCAGTCTTAATGTCTACAATTAAACTGCAAAAATTTTCCCCCTGAGTCCCATTGTTTTCTTCCATTTGGCATTCATTGATTTCACACCCAGCTACTATCTCCCCCATTTCCAACTGAAATAAAACACTGGGAGAATCATGTTATTTTTATTTCCATGTTGGTGTTTTATGCCACCATCATTGGCAATGTCAGTGCAGCTCTGGGAATAGTTAACAGCTTTTGCCAAAGACAGCAGGGAACACAAAGAAAACTGAGCAAAAATTAAGAAACAGATATTTATAAACCAAATGACACTTCTTACAGTTCTTAAACTTATTAAAAACAAGTTCATGAGTAGAAACAAACTATGATTATTTGTTAAAAAAAATCAGTTATGAAAATCTTCAGATGAATAGTGGGCATGACTAGTGGGCAGACTGATGACAAGCAGTACTGATAGTGGCATAATTAACATTACTGAGCAAAAATCATATCAAAAGAAGTGATTATTTCTGGACAGAAATGTTTCTGTTTCTGATGTTAAGAAAGCAAGAAATTCCATGAGACCAATTCAGCAAGTTCATGGACATTAATAAAGACAGCAAGTTCTGGCCTGTTCACAAACTAGTTCCTTTTACAAATCTTATTTAGCAAGTGTGATGTACAGAATGCTACAATATCATACTACCTCACATTTGGACTGATAACAGTAAAATCAATAACAGTAAAATCAACACTTATTTCCATACAACAGAAGGTACTACTAAGGAGCTTGGAAATTAGAGAGACTGTGAACCACAAGCCCTCAACATACAGGAACCATCAATGGCAGCAATAGCTGTGCACAGGCATAGAGCATGGTTTGCTGATTTGTTGCCAGTGAGTTATTTTGATAAACTTCATGCGAGTGTACTCAGTTGGATGATGCTGACAATTACTAACTCCTAAACGCTCTTTCTGCCTATGCTCAGACTGTGTATGCAAAGCAATAAACTTCCCTGACCCATAAACAAGACTATTTCAGACCCCAAACAAGTCCTTTTGGCAATATCTAATGTATCATGGCACCAAAATTTACAACTTTATCAATACATGAAAGATCCATGCATTTACACATTTTGCAAGAGGGCAGTCATAAAGTTTATCTAGGTAGTAGTTCAGTGTGGGTGACAGAGATGTGCTTTGTCTAAAACTCCATCACAAGTTGTTTTCAGGCTTCTCTGGTATTTGTTGAGCCTAAGCACATTATCAGTGCTGTGTGCCATTCTGGGAGGGATTGTATGTGTCTCTCGACATGATTTTCTTTCTTATTTTCCTGCTGCCAATACCTCTTCTTTGTTCTGTCACAAGACATTTTTTCTCTATAATGGCGAGCAGGGAAAGTGTATGCATGATGTCTATATAGAAATATTATCATCTCTCCTACATTCTGTTTTTTTTCCCTCTTTAAGGTTTGAGAAGTTTCTTTCCTTTTCAGTTTGGCTGTTCCAGGCAGTCTCACATTAACATTTCTCACTTCCTCTCTAAATTTTCATTCAAACATTTAACTGAAACGGTGCTCATTATTTTTTTATTTCAAGGTCTAGTCGAGTGTCAGAAACAGAGGGGAAATATCTACCAGCTCTGCAGCAGCAGATGCCAATTTATTCCTACAAATATGGTTCTCAATCTCTATTTTCTCTTTTCAAGGTATTGAGACACCTATGCCAGATAAATCTATCTTACTTCCACCAGGACTTTCCTATCAAGGCAATATTGCTGACTGTATGAATGAAATAAGCAAGGGACCCCTGGTCCACTATGCATGAAGTAACTTGATCACCAGCTTGGGTTTTAGGATGTCAAAATTAGCAAAAAAAGGCTGGTAGAGAATGAAGTAGATAAAAAATACAAGTACAAATTCTTACAATATTTTGAAGTTGTTTTGGAATAATGCAAATATAAAGTTTTTTTTCTGTGCACTCCTGCCAAAATCCCTTTCAGTTTGTTTGTAAGTTTGCTTTTTATTATGTAAATAAGGTAGATGGACGTGTTCAAAAATTGCTCTGCAAGGAGATGGCAGATGAAAAATACTCTCCCTGAGGTGAATGATGAGCCTCAAAAACGGGTGCTGCGAAGCACATTTTTCATGGACATTACTCCTCTTCCATTTTCTGGAAACTAAATGACCTTAACATTGTAAAAAGGCTGTGTGGTCTCATGGCCTCAAGAGCAGAGACAGATATTTTTATGCTTTGTCTTTCAAAGAGAGTTCCTTAAAAATTAAGTATTAAACCAGACATCAGCCAATAATAGAAACTGGCACGTAAAGAAAATCTTATGAGGAACCAGGGAGAGAGCAGCCAAGTACCTCTTGGAAAAAATAGAATAATAGCAGTGAAGAAGACTTACTAACTTGTACTATGAAAGATCAGCAAACACACTTTGACATAATTGAGATATAAAAGACAAAGACTATTACTGCCATCAGTTTTGTAAGTTCAACTCAGATTCAGTTCAGTGGTTTGACAGTTTAGGGACTGAAGTCCTCAAAACATAACATTCCGCTATTCACATTTTTAAACATTTTAATAATTTGTTTTGCCATTGATCCAGGAATACTTAAATTTTACTTCTCTCTACTGTCTCTTAATTGCTTTGCTTTGGCTACCTGGAAATCTTCCTGCTTCATTTAACTATCTCAACCTCCTGAAATGTGAAAATTAAATAAATTCTCAAACATAATATTTTATTATAATAATTGATGGTGATAACTGTAATAATGATGGTGATATTGATAATAATATTATGAGGATTATAATCTGTTTTCATTTATATTGTTCTATACTTTTTTCTATTCAGTCTGCCTGCTGTAGGAATATTGTTTGGCTGATTTTTCTACTGAACAGGTAAGGGGGGCAGATGTTGAGTAAGAAATGTCTTTCTTCTATTCTCCAAAACAAAAGTCTTCTGAATAAGATTCACTCCAGATATGCCTTTATCCCACGGCTGGTGACTGCTGCTGATGCTGACAGCCATGTTTTTCCCTTTCTGAAAGAAACTTTCCCATAGAGAAATTTCAGCTGAAGCTGCCACTGACCTAGTTGAAGCCCGCTGTGGTTGGGTGCCACATTTCCTTTGAGTCCAAGAAACTTTAAATAATCTTTTTTTACTCCCTGCAGTTGCCAATTTCCTGTTAAACACCACACCATTCTTTTTGTACTATCCATAAGAACTCAGACAGTCAAACCATATCTCTTATTTTGGTTTTTCAGTTGCTTTGCATTAAGGATTGACAAACCACTAATGATGGTTGATAGACCGGAATTTGTGTGTATGGTTAATAATGGTCTTTCTCTTTGTATTTTCATTTCCTGGGTTTTTTCTCTAAAAGTTTTCTTTGTATTGTTCTTTTTTTCCCCTAGCTGCTTTCTAAATCTCCTTTAATACTGAAATTTTTGTCATTAAGCTTCTTTGGGAATACTCATTTTTCCAAGAGACATTTCATGTAACTTAGCCTAATTCACTAAAAGTATATCAACCTTCCTATAACTGACTACTAGCTTTTTTTTCTAAAGTCTGTTCTGAAAAATCAAACTTTTAAAAAGATTTTAGAACATTCTGTAAAGATAAATTGCACCTGGAGCAAACAATCATTAAAACCTACAGATTGTTTTGAAGCTATAAATATATAGTACATACACAGCATATATCTGATCTTCATTCTTTAAATGTCAACATTGCATCATTGCAAATACCTAATTTTTAAATGCATAAAGTGGATAACCAAAATGAGTAATTTGGAACATGCAGCTCATTAGAATGGACTTATCTTACATTTTCTTATATTACATTATGCTTTTGTTCAGGTAATGTGCTATTACAAAAAAACAAAAACGCCTTTAATTAGTCAGTAATGGTTTTTGTTCCATAATGATTCACATATGTATTATCACTATCATAAAATGAAGTCACCTGTACAATCACACACATCAAGATGTCAATTATATTATTCTTAGTCTCTTTTTATATCATAAGTCTTCAAACTCAGCCTTCTTGTGAATACAAACATACATGTTTCCCACCATATACATACTTGAAAAAATATTTCTCTACTTCCAGAATTCAACTATTTGAAATACTGAGGTGATTTTCAAAGCTTTATTCTTAAGGATGATTTGCTTTCATGTCATCTCACATCACCTCTGACTGCTACATTCTTCTGTAGTGTACATCATACAGACTGCTAAGCTCTGTATTCACCATAGTCCACATTCTGTTAATGTGATTCAAAAGAACAGTTAAAGAGGTATCAGTGAGAAGCCTTTTCACCTTGTGTTTAAAAATTAGGTACCTTTACTGGGTCTTAATCTAGAACTGATTAATAAAACAGTACTTTTTTTTTTCTTTTGTATGCTACAAATGACACAAAGAATGAAGCAAGCCTTTAACACATTTTTGCAAATTAAAAAAAAAAGTCTTTTTTCTGAAATTATTTTTTTAAACTAAAAACAACCCTGTCTTCAGTGGGCTTTCAAATGTCGAATTTCCTGCCATGTCTTCATGCCTGAAGTATAGTTACTGTGTTTTTAAAAAGAGGAACATCTTAGTTGTCATAAGGCATTTGTCATTCTTTGGCTTATGTGCTGTAGTTGAAGTTCTGTTAGTGTTTTTCCTGACTTTTTTTTTTTTTATTTTCTTCAGGGCTGAGAATGACAGGAAGGCAGCAAAGGGGAAAAAAAAAGTCATCTCTGTAGCCAAGATGCTCAGATGAATGCCCAAGGATGGGTCAGCTGTGAGCAGTACAGGAAAAAAATAAAAAAAGAAGAAAGAAAAAACAGAGAAAAGAAAAGAAACTCCCTAAAAAACCCCAATTTTTTATAATATGAAGCATGAAACCTATGCAGCATGCAAACTGCACACAACAGCTTACATGTACAGCACTGTCAAGAAAGTACTCTTCTATCACTATCACTATAATTCATTTTGCTTAAATCTCTAGCTCTGTTGAAAAAAGTCCAGCTGCATACAGGATCACATTTTAAACAGAAAACTCTGAAAGATATACAGGAAGGGGTGTTTTAGAGCTTTTGGGACATGAGCTGCTGTGCTTATGAAAAGCCTATCCTCTAGAGCACTGTTAACTGGCCTTTTAAATAATCATCAAGCATCATAAGCCACTCTAATTGGATTCTAGGAAAACAATTCACAATAGAAAAATATTGCCACATCTTTTTGTAATGAATGATTTATAAAACAGACTGCAACTTCTCTACATTTGTTTGTTATTCAGCCATCTACTTTGTCAATAATTCTTGACCATGCTTTTTCCATGGTTAAAATTAGTACAAATATGTATTCCTTTAAATTCCAGATGTTTTGAGTGAACATACATGACAAGTTTATATATTCTGAATGAATGAGTCCAACTCATATAATCAGGCTTTCGGAATAAATACACTTGAATTCAAATAAAAAATTAGTTTTCCTGAGAATTGTGTACTATTTTTGTCAGAATTGTTATTCATAGTTGTAGACTTGGTTGGGCTACCTAATATTTAGGTAGCTATTTTCTGGCTTGTTGATGGCCCAGATATCGTGACTTTCCTTCTCTTCAGGGTCCATCATTTCTAACTAGCACAGAGAAAAATAAACAGGCAGCACTGGGTTCTTGCCTTTTCTAGGACTTAAAATTGCCTTCTGTTTCATTTAATCCATATCTACCTTCTTCACACTTACTTAGTCATGTTCTGTAACCACATTTAACTCAACAGAAAATGTCCATTTCCTCATCCTTCTCAGTGTTTGAGGCACTCCCAATTAGTACCACTTCTATGTCTGAAATTATTACTGTCTTAGATACATGAATGTGTCAATTCCTGGGTGAAAAAAATTGCAAACTTAAAAGGATTTTAAATACTACAGATACAGTGGGCCAAATGACGATGGTTGAGCAGGCCATTTTGCAGGAAGATTTAGCACTGTATTTTAACCCTTTCACACACCTATTTTCAGAAAGAAAATGTGTGTTTGAAAAGACTACAAATATGTCTTAAGAAGACAGAGATAAAAGTCGAGCAGGAGAAAGAATTGTCCAATGAAGAACTGAAAATAACAAGGCAGTATAGGGCAGAGACAGAAAGAGTAGAGAGGTAAATAAGAGCACAGAGACATTCCAGATTCAGATATGTGGCAATAAAACATTGCCACAGAATTTCAACAAAAAGAGGGGGAACTGAAAACAAACCTAGGGAACAAGAATGCTTTTGCTAGAGAAGACCTAATTGTGCATGGGTATGTAATCCCAAAGAGCACTGCTAATCACGTTGATGGGATGTATGTGGGGCCAGCAGTGCCCTGCTTCATTACGCTCATATGGCACCTGTCACTAGAACTGTATGTGTGCAAGTACTGACAAAATAAAAATACAAGTTGGCCATATGGCTTGCATTCCATCACAGTGCCACCTTCAATCAGCCTGGGTGGCAGACAACTTGTCACTGCATCCTCTTGTCCATCCACCTGACAGCACGAATCCCCTGCCATTCAAATCTGTCGTGTCCCCAGCCCGACTTCGCAGCTGCTGCTGGCACACTACGTGTGTGCTGCTTATGCTGCTGCTCTTCCTGGCAATGACTCTTCTCTTCTGGCCTTCCTTAGACTTGGTGCTGCTCCACCAGCAGCTCCAGCTGTCTCTTCCTGTCCCCCCATGCTTTATTCCCTTTAGTAATATTCCATTCATGTTGTTTGCATCTCTTTGGGGAACACAGGATTCATATGAAACTGAGCCAGTCTTCTTTAAGCTGGCTCCCAAATTGTTTATTTACATATGCTTGAGAGACAATGCATCTTCCCCAGTTCAATCATTTCCTAACCTCAACAATTCCATCATTCAGTCACAGACTCAGGAAGATAAGGGCTGCAGGGTTTTTTACTGCATTGTTCAGATCTGCTTGGCACAGAATCAGTTTTACTGTATTTTGTGAAACTGCCAGGCGTCTTGCAACCCATCTTTAATTAAAGGAAGAGCTTTGATTACAGACAAGCAAGTCTGGCTGCTGTCCTTTTAATAAATAAATTAATAAATAATTCTGAGTCTTCCAACACATTTTTTAGTGCTCTGGATATATCATTCAAAACCTCCATCACACGGATTTTGTACAAACATGAAAGCAAGAGCCAATATAAAATATCAACAAAAGTGGCATTTCTCACACTGTGACCAGTCAAACCACAAGCATCTCCTGGCTCACATCAAAAATAACTTTAAAGATTGCTCAGATGATAAGGCCAATATTTTTGCTGCATTCCCTAGGACTAAACAAACCTACTTCCATCAGGATTAATCAGTATTAAAAAGGCTGCTTGGTTTAATCTGTCTTGTGTGCTTCTGGCAAAGATAACCATACCCATAATCAGCCTAAAGGTCAGATCATGGAAAAGGCAGTATTTATTTACCTCTGGGGCACTGACAACATCGCTTAATGCATTTTTCTACCTCCAGTAGTGCCATTGTCTTTTCAGGCACTAAATGGGAGCTATTAGCAGCAGTAGAAAACTGTGCTTCATTTACAAAAATGAGGAAATGCATTTATAATGACAGATGGTGGTATATGTTAACTTCAGATGCATTTAATAGCTACATTTCAATAGAATATTTAATTCAGATAGTTGCAGTAAATCTTAGAACTCACCTTACTACAAAACAAGATCATACTATATAGAATATCATACTATATATAGAAACAAAGTACAGTTTTTCAAAATATGTTGACTCATGGTCTCTTCAAAAGTTCTAATTTTCTTTTAAAACAGTGTTTACGAAACGCTGAGCCAATAATTATAAATGGAATATCTTCAATAAGGAACAGACCTGTATTATTCTAAATCTGATAACTAGAAGGTAGCCGCCTTCCTCCTATAAGGTAGACTTCATATACAGAGACATAGAGATATAGGTAGCTATAGATATTTATTTATTTATATTAATCTATTTTTGCCTATAGATATCTAGGATATATAGGATAACTATTGATAAAAATTGATCTAAAAATATTTAAACAGGTCTAGGTCAGAAATAGATCTAGAAAAAATACCTGGATTGATAAATAACTGGAAATTTATTTATAAATCTATATAGTCAATTATTTAAAATTTCAGAAGTTTGAGTCTTTTCACAGTCTAAGATTGTGATGTAATTTAACATTTAAGAGGAGGCAGAGTTTACTGAACATAACACATAGGTACCATCAGTTTTTTGTGAACTGGATTTTCTAAGGTAATTTAGTTATATGTAGTGGATAATTTGTTTTTCTAAAGTGAAAAGTTAATTAATCAGATAAGCCAACACTTTCTGCCACTTAGATACAACAAGTTTTGTAAACATTTCTGAGCAACATTTCACATAAACAAACAGCACTTGCTTTCAGAAATGTTTATTACTCATTACTTACAGCAAGAAGTGTTGCTACAAAAGAAGCCACACTTTTTATAAGCAAAGATGTATGTTTTCTTTCGATCTGACATCTCCAGAAGCAGTTAATACGCTACACCATGAAAACTGATAATGTGATTCACACTGGACTTACAAATAGAAATAATTTAACCTAAATTTTGAGTGGAAACAAGGTCAAATAAGTTCATTTTAATGGCATATAACTGAACAAGAATATTCCTTATTTCTGAAATAAAATAGGTAGAGTAGTGGAGGAGGTGGTTAAAACACTTTCAATTTTTTTTTTCAAAGTCTGGAGCTACTGAGATATTTGAATTTATAAAGTCCTGGCTATTTTGGAAGATTCACAACCACCAGAAACCTATGTTGTATTTCAGTGAGAGTATGAAATTATATAATAAATTGCTATAAAATCTTTCAAAACTGTCAAAAATATTTTAATGCATATGCCATTAGGAATAATATATTCTCTTTAAAGGACCCTCACTGGCTAGGTAAGCTTATTAGTATAGTAAAACTAAGTGTCATGAATTTGAGCAATTAACAGGTGAACTAGTTAAAGATCAAATGGTTTCTCTGGTATAACTGATAACTATGCTTATAAGAGAATAGATATAACTTTACAAAGGGACTCATATACAGGCAGTGACGGTGAACTGCACTTCCCAAAGTGACAACCAACAGGGAGGAATATTAATCATAAAATCATGGAATGTTAAGGGAATGGAATGGACTTGAAAGATCATCTAGTCCCAACCCCCCTGCCATGGGCAGAGACATCTCCCACCAGACCAGGTTGCTCAAGGCTTTTTTCAATGTGGCTGTGAACACTTCCAGAGTTAGGACATCCATAACCTCCCTGGGTAACCTGTTCCAGTGTCTCACCACCCACACAGTAAAGAATTTCTTCCTACCATCTAGCCTAAATTCCCCCTCTTTCAATTTGACCTATCATTACAGTTCCTGATGAAGGATCCCTCTCTGTCTTCTCTTTAGGCCCCCTCCAGATTGCTGTGAGGTTTTCACACAATATTCTCTTCTCCAGGTGGAATAGCCCCAACTTTCTCAGCCTGTGTTGTATGAAAGGTGCTCCATCACTCTTATCATTTTCCTGGCCCTTCTCTGGACTTGCTTCAACTGTTCCATGTCCTTCCTATGTTGGGGACACCAGAACTGTTCTGAGCACTGCAGGTAGGGTCTCACCAGAGCACAGTAGAGGGTGAGAATCCCCCCTTTGACCTGCTGGCCTCTCTCCTTTGGATACAAGCCAGGATTCCATTGGCTTTCTGGGTTGTGAGCACACACTGCTGGCTCATGGTAAATTTTTCATCAAACCTCAGCTCCAAATCTTGCTCTGCAGGGCTGCTTCCAATCACTTTCTGCCAAACATGATCGTGTGCCTGAGATTGCCTCAGCCCAGGTGTAGGACCTTCTGCTGGACTTCACAGGGTTCATACTAGTCCACCTCTCAAGCCTGTCCAAATCCCCCTGAATGCCCTCCATTCCCTCCAGCATGTTGACTGCACAGCAGAGCTTCATGTCATCAGCAAGTCTGCTGAGGGTGCTCTTGATCCCACAGTCCGTGTTGCCAACAAGGACGTTGAACAGCATCAGCCCCGTACCGACCCCTGAGGGAAAACGCTCCTCACTGGTCTCCGCATGGACAATAAGCCATTACCAAAACAGGTTGTACACAATGAAGTACACCTGGCTGAAACTGCTTGCAGAGAAAATGCAAATGTAAATAAACCACAGAAATTTCACTGTTTGTACAAAGCAGAAGGGTGATTCCTATATATTGGAAAAGTGTACAGCAAAAGAGAAGGGATCAAATTCGTTTTTCAGCTTCAATTACCAGAGGTAGTCAGGGTCACATCAGGTTGATGATACCTGTGTGATATTACACAGGTCAACCTTCTCTGTATCCTCTTATATACTGAATCTACTACAGTGTCTGGCAGTCATTTGTCCAAGCCAGGGGGAAGGCAGCTTGCTAGAATTGTCTGCCTGTCTGTCTGTCTGTCTGTCTGTTATGATGATGCTATGATTTCTAGTACTTGGAAGGCTTTCGAAATGTATGTGGTAGGATAAGGGAAACATAATCCAAGCAGAATCCAAATGAGACAGAAAGCAATAAAGTAAAAAGCTTTTCCAAAGAGCTGATTGCCTTTTCCTTCTTTTCCTCTTTTCCTCTTTTTCCTTTTCCTTTCCCTTTCCCTTTTTCCATTTTTCCCTTTATACCTTTGCCTTTTTTTTTTTTTCTTCTGAAACTCAACAGCCTTTGAGAAAGAGTGAAAATATAGTGGGGATATGGAAAAGAGGAAACGGCCAAGTGCTGATGTTGCTGGTCCTGCTGTCAGGGGGTTTGGATTCAGGCACTGAGAGTGGGTGACTGAGGGGAGGAACTTGAGGTATGAACTTTGGAGGAGCAGACACTGAGCCAGTACCCAGCTGCAGCAGCATTGACCTGTAGCAGTGCATCAGCAGTTGTAGATGCAGCTTAGAGCTTCTGAGAAGGAAGGTCTAGGCTTTATTCATGACTACTTAAGTCCCAGAAGGTTGGTTCTGCAAATTGTAATTTCACTGCTGTTTAATATTCATTAATGCTTAAAGCAATGAAAAGAACTATGTACATATTATAAATATATAGATTAAGATAGAGAATCTTTTATGTCTATTAATTTCTTTCCCCAAGGACATGCAACCCAATTTTTAATGCCTAATGTTCCTGAATACTTGGAAATCACATTAACAATTTCAGAAGGGCTTCAATGTTAAATAAGTTTAAAGAAGTTTTAGTTTCCCTGTATTGCCATAAGTCCTTGTTAACGGGGAAAAAAAAAGGAGAGAAATTATAAAAGTAAGTTCATTTCATTTGGTTTTCCTGATTAATATTTCTTTTCTTATGTAAGAATATATTTATTCTTCTTTTATCATGCTGTATCTGCTGCATGATTAGAAGTGCACAGTAATCTAAACATGGTAATTTTTTGTTTCAGTAAATACAATCATAGATAATAACAATTTCATTATCTATATATAAACACTATATAGTCTACAATATTTCCAGAATATAGCCCACAAGAAAGACAAATAGATATGAAAACACTGGCCTATTTTGCACTAATTGTATTTAAGGAAGGTCTGCTTCACCCTTTTGGCTAAACATTGATTCCTCTTTTGGCTTCAAGTCACTATTCCTACTAATCAATAGGTTCTAACACCCATTTCTGACCCTTTGCTAAGTGCATAACCTGGTAGTACATGAACTAGCTTTATACACCCCTGAGTAATCTATACTGTTTTGTGAGCACACTGTTCCTCTTCTGTTTCCTTCTGTGGAATAACCTTTTACTAGGAAAAAAAGTTTTAAACAAACAAAGAAAAAAAAAAGAACAAAGAAAATTCCAGAGAACTAGATGCATTGGATCTGCCTAGGATGGAGTCAGTTTTGTTCATTGTAGTCCATATGGTGCTGTGTTCTGGATTTGTGACTAAACCAGTGCTGATAAACCACTAGTATTTTGGCCACTGCTGAGTAGTGCTTACTTAGCATCAAGGTTTTCTTTTTTTCCCACCCTATCTTACAGCAAGGAAGCTGGGAGAACAAAAGGGCTCACTACCAGGACAGGTTATATGAATGGCCAAAGGGACATCCCAACATCCCATTCCCTAGGATGTTGGGCTCAGCAAAAAAAACTCAGGGAAAGGATCAAGAAGGAGAGATATTTATGGATACAGTCTTTGTCCAAGTAAGCTTTATACATACTTCCCTGAATGTATCAATTCTTCAGGAATTCATCAAAACCATGTGTATCTTGACTTTTAATGATATGTCTCAAAGACTGAATCTGGACCTTGGCTCAAACTTGTTAAAATTCTGTGGGTATGGGGACAAAGTGCATGGTGATGAGAGGTAATGAATAAATTCCTGGTTTTTATTTGCTTACGTGTGTGGCTTTTTTTTTTTTACTTATTAAACTGTCTTTATGTAGATCCAAAAGTTTTTAGGTTTTGCTCTTCCAATTCTCTCTGCCATCCTGCCAAGGGGAAAGTGAGCAAGCAGCTGTGGTGGTCAACCCGTCACACAGGGTAGCATTAATAGTGCTGATGGATATTTAAGGTTTGGCACCTTAGAGTTCAGTTATACTTGTCAAAGCCAGGGCAAAACCAGTAGTTTAATTTGTACTGAAAATTACCACGTGTGGTTATTCTGCTATGTTAACTATACTGCTGTAGGCTGTGCCATTGAAACATTATTTTAAAAATGTGTTTCATTCCATGTTTTAAGAATGGGGACAACAACCTGGCAAACTGTTAAGCCTGTCTAACTTAGGCATTACCACCTATCATTATACAGGACTTTCATATCAAACCTAAATCCTTGTTAAAATACTCTTAGTGAAATTAATGGGTCTGTGAGCTCTAGTTGTTTATTCTTTTACTGAATGAGATAGTTCAAGAATACTGCCTGGCAATCAGAAGCAAACTTCTGTTAGATAAAGGATGATATTTATAGGAGCACCACCAGATTAGGTGTTTCCAAACTGGGTTACCTGTATAATATTGAAGTCTTATACAATTTTCTCTCTCTCAGCTGAAGAAATACAGAACTCTCCAGTCTATCCTACCTAACAGAGCTCATGGTGTGTAGCAGATCCTGAAATATTAATTTGTGAAGATGGGACAGCCTCACTGTTACAGAGAATAAGTGGGATAAGAAGCTTGAAAAAGAAAATATAAATTTATGTATTTAATATTTGTGGTCATCACTTCCCACAAAAAGTGCAGAAATATTAGTGCTCTGCTATCATAAGGTCCATTTCAATGATCAGAACAGCTTTTTAGTTATTTTACAAGTTGTATAATAATGATCTTAGCTTGGAAGGAACATCAATTAATTAGTCAGTGATTACCTGAGATTTATTCCACATTTTGAGCAACCACTGGCAATATTTGGAGTTCTCACAGGCTGCATCCAGAGTAACCACTGACTCAAAGCTCTGTATATCTGCCTAATAATTTCCATCAAATGATCCTCAGGTGTTTCTTTAAATGAAGAGCCTATTGGCTACAGAGTCCAGATGGTTAAACTGAGCATTGCAAACATGTCCAAGCAGGAAAAAGAAACAATGAAGGCTGTTTATCATGCAGTCCTCAATTTGTGCTGAGGTTGTGTATCCCCTTTTCAAGTGTTCAAATAATGTAATTGAGAGTGAACACAGTATCTCTGTCCAGGAAACCTCTCAAGAGCAGTAAGTAACACTTCCTATTTCTGGCTGACAAGATTATCTCACCTTTTCTGAGCATCAACATGGTTTTAACAGCTTTTTTTGCAATCTCTAGGGTGGTAAGGTAAACTACTCTTTATCCTTATCTACAGGAAATGAAAGACATTATAACTGGCTACATAACCTCTGGTATACTAGGAGAATTTGAAGAGAATTAGAGCACTGCTGGAACAAGCACACTTATATTTGTAGTCCTTAGTCCATAGAAGTTCTTAGTGGGTCAGAACCCACTAAACCAGTCACATAAAATATGTTACAGTGGTTTACTGGTTGATTTGTTTGTACAGTTTCCACTGTCAGGTAAAATGTTGCTGATAAATTGTAATGTTATTGTAAAATGATAGAACTCAAGTACAAACTTGGTAGAGGTAGAAAACCAGGCTAGAAACTTGACCTCACAGCCTCAACACCCTACCTGTGTCAGCATCCTTATAGGGACAACCTTCAGGAGCATCATTGTTCCCAAGGGGAAATGTCCTCCCCTTAGATTTTTAATAAAATAATGAACATATTGCTTCTTAATTCATGAACAACAGTGGATATATTGGGTTTTGGTGATGTTTCAAAGCTTGCATGTGGATCTAGTCTCAAAATTTTGCTGTGTCTGTGGTTATGGGTACCAGGTAGAATCAAACTTCAGAAAGCTGAGAATTAAGTTGTGAAGAAAGTCCAAAGATTAAGGATAGAATTGCAACAAATACTAAATTATAGCTGTTTATATAAATGCTATACAATAAACAAAGATAAAATGCTATACAATAAACAAAGATAATACTATCTCTTTCTCCTTTGTGACACACTAAATTGATGTTCTGCCTTGATACCAAAAATATATAGTATCGGTAACAAAAAGTTTTATATTACATTTTTCTTCTATGCTTGCAAGTATTCCCATTGTCACACAGAATAAAATTCACAAATTATGAGGTAAAATTTTATAGTAAAATCAGAATTTTTTCACACATACAAAAAAAGAATCAGTGGCACAGTTTTTTTATTGCATTCTAATGTAATAAAGATTTTGACAAAACACTGTAATTTATTTTTTATTCAGTTTTTATATATGGTCACTATTTTTTGCTTTTCTGACCTTCAGCATCAAAACTGCTCCTGAATCACTGACAAGTGAATAAGATCATGACTGCAGCATTCTACGAAGGCATCTTTATGTTCCTTCAAATGAATATGTAGCAATTGTACTCAAAGAAAACTAGATAACTGCAAATAGTAAATTTATTCTTCTGTAATAATTGTAGATGCTTACATGCTACTGTACTCGAGATGAAAAAGAAAATATAAATATTCCAACAAATAAGATTTTCCAAGAGGTAAAACAGCATTATAACATTCTCAAGCTCCCTGGAAAGTGGGGAGGGGAAGCCATGTTTGTATTGATTCAGAAAAAAACTTGGGATGCTCTGAAAAAAAACTATGCTAGGCTGTGGTGAGTCCAAGCATTTTCAGCAATACAAGTGTCTACTAAAAGAGTTTAAATTTACCATTGTTTGAAAAAAAAATAGAAGAAAAGAAACTGCATTGTAAGGGGGTTGGTCAATAGAGGAACTTCAACATTTCAGACACTTTTTTAACTTTGTTGGAGTCAACAGCAAACATTATTTTGTTACTAATTATAATCCTGGACTAGTTCTAGAACAAAGTTTTAGGGAGAGTAATTTCAGGGCCGATAGCATCAAGACAGTATCATGTCAGAAACATTCTTTGTGAACTACACTCTTCTCTATCAACTGTCATTAATCAAAAGTATGCATTTGGTCAAACTTTAAATGACATCCAAATGACACTGAATCTGTTCAAACAATGAACAGTCTCTCAAGAAAAACATGTAGAAGTACACATGCCAAATGGCATTTTACTTTCCACTTTCTTTCATCCAAAAATCATGTTTTGATTATCTTGTCCTACATAAAGGTAATAAAATAAAAACTTTCTATCTATACATCTTTCAATGCAAAGCAAAATTCCCAAGAATTGTTGTGAACATAGGAATCTCTCCCTTTAATTTAAAAATATTAAAATAATTATTGCTGAAATAGACAAACATAGCAATAGACAAGATTAAACAGATATTTGTGAAAACCTTTCCCCCAGCAAAAGAGTGGCAATAACAAAATGAAAAAAAAAATTCTTACGAGAGTATTTTATTATTATTATTATTATTATTTGGTTTTATTGAATAACTAAATTACAATTGGAGTGAGTGTCCCTTTACCTGAGGCATGGAATTTTACAGATTTCTTCCTAAATAACCCTCTGCTGATATAACTACTAGATTAAAAATCAATTTTTACCCATTCTCATAAAGCAATATCTTTAATTAAAGAATAAATCAGCGGCATTTGGGACATAAAAATATCAATAAACTCTGCTGAAAGTAAGAATGTTTTCCATACTTTTTCAGTTCTCTAAAGAGACAAAACCATTTCAGCACTCTATATTGTCATTTACTTTGGTTGTCTTTGCCCTTTATTACAGCATTAGAAGACTGAACAATATAAGTCCTCTCTGTATAAAGACCACTTTCCCTCTAGGATGGTTGAGAGATTATGTTCACCAGGTTTTAAATGGCCCAAATAGAACTTTTGCATATTCCTTGGGAACTGCTCCTAGGCTGGGAATTCTCACTTCTAATGCCTAGCATATTTTTAATTTGATTATTTATGCACACTGCCATCACACAGGGAAAAAAAGTTCCTTTTCCATATAACAAAGTATTGAGTAATGTTTTGGTTTTTTTTTTAGTGGCGGGGGGATGATCATGGTTTGAAAAAAGAAAAATCTCAAAAATATTGCATAAAAAGTAATCTATTGATAACCAAACACCAACAGCAGAAATCACACTAGAATTATGTAGTCTGTCCTATGGGGATGTCTGATCCTTTAAAAGCCTTTAATCAGGTAGCCCTGTCTATCTCAAAGTTGAGCCTCTTCTCTAGACTTCCCAAGATCCATAAATTTCCTACTTAAAGATCTTGCATCCACTCAGGTGATATCAGGTGAACTTTACAGTAGCCCAAGGCCTATGAATAAGAAAGTAAAATATTGAAAGTAAAGTCATCAGGAGCTCAACTTAATTATTCTCTTTTCATTCACAATCTTCCTATGTTTGTTTGGTTTGTTTGTTTTTTTTCCAGATTCATGGCACCCTTCTAAGCCCCCTGCACACAGCTGGGCAAAGGCTATCTCGGCAAAATCTGTGATTGTGCAGAAGATGAGGAAGAGGCCAGAAGGCTGCTGGAGGGTGAAGGCATGCTTCCTCTCCAGCTAGATGAATACATTTACCTTTCACCTGTTCAATAATTTTTACAAGAATAGCCTCTTTATACTAGTGTTTTATTTTCAGTGCTCTTTAACAAACTTTATTTAGCAAACTTTCACAATGCTTATATGATGCTTTTAAGCCTTTTGCTGACTGCTTGAAGTGAATCACTTGGACTTCATTTTATTTAGCTTCTTTCTTATTATAAATGTATTATTTCTTCAAGTAATCACCTCTCATCCTTTCCCAAGCCTCTTGTCTTTCTGTGGATTTAATCCCTGATTTCTGTGAACATCATTTTTGTATTCAATGAAAAGCAAATTGGTTTCTTAAAACAAATGCATTTGTCACAGGTTACTACAGGTTGGCACAAGCAAAAGAGAAAAAGAAACTAAGAACATGAATTGCAAAGATTTAGCTTGTTATAAAATAATTCCTTGTTTAAAAAGATGCAGTACAATATAGATCCATAAGTACTGCCAGGAAAATTGTCAGCTCACCAAGTATACTTTGGGTGCAGGTTTTTACAGGTGAGATAGATCATTGTCTGCAGATGCAACCCAGAGGAGACAGTTTCTTCAAAAAGCAAAATGTTTTCCTTATTATGAGGAAAAGAAAGCGGGGAGAAAGGACCTCTAGCATTTTCTATCTACCAGTGGGAGACATTTCATATAAAACATCAAAGATAATAAAAAGTTTTCAGTACCTTTACAGAGTCTCTTGCTTTTTCCTCTAAGAAAAAAAAAAAAGCAAAATAAAAAGCCCACAATTCTGGAATTTTCATTGCATTTTGCATAAAACTCACTAAATTGCATTTTGAAGTCTTTTTCATATTTCAACTTTTTTGAACTGTGTTCTTGAGATACTATGATTTCCAACCAGAAACATGATTTTCATCTACCGTGGCCATTATCTGGTGTTTTCTCAGTAATCTATTCCCTCCCTGTTTTACCTGCCATAACATATGACTCTAATCCTGTCCAGGCTGTCAAGCATTCCTTTTTTCTAACATGATTCCAGTCCATTCTTTCACAGCAGATTTCCACAGCTGTTTTGGCTTTGTTCTGGTTCTGGATTTATTTTTATTTCCTATGTATTTATTCTACAGAGATTTGTATTATATTTCAAGATCTATAAACATTTATAAAAAGTAGCAATTACTTAACTCTGGGCAAAAATTGCGTATCATATGCAGAGATGTAGAGAATTGCACTGTTAAGCAGTAATCAGAGAGCTTACAGATATTTTTATATCAATTCATGCTATGCATGTTAAGTAAAGAAAAAAAAAATTAAAAAAAGAGAAAAAAGGAGAGATTTCTGTTATGACCTGAACAATTGAGGTCCATTATTTACAGAAAATGCATTTTCAGATCTCATACAAAACTGTATATAACACAAGATAGCATCTCTTTATGACAACACTGGCATCCTGAGTGAGAAAGACAGCAGCTAGAAGATCAACAGAAATGCCAGTAAAAGAGCAGCTTACATACTTCATGCTGGATCCAGTCTGTATACACTTTATAACTGATTCTCACAGATCTAAATGCCACAATTGATTTTAGTCTTAAAAGAGGCATGAGAACATCTGATAAGGTTATTAAGTCTACCTGTAGCATGAGCAGTTTTGAATGGCCATCAAAATAATACATGGAGAGATATGAAATTACTGAATGAAATTTTATGGCCCATATTATGCAGGAAGTAGACTATATGATCACAATGGCTGCTCTGAGACCAAAATTTAAAAATCAAAGAAAAAATAAAAGTATTGGTTTAAGCATGGGGAAAAAATACCCCCTCTGATAAAAAGATAGAAAACGGCACTGTAATTTCAAAATAAATGGTCTCCTAAGTATTTCAAACTCATTTAGAAATCTAAACTAATGCTTGATGTCACATCAAATCACCATAATTGATCTTGTTATCTTATCCTAAAGAAAACAGATACTTTTAAAGAAAGGTTCAGAAACTTTTTGAGGGGATATTGTTTTGTATTCTTCCACCTCTAGAACTGCCCACTGATAAAAGGGCTGAATATATGAGAACAAAACATGTGTACAAAAATTCGTAGCCTATGGAAGATACTGAAATATAAATGTGTTGACTTCCAGCATTTCACTGCTAGAGGTGAATAATGTACATTCTCTTGAAAATGTTTGCTGCTTTTGATATCTTATATTCTCACATTTGTTTAGAAGTGTACCATGAAACATAGATAAGTTTTTTTCTAGTTACTAACAATTCTGTACTTGGAAGCTGAGGGTTGCCTGAAATACAAAGAAAAAAAAATAGATTGATAGTTGTTCAAAGTTGCTCAAAGCTTTGTAATGCTAAAATAAGATCTAATTTTTATGATTTGAAGTATATTGCAATGTAACTACATTCAGAGCCCAAAGATATAATGCTTGGGGAATTTTCTACACACTCCCAAAACATGTTTTCCTGCCCTGTAGTCACATATCAGACTTAGCACAAGTTTCTGCTATGAAGCCACCTATGTTATAACAGCTTTGCAGCTCTAATTTCTGTTTACAAATTCACATTACAGCTAAGTAATTCATTAAAGTTTGATTTTTTTTTTTTTTTTATTAAACAGAAGGCAAAGGGGCCCATCTGCAGATGTTGAGACACTATCAAAAGAAATAGCCGGATCTGACAGTTCTTATTTGAAACACAGCAGTTGCTTTAGGAATTCATTTAATCTGGGAGTAATATGGAATCCCTGATCTTGTTTTCCTAAAAATACATTAGCATGTTGAGCAACCAAGTTAAGTTCTGGTTGCCAAGTACTGGGGAAAATTAGCGTTCTTTAGCTCAAAAACTGCTATTCACAGAAGTCTGTGACATCTGAGAAAAGATGGCACATCCTTAAAGTAAGACATTTATACCAGTCTTTAAAAACCCATGTTTTTAAAGTGCTGAGTTTGCTTTTGTTGTGGAAAGATTATAGACATATTCCCAGTGTTTTAATTCATTGGCCACAGCTCTTTGCCTTCTGAAACTCAGAGAGATTTGGCTTCTTGATATCAAGTATACCTATTCTTTAAATTCAAAAACCTTTTTTTTTTTTTTACCATTCACTCCCTTTTCTCCATGGCAACAGGAGTGTCTGTGCAAAAATAGGAAAGTACCCTAATATTCAAAATACTCTTCTTCCACTGAGTCTGGCTTTTTGTCATCTTTTACCATTCTACATTTTAGAATCTTTATGGATTCCCTCAAAGGAATTTCTTTAGATTTCTAAAGCTGGCAGATACATATCTACTAGAAAACTCATATTTTTCCCAATGCCATTAGCTCAAGCTTACATAAACTGAAGGAAACAGTAAAAGCAAAGAAAAAAAATGGCTTTCAAATAACATTTTGCTTTCCTATCACTCAAATTGCACACTTCTCCATGACATGTCTTAAGTGGACAGGAAAGTATTTTAGATTGAGTAGAACTTACTTAGTGAGTTATACAGCACAGTTTATAAAGATATTTGACTTAGTGAAGAAATAAATGGAATCTCATTTTTAAAAGAGCTTCACAGTTTCCTTTCATTTTTCTTTTTCGGAAAGTGAGACCAGTTGCTCCATAGGAGAAATCTATAACAGTGGCATATATAACAAAAAATGTAAGCTTGGAAACTTAAATTTGGGAGCTACATAAAAATATATTTTACATATGTATATTCAGAGGTGGTTATGGGAAAGTGATATCCAAAAAAATCGAACAGTCTGTTACAAACATAGCCTTAAAATAAACTCACAGACAGCATTATATTTGCCTCAGAAATACTATGAGAGAACTTATATCACTACAATTATCCGTTAAAAAGGAGAAAAAAGGTTCAAACCTTTTTTTTTTTAAATTGAAAAATATATATCAAAACAGAATTTAGGAGGGGTAACCCATCTAGTGTTCTACTTCTCAGTTGTTATTAAAATTAACTTATCTGATATATTAGTAAAATCTTAATCTAATAAATGTTTTCCCATAAGAAAGCCTGTGCAAAAATAGTGTATTATGAGTACAGAGGATTGGATTAGATAGGGAAGTGAAGAAGATATTAGCTCTCTTCTTTGTTCTTCCCCTCAATGTTGCTGTAGGTATACAACTCCTTTGATAAGATGGAAAAATTACTTGAAAAATAATGTAAGTATTCACCTCCCTTCTAGTGAAAGAAATGGTATTAGGCAAGAGCAATAGATTTATGACTAACCAAATTTCAACAGCATGATTTAGCACACTTAAATTTGATATCCAAAAAATATCAGTGCATTGTCATTGATGGAGATGAATCTGGAAATCTAAAAGAGTTGAAATGAAAAGAAAATGTTGAATTGTTTCCCGTGTACGCACTTCACCTCAGTGTCCTAATTTTGTTACTGTGCTCCTTGTGTTTCACATTAAAAATATGCTTTCTAGCAGGGTCATTGAAAAAATACTTCAAGGGAGAGATATTAAATTTAGAAATCAGACTTTTGGTCAAATGTTTCCCTAGGGAAAAATTGTTGAATTCATTAGAACTGCTTTATGGCAGAAGTTATCTAAATATCTAAAGCAACGAAAAAAAAATCTCATGGGAGAACACTGCAACAGATAAATCGACAGCTAGAATAAAGTTATTTTTCTTATGGTTATAGTCAATTCTGTACAGAAGGAAAATGATGAGTTCTGTCTCCCACCCTTGACAAGGAGCTGTTCCTATCCTTAGAGAGTAGCAACTATTAGAGGTCTATCCTCAGATCTTTGACCCTGACTTGTCCCCAAATAGATCACCTCTCAGAATATTATAACACAAGGAAAATGCAGAAGAAATGGTTTTTACAAAGGGGAAGTAAGGAAAGATGATCTCTGTATTCGATTGGACACTGGTAGAACAAAAGAAGGAATGGAAAACACATTTTAAGGGATCTGAAATCTCTGCATCAGATTTTTTTTAAGAGGACAAAATCACAGTAAAGGGAAAAAAAATCTTGTGATACCAATTTAATTCCACAATAAAAACAGGAAGTAAACACACTTACGGCATTCAAGCAGAAGTGAGAGGCACTGTGAAAAAAGAAACAGAAGCATATATTGTCTTTGGTGGATTTCTTAGCACAAAACTTCTATTGGAGCAAAGCGAATTCATAACTGTTCCACAATATGTAAATAATTCATGCATTCAAGTGTGTTTGCTCTACCATTTAGTGAATACATATTAATACTGAAGAAATATAGAAATTTCCTACTTGAATTAACAATGGGTTTCCAACCTAAATACACTTTCAGAATTTTCAGAGAAAGATATTATATTTAATTTTTTCCCTTTTGCCTAGACTTTACAGCTTTCCTGTCAGAGCTGCAAAGACAAACTAGACTGTGGCCTGAGAAAGGTCCTGACAAAGATGAAAGGGCTTTTTCTCTAGAGCTGTTTTAAATCAAAAGTGAGACATGTAACTGCAGGGCAGGGCTGTAAAGGCTTTTATGTCTTATTATGTCTTTTCTGGAGACCAATACTTACATATGAGCTCAAACAATTGTCTGTAGCCATGTACCTTTCATAAAATGGAATAAAACAATTGCATTTACGTTACTCAGCTTCTGTCCCAAAGGATGCTTCCTTAATCTCACCTGCTCTGCTTTGCAAGTGACTTGCTGCAAATAAAACATCCCCAGTCCCCCTTCATGCTTTGGAAAATGTAATGATCATGCTTAACAAAATAAAAATTGTATTTCTTGTTAAGAATCAGTGATTTAATTTTTTATTTCCAGTAAGTTTAAGGTTACTCAGTACTACTATGGAAACTTTGATAGCTTATTTTGAAATCTCTCAAAAATCTCTCAATTAGTTTAGAAACTTAATCAATACATCTTAGACTTTTTTGAGTATGCACAAAAGGATTTCCAGAGCAAATTAAGCTTCCTGGGGGAAACAGTTTTGGGGACAAAACCATTTTGATTCATTCAAGTTTTTTTAATTCTTTTGGGAAACTTGCATATAATGAACTCTTGTTTGACATACTTTTTTTAAAATTGGTTTTATCAATAACTTTACTCCTGCCTTCACTCTGCAGTGAAATAAAACATTTGTTTTTGAATGTGGTGTGCATTTCATTGCTACAATGGCATCCTTTTATAAACACCACCTCAAATCTGTATTCCTATTTTCTTCCTAATGAAGCCTTATTTTTTTAATTGTAAATATACTATAAATTAATCTATCATTAATTCTGGAACTGTTGTGGATGTATTGAAAAATATTCTGTGAGATATCAGAAGTATTACAAATTACAGTAATAGAAAGACTTATGGGTGTGTAAATTGCTACTAAGTGTGAGGACTAAAAGTTGAAGTGAATTATCATAAGTTTGATGTAGTGATGATTTTCTATATTCAGTTTGGATTATTTTTTGTTCAGTTCTCATTCAAATTCATTTTAATTTCTGTTAATGACTTTCGATGTATCACTATCAAGTATGTATCAGAAGAACAGGAAAAAACCAAACAAAAAAGACAGAAAGGTAAAAGATTCCCCAGTGATAGTGGAAACACAACGATTATGTTTTGATAGATAAACAGAATTATGAGTTTCTGTTTATTGTTCATTCACCTACATTAAAAAGTCTACTATTCTTAGAAAGAATTCCTCATTGTCTCTGAACTCAAACACACAGAATATGTATGAACTTTAACTCCTTCAGGAAATAAGTTATAATTTCATAGATTCATAATAAGATTACACAGAGGTAATGTTTCTACCAAAATACTGCTGTTGTGTAAAATGTCTATCCAATCTGCTGTAAGTAGTACAAGCAGTATAAGTATACTCCATAAGGAATAGGCATGTCTAGATTTTGTTAGCAGAAACGTTTTGAGCTGCCTCTTCTTATTCTGAGAACTCCAAAATAGATAATAAGGGTAAGGGACAGTATTAGCTAGGATGTGAAGACAGTGAATTTGCCTACTGGCTGTCCACAAGCAAAGTATGACAAAACCAGAACACAACTGTGGTTTTGTACCCAGGCTACATTATATGAGGAAGCTGTCACGAGAAACAGTCCTTGTATACTGTCAATATGTTAGAAAAATAGCCATGCTGAACTCCTGTTCAAGACTTCAAAAACAGTGTCAGACTCAGACTGCTGTCCTGTGTTCACGGAAGTGAATTCTTTTGGAGCCCAATAGTAACCTGCATAATTACCTTGCTATTAAGCCTTGTTGCTATCCTAATTCAAATATTTTATTCAATATATGTTAAAATCTGAAGACTAATTTACACAGTTTTAAAAATTCAGAAAAAGTTGCTCAGACAAGACAGTAAACTGATGAATTTTTGAGATTTATAGTCAGTCTTTCTTGGCTTTGTTTTTTGATCAACTTCATTTCATCTCTTCCTGACAGTAATTTAAAAATACGTTAAGTTTTAATAGAAGTCCATATTGGTATTGTCACTGCTGAGAAAACATTTCAAAGCAATGTTCCTATTAGCTGAATATGCTTTGCTAGGTTTTAAAATAGAGCAATATCCACTGCTTATTGTCAATAATATAATTTGTGCAAGGATTTCTAATTTTAAATATGATGAAAAAAAATCAAATTCTCTACATTCTTGTACATTATTCTCTCATTACAACAGATGAGAAAGAAAGGAGTTTTTTTTTTAATAACAAATAGTTGATCACACAATGTGTAAATTTATGTACAATTAATACCAAGGAAATTGATTTTTAAACTCAGCCTGTAAACATACTATGAAATAATGAGAAAAATGACCACAGTAGTACTTCAGCGAAGTATTCAACTTGACAAAAGTTCTCAATAACTCAAAAACAGTGGGCAAAGAAATTAAATCATCTTTTTGGCAATAAAGATTGAATAATGTATCTTAACTTTTAATATTTAAGTATTTTCTAAAACCCACAGTAATGTTTTAAGAGTTCACATTTAATGAGGCATTACTGATTCTCGTGTAATGTGGAAATACCTTCATACCTGTGATTCTTCCATATTATAATGTACTTTATTCAAGTGACAATGATGTAAAAATATTTGCAATAGGCATAAACAATGCAAAAGTTCCCTATCTGGGTGCTCTGGAAATCCCTTTGGTTGACTTTCTTCAGCTTTGGCAACAATGCTGGAAACAGATGTTAATTCTTCCAATGAGTTACACAGGTTGCTGGACAGCCTCAGGGCCCTACCATCTGACATTCATATTTTGGACAGAATGCATTTTTATACTCTACTCATAGGGAGCCCACTTTCTTCAGCAAGAAAATAAATGCTAAACTTCACCATAGGAAACATTACTTGAATATTTTCAGTATTAAAACTAATGATTGGAATGGTTTCAAGGAGCTATTTTTGGTCACTAATATTACACCAGGTTATTTTCATAATTTCTTGAGAAAGAAGTTTTGTGCATTCACACTGAGATTAGCAAATGCCAATAAACAGAGGACAAAGCTGAAGCACATAGTTCCCAATAATGTAGCACTCTGATGATTAAAGGGATGTGAAACTGTTAATTATTCAGTGTAAATTTCCACGAGAAAACAGCTGCAAATGACAAATTCTGCTTGAGGTCAGAAATAAATAAATAGCTTAGGCAATGCTGTACACAGCACAAAAGAAGCTATCATTCACTACACACTAAATAAAAGAGAAAGATGGGAAAAAAATACTGTTTTAATACTTTGTTTTCCTCTGTCATGAGGTCGTGTACTGTAAAAATTCTTTTTTTAATACATTAAAAGGTTGGTCAAGGAGTGAAGAAGAATTCAACATTTTATATACAATTTAGAGACCAATACGTAAATATTCTATTCACCAAAATTACTAATGGTATCAAATTTGGTTTTGTTGACATTCTACAAACAAAATATATCTTATTCTTAAAAGAAAATAAACAAACCATAAAATCCACAGATTTAGGCATAAGACAAAATAGATGTTTTAGAAATGTTATACTGTTGATCGAGAAGTTAACTCTTCCACCATACAGACAGGTACTCAGTTCAGCATTACAAATACTGTACTTTTTAATGACAGTGTCTGAAAATTCCCTTAAAATTCTTTTCAGAGCAATGTGATCTACTACACTTTCAACAAAGGGAAAACTTAATAATCCTAAAGCAATCATCTTAAAAAATTGTGAGTCTAAATGAAGATAAAGGCTCAGTCTTTAGAGAAACAGAGTTAATTAATTATGAAGTCTAATTCTCTAAAATTTTTGACACATTTTAGACTTATTTCCAAACTATGCCTTCATGTTTCTTTCACCTTTTCTTTTTCCTTTCTGTCTTCCTGTGTAGATTTACAGCTGCAGCACCAGCTTTATTTCTCTTTACAAGAGAAACCAGAATAATATTGAGAGTTTCTCACAAAATATGTAGGTATGGGCATTCAGAGATGACCCATCCAGTTCCTTGTCTTCAAAATGGAAGTGACTATCTCTACACAGAAAAAACATCATTTACGATCAGCTGTACTCTATTTTGTGCTGCAACATTTTGTTGTTTTCCTTTAGTATTTATGGTAAATTTTTGTATATTTAGGTGACCATACTGATGTCCCAACTGAGCAAAATCTTCTCAATAGAATTGTTCAATGTCCCACCTACTCTTTTATATCCTTTATATGGAACACAGAATCAATATTTTGTCACTATGACTGAGAAAATGACAGAATTTTCACATTAATGTAGCAAAGCACAGTCTTTTTTTGCACATATTCCTTTGAGGAAGGAATCAGTGATTTTAAAGAAATCTTGGTCTTGAAAAGAAATTGAGAAGAGGAATGAAAGTAAAACTGCTAACAGTCTAGAAGAGGGAGAGCTATCAAAAAGAAAGCATAAAAGGTGAAGAAAAAAAAAAGTAATGCAAGTAGTGGCACCATAAAGGTATTCAATCAGTATAGCTATTCATGAAATGCTATTGTTCACATATGTCTACTTTTATCTCAGTAAAATTCAATCACGAAATCAAATCAAGGGTTGTTATGCTTGAATGCTCTGCAAACAACACCTGAGGGCTTTAGTTGTTGATGTTTCTTAGGGGATTTTTGTGGGCTTGGGTTTTTTGTTTGTTTGTTTGAAGTAGCACTATAAAAGCATGGAAATCCACATTCTATTACTGTTAAAATGCAAAGTTATTGTGATACTAATACCAAAGGATTTGGACAATAGATGATAAGAGCAATGTCAATAAAGGGTGAAATAAATGTCATAAATACCAAAAGACCAATGCATACAGGGGACTACCTGCATAGGTAAGATTGTATGTGACTTTAGCATCACTGAAAATAAAATCAGCTGCAATCTGCTTTCTAGGAGAAAAATCCCAACAAATTTGCTGTCAAGACCATATACATAATTATATTTATATGATATTTGGCTTTTTACCATCTTAATGGAAACCAAAACCAGTCCAATAAGCACACATTTATAATTGCTGATTTCATTATCATGAACATGGGTCTGTTGCCTGATCAGAGAGGGACCCCTGTGACATTTGAAGTGCCCTACCATGTGCAAACCATCTTTTTGTAGCCAGCAAGTAAAACACAGACTTTAAGGGAGACCTAGTCTGGGCTGGAGACTGGAGACTAGATATGATTTCCTGCAATATGAGAAATGACACCAGATGTCCTTCTGTTGGCTGGCAATCAAGCCTGGTGCTGACAGCTAAACATCTCCTTGTAAAAGTTTTCATCTTTCCTCAAAGTAACATTTTAAGTCCAATCTGCTGTCCAAGCTATCCGCTTCTGGCACAAAATATGAGTGCAGAGATTTTTCTTTCATATATATAAATGTCATTGGCCATCTTTCCTTCCTTCACAATTATGAGCATACCCAAAATGCAGATGCAACAATGAAGGGGCCACCATATCTTGAAATTTTGTAGTAACTAGCTGATTTTTGAAAAACTGCTGAAAGTTTCATGTAGATTTGCGCTTTTGTGCTGGTCTTAACTTCAAGTTGTTCTAACTTGAAAAGTAAGTAATAGTTTTGTTGCATCTTCCTCTTCACAGCAAGATGTCCTCTTCACCAGAGGCTACAGAAAGATGATGAAAGAATAACTTTTCTTCCTCTGGGAATTCAGATGTTGACATATAGCTCCAGAGTTCACCTAAAGATAAATCTTTGTCTCACTCAAATGTCATTCATTATTTTGTTAACCTAAAGGAGAAGAACATCCTTTCTTGCACTGGAAGTTTGAAAAGCATACATAAAATAAGTAAAACTATTTCCTGTCAGCATTAATTGGATGAAGAATGAATGAAACTTTTCAAAATAAGCAGACTATCAATAATGCTAAATGAGAAGTGCAAAAATGATACATTTGATTCTTACAATGAAAGATTGCAATACAGAACTCAGATAGTGAAAATTACTTTCCTGGGGGTTTTTGTTTGGTTTTTAGTGGGGTTTGTGTGCTGGTTTTTTGGGGTTTTTTCTGGATTTTTTTTTAATT
Source organism: Grantiella picta (assembly GCA_013397955.1). Lineage (NCBI taxonomy): Eukaryota > Metazoa > Chordata > Aves > Passeriformes > Meliphagidae > Grantiella > Grantiella picta. The sequence continues at coordinate 84,576 of VZRM01003581.1, read as the reverse complement.
CTAGTTAAAATTCTTAAGTCAGTAAAGAACACTAAATAGATTATATTAATTGCAATGAAATGAAACCTACTTGTGAAGAAAATGTTTAGTAACAGATTACTCATCATGCAACTCAGCCAGGCAGCTGTTCATTTTGCCACCAGATGTTCATTTTTCCAGTCCTGCTAATCTTGCAAGTCATTTTCCCCAAAGTCCAATGACAAAATCTGTAAGAACCACAGATAATTCCCAATGGCATATAAGAATTGAAGGATTTGTTGGTGTTAGATTAGAAAGAAAGAGTAAAACACAGGAAATCTGTTGTTTTAAAGTGAATTTTTTTCCTATCAAATACTTCTGTTTGAAGAATACTTTTAAGAGAGATACCTCTGTTTACATTTTCTTAAAAACTACATGACTGTGAAAAATATTAAAGAAAAACCTACATCTTGTGAAGGCTTAAAAAGAAAGTGGATGCATTTAATAAAAATTTATTTTAAAATGCTTTAAAGTTTTTTTTTTTAAAAATACCATGTTTTTTTATTTTGTCTACTAAATGAATACAGGAGTTTCCCAAGTCCTTTGTGCTAAGTTCAAATATTTAATTAATAGAAAGGCAATCACATGATTACAGAAAAAGCTTTACTCGAGAAGGCTTTTGATCCTATCTTTAGTAAGTAGACAAATCAAAGCACCTGTGCACAGCCTGATGATATCTGAGTCACAGAGGGCTCATATAATAATTCAGCATAGGTGGTTATCCATAATATACACACTAAATATATTGCCACCAGATATACTGTTGTGTAGTCTGCTTTGAACTGAATATTTAAGAAAAATGTTTTAGTTTTATAGACTATTTGTATTTCAAGTTTGAAATAAATTTTAATAATAGCCATGATTTTTAAGATGACAATGAGTTCATTAATTTTTCCCACCTATTTTGCTTTATTTTCTTCTGCTTGTTTTTTCTTCTTTCCTGATACAACTTTTTTAGACCTGTACAGATATTTTCTTTGTTTGGGTGATGTGCTCTTTTTGTCCTGAATTTGCCATTGTGCATCATCTATGAATTTATTAAATCCCCAGGCTGAGTTGCAATTTACTAATTCCCTCCACCTTCTAAAATCTTTGCTTTCCATATGGTGTGTAGTCCTGAAATTAACAGAGTCAGGTAAATAGCAATTGACACTGCAGTGGCAGTTGGATTTTTCAATATTCAGGTGGAGCCCAAATCAGCACAGAGGATCTGTACCATTTTTTAACAACATGATTTGATTACAGACCATAGCCTCCTTTTATATTGGCATCTCTTCCATCTCCCCCCAAAGAAATGGATCCTTCCACTTCTCAAGGATCTAAGGGAATATGCCACACGAAAGGCTTCTGGGCACTGATGGCATAGTCATCATCCACATTGACACAAGCTGATTTACTAGAAGATAGATTAAGCTCCCAGAGTGGGTAGTAGGATCAAATGATGTTTATCTCTGCAGGGGGACGGCAGCCTCACAAAATGAGGTCCCCCTGGCACATATCTCTACCAAGTCCGGGCCGGGCAGCCCCCAGGGTGCACTTAGCGTGGCATGAGTCTCCAGCCACAGAAATTCTAACAGGAAATGAAGTAAGATGAAGGAATGAACCTGGACTCATCTCTGTTCTGGCAGGGAGGTTTATTTGGGGTAATGGGGAGAGGGGTTGTAGGGGAGGGGAAGGGGGAAAGGAAAGGCAAGGACAGGGTAAGGGCTACCAGCTCAGAGAAACTGCCAGCTCAGAGAAAAGACCTCTCTCAGACCCAGGCGCTGGCTTTTAAGGGGAAAGGAAGGGGGCGGGGGCTGGCTGTCTGAGAGCCAGTCCCAGGAGAAGGAAGGGAAGATTGGCAAAAGGGGTACACACCAATAGGTTTTCAGGTACAGCAGAGCATATTTCAAAATGAACCAATAGTATACAGAGCAGGGAACAAAGTGAGCACATGGAGATCTGAAAATTGCACTACTACAATCAAATAGGAAGAGGTTCAATCCAGACTGTTTTGGGTCCAGGGGCAGCATAAGTGAGGGGCTGCTCAAGCCTCTTCCAGTTCTGTGGGACCTGCTGTGTAACTTTTACTGCTCTCAGAAGCAATGCCTCATGGCTTTCTGTCTCATCACATGATGCTAACCAGAATTAACAGGCACAAATCAGGATTTTTTCAATAAGAATATTTTTTCAAAACAGATTTTTCAGAAATACAAAACAGCCTTTTTCAGAAATATTCCCATGTCAGCAAATCTTTACTTGTTACGTAATGGTTCTGTATATAATGTCTCATAAATAAGAATGAACCTCTCCAAAATAACTAATTAAGCAATTTATGGCACTGGTTAACTAAGCAGTTGGTTTTGGGAAAAAATAAAATAAAATATTTGGCCAGGGACTTATATCCATGATGTGGTCCTATCATTATATTTTTTTATAATTTTATACAAATATTTTTTCTTTTATTTTAGTCAAGTGGATAATGTCTCATTCTTTTATGTTTAGTCTTGAAATGCCATGGATTTAGAAAATCCTTTTCCATTCAGTTAGAGCTGGAAAACTCTTGAGTCTATTTAGAGAAGGATAATATCTCTTTCATTCATCTCACCAGAATCTGGGAAAAGATTTTTATATTAGTGTCTCTTTATATAATACTATGCATCTTTAATTTCAAAGTTTTTTTCTTAATTCCCTATATAAATATATCTATTTAAAAATTACACATTTAATTATAAGCATTTGTAAAAATAAGAGTAATCCTTAGACTAATTTAAGAAAAATACACACATCTAGATGTTTTCTCTGTTTTTCAATTTGCAGCATACATGTGCTAATAATTCTTTGGCGATAGACTGAATTTTATTTTTTCAAAACTATTGTTGCAGCCAAAATTGGAGAAAAGTCCTAGTTGCTTTTAATTGCTAACTTTGCTCTGTCCAAACTCCTTCTGATATGACCTGAAATAGTGTGTACAAATCCCAGTCACAACCAGATACATAGCTGAAAAGTAATGTACATACACACAGAAAATTCTGAGATCTTACAATCCAAGTAATGATTCTGTACCTTAAAACCCAACGAAAATTAAAAAGAAATCTATCTCCAAAAGTCTCATGATATGTTTCTGCAGAACATTTTCAGTATGTCTAATCATCAGAAATGCTTTTACAGAGACATAATCATGGTTTTGCTCAGTTGATTCAAATAGGTGTGATTCCTCTGTACACTGGGGCAGAATTGACAAGAAAAATAAATTCAATTCCTATCCCAATAAGCTATTCAGGTTTCCTCTAATACTGGAAGAAGTCTTACCATCAGACCAATGGAGACTGGCCCAAATACATCTGCTTATTACATCTGTCAGGCCGGGAGCTTTTGAAAGAATGGAGAGGAAATTAATTATATTTTCTATATTTTTTTATATTGTTTTCTCTGTAAATGGCCAATATAGTCAAAATTAGCCTCTGATGTGTAGTTGGAAGTCTTTGGCTTTCCTAAATAACCAAGCAACCAATCAAACAAAAGCCAAGCACTGAAACTGAGCACAAGGTGATGGCTGGTATTAATTTCTGATCCAACTAATCTTGGTGCATATTTAAAAGAAACTTCATTTTTTCATACAGCAGAGGAAGTCACCAATTGTTTTATGATCAAGATTTATCTGAAATACGCTGATTTTTACTCCAAGTCATTCTTCTGATCCAGTCTTCCATTTTTCTTCTAATTTCTTCTCACCAATAGTAACAATATACCTGTAATAATGGACATGTTTGCAATGATAATAATTTCATATTTTTCTGGTCAAATTTGAAATTTCAGCTTCCCTCACCCTGAAACCACAGCAACCATAAGCTGGACATTCTAAACTCGGAAATGTGGTACTGCTGCTTTTAAGGAAAGCTGAGTATATTGGCCCCAAGGTTTACAGCTTTTAAGTAAGTGCTTAACATTGCAATATCCATTTATCAAACATAAGAGCTGGTAGCATTGGAATGTGTTTCAAAGGCAGTAGCTGTAAATATTTTCTAAAAGACATTCAGAAGACATTATCAGAAGGTTCAAGAAAACAGATCTTGGACTCAGCTCTGAAGTAGGCAGGATCATGTGAAAATATGATGAAAATATATTATTGTAATTCAACCTAAATAAGAAATGAAGGAGAAAAATAACTGAAGAACTCTGACATGAGATTTTTTAACATAACATTAAAATACTCTGGACATATGCCAAAGCTGTCCAGCAGAGCTTATTGGATCCATTTGTGAGTTTTATAACAGACATTAAATATACGCGCCATTATGCAGTACTTTATTTTTGCAACTCTTAAGCACAAACTCTGCAGCACTTCCATGAATTAGGTGAAGAGTGTCAATGGAAAAAAGCCCACTGACAGCAATGCAAATAAATGGGAATAAAGGGAAAATGTAAATAACATAGTTGCAAAAAGTTCCATGAAGAAATTTCCTCTTCTGAAATCTAGCTTATTTTATATAACTAAATAAATCCTGTGTCTTTCCATAATTGTTTAAGGTTGCATTTTCAATCTGTTAACAGTATTAATTACCTCTACAAAGGGTTTACCAAGGTGAAGAGAAAATCTACTTATCTCTTCTATAAAAGTTATTAGTGAGAGCTGAGTTAAATAAGAATTGTGGAAATGACATGATTACATTAGAACTTTATTTAAAAATTTTAGGTTAGCAAAGTTAGCAAATGAAATAAATTTAATCTAACAACACAACCAGCAACAAGCCCTGCCTTTCCACTGTCATCATCTTTATGTTTCACAAATAATTTTTCCCCAGAGAAAATAATTGTGTACAACAAATGTCTAGAATTTTGTCTCTACTTTAGTTTTTATAAATTGTAAGGTTTCCTTAAAAACTGACTGTATATTGAAGCATAATTATGGCACAATGATCACACTTCTATGACTATATAAACTGAGTACTTAAAGTAACATGTTTTAGTTTATCTTTCATATGTTTTTGAGTTGCAATATTTAAACCTAGTTCAGAATAAATAAAGCCAGTAAAATCTCAGGGGAAAATACAACCATTCTGCCAAGCAGTGACAGGGAGAAGTAGTAGGATATTAACTATGTAGTGAGGGAATGGGAAACAATTCAACATCAGCATGCAAATGGCATTAATTAATAATACGTTAGACTCCTACCTACTTTTCTTCTGAATAATGTTTCATCTAAAAATGCAAAATATTTTTCCTATTTTAAATTAATCTTCTAGCGTAATAGCTAATGCATAGTAAATTTAATATAGTGGAAACACCGAGATGATGAGATCTGGTACATATATAGAGCAGAACAATTAGCTGTTACTTCCAACTCTTGTTAATTGCATTATCCTAGTCTGTCATCTAGGGGAATTATTTTTGTATTGTAAATAGGGGCTTTTTTCCTGCTCTCTAAAGTGTTAATGCTATTTTACACTGGTTGACAAAGGAGAATTTGGCAGGTTTAAGACTCAAACTTAGATATTACATAATGCACGCATGAAAGTAATAATTTTGAAAAAATTCTTCTTTAAATGGTGACTTACCAACAGAAGGATATAAAAGGCATGAACACAATCAATATAAGTAATAAAACCTTCTGGATCTCTTGCCAGTAGGGTTGTGTGAGTAATTTCAATATCATTATTGGATTTGAAGTGTTGGCTGCCTCCTGTGCAGCAGCCTTAAATGGGGACTAGAATCCCTTTTGGAATACTTCCTTTGCACTAAAAGAGACATCATTCTGGTCTAAATGTGCGCATTTACTTTCACAAAATAAGACTACACTATTATGGCTAGATAAATTCACTTAACCATATGTGCATATAATTTTATTCTGCTGAAATACTGCGTGTTTCTCAGTCCTTAAGAAGCAGAATAACCTCATGGAGGACTCTAAATTATTCAGTTTTGAGAAAAGTATTCTGCTTTTATAGATTTTTTTTTTTAAATTTTTCAACTTAATTACAAGAAAAAGACGTTCTGTGGAAGTTGTATTCTCTAAAGCCATGCTCACAGACAGAATACTGCTTATAATTTGTGTAGTTTTACCAAGCTCTTAGATGGCCTCTCAAGCACTGGAATAGGCTGCCATGGGAAGTGGTTGAGTCACCATCCCTGAAGGTATTTAAAAGATGTGTAAATGCGGCACTGAGGGACACAGTTTAGTGGTGAATTTGGCAGCGTTGGGTCAATTGTTGGATGATGAATAAAGTCTTTTCCAAGCTAAATGGTTCTCTGATTCTTTGAAATCCTGCACACCTTCGATATTACTGGTTTTTGGAAATAAAGCCAAAGATAAACCAGGTAGCCATTTCAAAATTCATTTCCTGAAATTGTAATGAGGAGTGCAGGTTCTTCCTCCATCCACTTGATATCTAGCCAGGCTTATGAATACAGATAATTGTATGTGAATATTTGTGATGAGTATTTTTATTATGCTAGGCAATGTAACAGACTTATCTTTCAAATAATTTACTGCTTAATGACAACACACACCAAAGAGGAAGAGGGTTTTGAACTAAAATCATGTGACTAAAGTTGAAATAGCAGATTCATAATACCTTAGGTCTGGAATTTTCAGGGAGAGGTTCAAAGTCATATAGGAAAGTGTAATATTGGGAGGGGGGATAGTTATAGTCCCATTTTTATTTAAAAAAATAGGAGAAAGGGATGTGATATAACCACATTTCAAATCAAATTGAGATATGTAGTATTGCCCATATATCTCTGCTGAATTGGGGCCTGATGAAGTTAAATTAGTTTGCTAAGGCTGTGTGGTAAGACAACAATTGATTTGAGAAAGAAAGGGTGACTTTTCAGCCCACATCTACATTCTGATACTGTTTGTAATTCTGCTTTCATATCAATCCACTGTGAAGCAGAAAAAAGGATTACAATGTCTAATGCTGAAAGAGAGCAGTAAGGCTTTTAGAAAATAGAAGAGGTTTTGTTCACAGAAACATCTTTTGTATCTGTGAGTGGCTACAAAGAAAATATTTCATAGTAAAGAATGCAAAACACAAAGAAATCAGAGTAAGGAAAACAGTTTGACCATAATCAGGTGGCTACATGATTCAGTGGATGGCAAGATTCACAAATTAATTCCCTTCTCCTACTTAAACTTTTCTTCATTCAAAAACAAGCATTCTTTATACTTCATGAGGCCAGAATTGTCCTAAGGCCACCTGAGAGCTCTGGAGCTTTGAATGGCTCTCAGACAGGACACTCTCAGTGTCACTGGAGCTCTGTGCTGGGGTACCCAGATCATGCAAAAATGTAACTGACTGGGGGCTCCATCCAGAACATTGATATTCCCTCTTCACCATGCCACAATCTTTGACTGTTGCCAGCTGTGAGAGCTCTACCCCAAATATTGTAACTTGTCTACAGGCTGGAGGTACAACCTATTCTACTGTGGCCAGGTAAGTTATTTTGGCATGCCCTGTATCACAGACTTTGCTCTCAAAGAACGTTTAAAACAGGAATTTCCAGACCTCTTTTGCTTTGCTGCCTTTATCTGGAGAGGACAATGGGTTCATTTTTTCCATGGCTTATAAGAAAAAAAAAAGGTGTGAAGTGTGTCATGAAGCACAAAACCTTCTGTAGGTCTCTGCATTTCACGTATTCAAAACAGCCTGAAGCACTCCACTGGACCCTCTCTAACTCAGTAGAAGACAGACATTCATAAATTATGCTTATTAAGGTAATGTTTCCCTCCTGATAAAGTTGATTATTGCAATTGCTCCTAATAAAGCAGTTGCAATAATCAACGCCTTTTATAGATCTTTGTGAAAAAAATTATTCCACAGTGAGTGAAATTTTAATTTTTGTTAATTTATTTATTGGATTACGGAAATATGCTGGAGATAGAAACCAAGCAAACCATAGCTTAAAGTTTTGCAATCTGACCTCAATATCTGCTGCTGAAATTGCTATCTTTGCATATCATCTCTCAAAGTCTGAAAGAAAGAGCACATTTCTGGAAGAGTGCTGCAGGTAGAAAGCATTTTTATGAGATTGGTTTCTGCAGCTCATTGTAGTCATTATCAGAAAGGACTTTATAGACATATGGTATTTTTATATATAGCCATCTCTATACACTATAACATTCTGTCCATTTTTCTGACCCTACCTATTATTTTTATATCTTCTCCTTCTAATTTAGATTCACCCAGTCAATCAACTTGCATACCTGTCTAGACTGCTTTAACCACACACATTTGAAACTAATACTTGGAGGAGGCAGAACATCAGAAGGGAATGAGAAGGGAATGCTTTCTCTCCCTGTGTAATTGCACGATGGGACTCTGGCCAAGTTGAATACAAATAATAGAGGAGATACCATTTTGCAGTGTCAGCCCACTAATAAATTGGAACAATGAAAGATTCTATTTAATCCATTTCTGAAAGTATGCAGTTTCAGAGGCCTTGTACAAGTACATCCTCTAAACACAATAGTACAAGTTTGCAATCTCCATTGCCCTTCAAAGTTTCTTTCGGAAGAATAGTAATTTGTCTTCAGTTTTCTAGGACACACATTATATGGTCACTTATTTATTTTAATTGAAACACAGAATAAGGGGCTTATCTGCTGATTGTTCATGAATAAATGAATTATTAAATGTAAGCCTGTAGTTCATACAGAGTAAATGTTTTACCGAGCCCATAAAGTAGACTCTCATCCTGTTCTTGATGAAGTTAGATGTCATCATTTTATTGTGGTCAATTACAGTAAGTATGATTCCCTGAAAATGTGTGTGCATGCACTCTTCCTATATATATATATACACATGTACACACACACAATGTACAAAATTAATGGGAAAAACAAACAATACTGACTCCATGAATAGAAACCATGTGTTTCCAACAACTAAAAGGGCCAAGTACTAAGTTCCTTTAGTACTTATATACTTAGGATTAAATTTACATTTAGCTGATAGGTAGCAATATGCTGTTTTCTTGGTTTAGTTCCTCAATGGATAGATTTTTTTCATTTAAATACCAGTGGCTGATCTGCTCCTATCCTACTGGAAAGAAACAGCCAATCAGTTCCAGATTTGCCTGAATCCCAGTTCTCTATTGACAGCGTCAGGCAGAATGGTACCGGCCACTGTCAGTGTGGGCCAGGACGTGTGATTCATTCCTGCTTGGCTATGATAAACACATGCATGTTATTCTATTTTGTTCAATCTGGTATCCCAAAAACTTTCTACAGGTAGATACTAGAGTAAGCTACTTTCCTCTAACTCTGACATTGCCATACTCTTCTGTGTGTAGTTGCATTCATCTTTATATATTATGCTTCTGCTGCTATATGCTATCAGAGGCATAAGCATACTGGTCCTAAGTTCTTTTTCTGACAATGTCCTGTAATCAGTGAGATACATTAGCTCTTAAGACTTGATATAGAAGTCACAAATCACCACAGGTTTATAAGTCTAAGTATGGCAGAGTAAGGATGGCAAAATAGATGCAGATCGGCATAGCCAGACAGTACTTACTTCTTCCAAGACTATTTACAGGACATCTTATAATATCCATCTGTAATATCCATCTGTAATCCCCTGTGACTGGTGTCTTTTACCAAGTTTGTGTATAATCAACATTTAGCAATACGATGACATATTCACTATGTGCTACCATTAACCCTCTGGCTCAATTCTGTTTGCAATAACAGGTCTGACTAAGTGTAATCAGAAAATTTTGTGAACTAGTGTTAATTATGTTTGTCACAAGCACTCCTGAGATGTGTTTCCAAATTTGGAAATAAATGAGAAATAGAAAGTGTTTGAGAGCAAAGAGGAGGAAACTGACTACTTTGAAATATAATCATTTTTGATACAGCCCTTGAGTACACAAGTGCTTCATTGCCATCAGAATGTTGGTCTCAGCAGCCATTTTTGTCATCCAGCCATCAATTTTTTTTACTGCCACCAGGTGAATAACTTATAATAACTCAGACTTACTCATCACCGTCAATTTTTTGTAGTCCATACATAAAGGAACATTTTTTGGTGACCCAGAGACATCCCACCCAAGGCCAAGGAGATCAGCTGTGCCCTGCAGTGGGTAGGTTGGATGGCTGGAAGTGGCTGTGCACAGCGCAGAGCCACCCTGACCTCTCCTCACAGAGAAGCTGCCCTGCACCTCCTGCTGCCAGCACCTTGCTATGCAAAGCCAGTATATGTGCTTAGACAGGATTTGTCATTTCCTTTCTTGTGTATATTTTGATCTCGGTATATTTAATCAGACCTTTCCCAACTTTATAAACGTTAAATTACAGTTCTTTAATATATAATCAGAAATCATGACTAAGTCACTGCAAATATCTATTGTTCAGTATAAAGTGGATTCTAACTTAGTATTGAAAAAACAATTAATTCAGAAGAAAATATTTTTAAATAGAACATTTAGTTCCAAATTTTAAGTATTTGATCAAATACTAAGTATATCCCAACACAAATGCCAATAACGTGGTATATTTGGAGAGGAAACACAATATATGAAGGGTGAAATAAGAGGAACTAAATGAGGCAACTCAAGTGCTTTAACTGCCCTGATGAAGAACAAGGCAGCTTAGAAATGAAATTAAATAAAGGAATCTCTTAAAGCTTCATGGAATTCATTAGATAATAAGTATATTTTTTAAGCTGATATTACAGACATCTATTTCCAAGTTAATGTAAAATAATGTTATCGATTTCACCTCAGTCTAAGGTAACCAAACAACACACACAGTTGCGTCATTAAATTAGCAAACTTCAAATTTTGGCTTATTCCCTAGAGACAATCATTGAAGTTTTGAACATGATAAATAATTGTTATTTCCCTGTATTAATAATACATAAAACAATGAGCAATAAAACATGTGCAGTCACAGTCAGAAATGTCAGAAGGGTATTTCTATATTCATAATGCAGGAGACACATTTAGTATGAGCTTTAGAAAATTTTGAATTAGAAGAAATAAAAATCTTGACATTGGCAACTATCAGTTGTGCTCTTCAACCATTTCTGGCCAGCCAAACACATAAGAAATCCAAACTTAGAAAAGCACTATAATTTTGTTTCTTTGGGGTTTGGTTTTTGGGTTTTTTTTTCTGTTGTTTATTTGCTTTTTCCCACTCCAGTTAAAAAAACATAGCATGTAGACAGAGATGATTTTGTAGATACAGTTAAGAAAAGTGCATAATAAAGTCTCTAATGAAATGTTTTTCTTAAAAAAAGTAAACTGCTTTGAGAAAAGACAAAGGATATTTACACGGATTAAGAAATTATGAAGAGAGAACACAGAGAGTAGAGAGTGGCCAGATGCAGATAGTGTTGAAATGATCAGCAGAGACACACAGGGATGGTAGTGCAATCAACTACATACAATATATTGAAAAATGATCAAGTAAAATAAAGGTGACTTAAAGGTCAAATAAATTCCACAGTAAGGGGTGTGTTTTTGTCATAAAAGGAAATAGAATATTCAAAATTATTAGAAATAATCAAAATAAGCATACAATACAGGAAGCATCATGCTTCTACTTTATAAATTAAAGGTGCATTACCAGCAGATTTGTCCCAGACTCATCCCATCTCAAAAAAGCATGCTGTAAAATTGGAAAAGGACAATTGCACCTGTAGAAAAGCTTAACATGAAGAATTATTAAACAGAGTAGATTCCTCAACCTAACAAAGAAATGACTGAACAGATAATGATAGATATCTATAAAATAAATGATACATGCAGAAATTGAACGGCAAATTACAATTCACTCTCTCCTTTAATGCAATGAGTAAAGCTAGGAGGTGTCAGGCTCAAAATAAAAGAGCTTTATGTCTTCACTGAATATTATGGAGTCATGAAATTTCTTGCTGCAGGTTCACAGGCCTGTAAGATTGATCAGGCTGGAAGGGAGCTCAGGAGGTCTCTGGTCCAAACTTGTTCCTAAAAGAGTCATACCCACGGTCAAACTCACCAGGTGGGGTCAGGTTTTTGGAAGGAAATTATATCATGGGCTCTTACACCCACCCACAACACCCTTTTCTCCACCACTCTCCCTCCCATCCCTAAACCTTCTGTGGAAGCTCAAAATTGGTGATAGGTACACGAGTCTTCTACATATGCACTGCTATGCCTTTTTTTTCTATTTCCTAGCCACGTTTTTGATGGTGACAGATCTGCTGTAGAGACCTTTTTCTGACCCCATATAACTTCTTTCATGTTCTCATGGATAGATTAGTGATGAGTATGATTCAACAGAAAAATTGTTAAACAAAAATGAATTTTGTATTTCCCAAATGAAATCCTAAAAAGCAGTAATGAAATACTAATGGGAAAGTGTTATATTATAAAGATTAAAGAGTGTCTATGAGGACTAGGATACCATTGCCAGTTTTGACACCAAGCTCATTAGAGTTGTGTCTTAATTGCCACTGAGACAGCATGCTGAAATAATTGACTGTAACTGCAGATTCACTTTTTTGCCATTTGAACTGCCTTTCTTCATTCTGGCACACTGCTTAGATCTGTTTCTCTTCAGTATAATGTGAGGGCTGTAAGCAATTGAAAAAAGTCACTCTGCTGCCAGAGTTTAAATAAGTATTAGCTTTTACAGTGATTTTCACTCAGTATGGCTACGAATGAAGAAATGGTGACTCTCTAACTAATGTCATTTTAAAAGCAGGTAAAGATTGCCATGGACCCAATCCTGTACCTACAGATATTCAATTTTAATTCCTTTTGGACCTCAACCATTCTCAGAAAGGGATCAGTGGGTCAGCATACATGTGTGGAATGATTAGGTCCCTCTATGTCCCAGGATGGGGGTGAGTGAGGTAATAACTCTCTGCGGGGGTTACCTAATTACAAGCCTTAGCCTGAGGGCAATCAGCAGTATGTGTGAGCAGCCCAAGGAATAAATGAATACTGTCAGATACATTGCAATTTAAATGTTGGGCACTAACAGCAGCTAGCACTCAAAATTCTACAATTCTTAAACTCTAGAAATGTAGCATTCAAAAACTTATGCTAAGATGGCTAAAATGAAAAACCAAACACTCAAAAGCCAGAAGTTACAGCAAATAATATTTATTTTGTCCTAATTTAACCCCCCTGTACATACACAATGTGTAATCATGTTTTACTTTCATACAATTTTCTGAACATTCTTGTCTCATTCAGGGTGCCTTTCATACTCTGTACCATTTCTACATATTATCTTCATTATTCAGAGTGTGGTCATATGCCTTGTTTGCTGAATATTATTCAAACTCTGCCTTGAAGGGAGAACTAATTTGTTTGCAGGCTTCTACAGTATTTATCACTGATATTACGCCATGGCATGAACAAATCAATTGCTTTTTACCGGACATCTGGAAAACAAATTTTTCCATTGTACAGGAAAGAAGAGAAGGTCAGATGCACCTATTATTTTGGAGTTCCCATTGTGACATGTATTTTTATACTGTGTAACATTATATGGCATTTTATCTATTAAAAAAAAAAATCTGATTGCATTTTTCCGTTACTTTCCATATTTTGATACATCCAATCCTCAGACTCAGGAAGGACAGATAGTTTGGTTACCTATAAGAGGTTTGACCAACATGACCTTCCAATAACCACACGATTTGACGGCATTTAGAAGGACAGTCTATTTCCACAAAGAACCATTTAAATGCCTACTTATAAGATTTTCTATCTCTTGTCCATTTCTGCCTTTCCTCATTTTGTTTACAAGTTTCTGAACAAGCAAAGCAGTATTATTTGCACTGAATATGGATTCAGGATCGCAAACTAAACTACATACACAAGAAGATGAATTGTTGCAGAAATCTCAAATCCAACACTTTCTGAGACTGAAAAGGCTTTTTATCATAGTTGGTGCAGAGTAGGGTGCAAAGATGAATTGAGAAACTACAGAATTACAGAAGAGTTGAGTCCATAAAGGACCTTATGAGATCATCTAGTCCAACTCCCTTGTTCAAATAGGGTCAGCTAGAGTAGGTTCCTCAGGACCGTGTCCAGTGGGGTTTTAAATATCTCACAACATAATACACAGACATAAGTAAGGAAAGTAAAGCAGTTCAGTATTAATAACTGGTAATAATAGAAGAACAAAACCTGATATTCTGGAAGAGAACCTCTTTAGGTTCTTTACCATCTGTTCTTCCTCCTTGCCAAATCAGGGTGTTGTCCTTGCCTTTTCCATCAGCTGATTGTTATACCATACAGCTGAGGACTTTACAGCAGAACAAAGTTCATTTCAGTAATTTCAGACAGATTCAGGCTTAGAACAGTTTGGGTTGACTAGAATTTTCATGGTATGTAGCAATCAGCTGCTCAGACACAGTCTGATAATCTTCCTTTTATGTGCTGCAATCATGGTATTCATTTTAAAATATATTTATGGATTTTAAATTTAGAGGACCTGAAATGGCAATGCAGCTGCGGTGCTGTCTGCCAGAGATCCTTTTATTAGCATGGCCCCAGGTGCTGTTTTCATGTTCTCAGGCATAACGTGGGCATACATGGATGTATATTAAGGTGCAGAACAAGATGGATTATGTTGGAAGACTAGCCTTGTCACAGGATCATTCTGACATATAGTGATTAGAGCTGATCCTAGGACAAAGATATACCCTTTATGTTCGGGAAGAAACTACCGAATTTACTTGAGACGTGAGCAATTCGTATACACTCATGCAATAGGACCAAGAGGAAACCAAAGCAAAAAGAGATTAAAAAATTACTTGTGGGTACTTTCTGCTTCCTTGACAAATGATTTCGAGTTTCTTCATAACATTCAGCTCCACATTCCCCTTGCTTCTGGCCAAGTCAGTAATATTTCTTCCCATGTTTTGCAGGCATAGACACACTTCCTAATCTACATTTTGTTGTATTTTTTCCAAGATAATTCCAAAAGTTCTGTCAAATTCCTTGTGCTATGCAGGCACAAGTTTATCAGACCTCATTTCATTCTAAAATGTTCAGTCAAAGGTTTCTTGTTTCATTGTTTGTGGCCCACAGTTGTTAAGATCAATCACATCCATCTCCCATACTCCTTAAACTTGGCTCTGGTAGATTTCTCTTTCAATACTGTTTGGTATCAAATAGAGACACAGTATTTCTTCTGGTAGCTGGATCCAGCTCAGGTCAGAAACTGGAGCACATGAGGTGCAGACAGGGTCCTAAGGGAATATAAGAGACTAAGAAACTGCTGCTGAAGTATGCAGAGGGGAATTGTTCAAAAGGTGGAACCTGGCACCATATGGTCAGATGTTTCCATAGATGTCAGCAAACCAAATCTGTCACAAAGGATAGTTTCATGCCCCAGAGGATGTACATGTAAGCACTATCCAGAGAAATCTTCTGGAACTTTATAATATTGACAAAAAAGCATCTTTCCTCAGCTTTACTTTCACATAAGGCTGAAATCTACATGTAAAGAGCAGATACTTTATATGATAAAAAGATTTCTCTAAGACAAATATCTAAGCATTTAAATATATATGATGGTTGAAAAAGCTCTAAGGAACTGAACAGATTTTTTATGCAGCGTCACACATTTTTGACACTGTCTTTAAATACACTTAATTTAGTCATCATGTGACCAGCTTCAACTGAGCTTTTACTTCTTTTAAAATGGCAAAGGAACTCAAGTACTATAACAAAGTACAAAATAATTTCATATTGTTAAAAGAGTTAAATCAAAGGACACTGAAAATATGTCAAGATAGGTTTTCCATTCCATCAGAAGTCCTACACAACACAATTTTCTAGATTTTAATCATCAATACTGCTGGTGGTGGTAGAAGTTTCTTCCCTTATGAACAGAGCTGAATAATAGAATTATGTGTTTAAAACTTCTGCAAAACACATGCTTAGATATTTTGGAACTTACATCAGTGTCAGTGACTACCTTCATACCATGCGTTTTATTTAATAAAGATAGCCTTTTACAGTTAGAGAGAATTAAACCATTGTTAGCATTTGCTTCTTCCTGCTCTCATCATATCGCTAATCTGTTTCCGGAAGATTTTTGCTCTCCACTTAACCCATGGCTAGGGAGTAAGGAGATGACAAAGTATAGTTTTGCTTTCCAACGGAAGTAATTTATCTTTGGTTACTTACAGTGAATAGGAGTGTAGTATTAGATGTGTGGGATAAATTAGGATGATCGATAGCACAGTTGAAGGGAGTTGTCTTTGTTAACAAATAAAGTATCATTTCAAGGCATTCACTGATAATGAAGCTGAGCAGCCAAACTAGAGACATTTTTCCAGCTTGTCATAACCACAGGTCAGAAGATTCTTAATCACTGCAAGTACCAGCTGTCCATGCTGCCTGGAAGAAGGTGCTGAGGCTTGAATCTAATGGAATTTATTTTCAGTCAAGCAGAAGAAACTTCCTGAGAGGCAGGGATAGAGCCAATATCTTAACTCATTGCAGATTGCCTTGCAATACACCATATTGCCAGTGCTTTGGCTAAGGACCTGAGGGTATGTGAGAGCATGACTCACTGATAAAACTCTAGCAACATCTGCCTTGACTTTCCCATTGTGTATAAAAATAGTGTTATTTTAACAGATTGGAATTGATCAACTGAGAAAGTAAGGTCTGTACTAATAGGCCATTTTTGTCACAATATAATGAATTGTAACACTTTCCTGAGTTATAAATATTTTAATAATTAGTACAGCAGCTATTAACAATTTTAAGTATAAATCATTCCTTGAAAAATGAAGTTTTATTGGTGTAATGATGTACAGTGAATTGTTTCAGGAACAGCTTATTTACCACTCTAATATTATATCAAAATCAAGTTTTGATATTAAATCAAGATTGATGAAGACATTATTTCTTCCTCTGATGAGATTAGTCCTCTATCTGGTTGAAAATAATTGTTTTTCTACATTGACCCACTGAGGTTCTGTTTTGAGGGGCACATTTTTGCACAGATCTACACATTTCCCTGACTCCAATTACTTTTCTCCAGCCAAGAAGTTGCCTTATCTTTTGATACTGCTCATTGACAGAAGACAAAGAAAGCAAGCCCTTAGCCAAGTTTTCCAAGGTATCCCAGACTGTTAACTGTGAATGTCATTGTCATGAGTCAATAATGGTAATTTTATAACTCTGCAGAATCCTGAAGTATGAATGGAAAGGGAAAAAGAAAAAAAAAAGAAAATAGAAGATAAAAAAATTGTAATAAAGGGCTGTCCTTTTGAAAGGGGTAAATAATGTTTGTGAACAATTATATTATGGAACTAATATAATA
>VZRM01003581.1:0-64495 GCA_013397955.1 Grantiella picta | reverse complement strand
TTTTTTTTTTTTTTTTCAAAAAATACTATGTGTCCCATAGTCCTAAATCTTTCCTGCGACTGAAAGATGAAGGAAGAGGGAAGCAAGTCCTGCTCCTAGGAATGATGTAGTGGTCATGGTTAACTCAGACTTCTTCATTTATTTGGGTGAGTTTGCAAAGGGTCAAAGTACAGAGAGCAAAAAATACCCCATCCCAAGGAGTCCTCACCAGTCTGTTATTTTACTCTTCTGACATGATGGGATGCTTCAAATTCCTTTTCAGCAGAAAAGGAAAGACATCAGGGCTATAAAAGATGCAGAAGATTAATAAATTTCTGAAAATGTATGTATAATAAAAATATGGGGATCAGATATACGACACTAAGAGGTTAAGAGCAGTGTACACTTACAATGTACTTTCAAGGAGTTTAAATGCTAAAAGGATTTACAAGTTTACACGGAGGGACTTTTGGTAGAACCTATCAGTTAATTCAGCATCCTGTGTCCTTCAGCTTTCTGAAGGCAATTATTGGAAGAAGGAATAATGTGGAGAAAAGCGATAGACCTAGGAGAAAAAAGCAGGGTTTTAGTGTATTTCCTTTATTGTTGTTTTAGTAGCCATAGCCATGCTTTTTTACTCTTTAGTCCATTCTTTAAAGAGCAAACAAGTCTGATGTCTCATTTTCTTGGTTTATATATTCCTCATGTATTTCAGATCTGTATTTCTAAGTCCATTATTCTCCAAAATTAAAGTTAATTTTCCTCTGGGTCACAGATCAAGTTACGGAATTCTTTAATCAGCTAAAAATGGATTTGAACAGAGGAACATAGCAAGTTTAGTGGCTGATTATAATGAAGAAACACAAAAGCTGATTGCAAAGGTGGAAAAAAACAAGCTCAGTACACACATCAATAGTATGAATTTCGCCTAGATTTTAACTACTTTGCCAGTAATAATGTTGTTTGCTTTTTTTTCAGTTAAATAACCCATTATATATGGGTTTTTTCTGCCTGACTAATGTACATTTGTAAGGAAAAAAGGATTGTTGTCTCTACCAAGTAGTGGAAACATCTGGAACTAAAAACATATATATGAAAATATGTTAATGTTGTTAGAGTTATTAGTTGCCAGGAAAAATGTTATTATAAAGCCATATCTGAAAAAAATAGGTTCAATTTAAATTATCAGTGATCAGGGCTAGTTTTTAATTAATTTTTAAGTTCATCCCTATGTAGGCTTAAATAAAAAATATATAAACCAAAAAAAATATGTCACCTCCCTTTGCTGCAGAAATTCAAAGTCATGATGAGCAGGAAACAAATAAGTACTGTCGTGTTTGTGTTTCCTGCATGACAAACATGACAGATGTTGGGCATTATTATGTCAGTTAAAATATTTGTTGAAAAACAAATCCAAAGAACAATGTTTTACTGAATCAGCACAACCCATTTGTATTTCGATCACAGTGTGAGAATGGATTTAGGGCTAACATAGCCTTCCAAATACACATGAGACATTTTAAAGTCAAAATGACTTATCCTTATAAAGCACCTTATCAAAAATAGGTGTCAAAGCAACTTTATTAACCTAGCCTAAGTTACCAGTTTTTCACATTGCAAAGTTTAATACCTCATTAACAATCCAGTCACCTCCTACCTCAGTAGTAAATCATGCACACATCTTTCTATGTATATCAATCATCAAAGCTGCTAACTCACCAAAGCTCACTAGGCCTCACACTTCTTTTACTAAATGAATAAAAAAGTTAATAAAATCCAAAGTTATAACCTCACCCTCAGGTGTGAGAAATGCGAATATCATGATTTAGACATACATACTCTAAATAATTTTTTCCCCAGGTCTCCATCATAAATATTGCAGCTGAAGAGCAAGCGAGCATTCTCTGTTGCTGTTTAAAATGTGCTGTAGCCCAGCTGGTGTCTGAAGCTTTAACTTCATGTCTTCAGCCCACATTAACTGAAACACTAATGACAGTCCAGCTAGAGTTCTCATCAGCAGACAATTTCTTATAATATTCAGCAACTGAGGTGTTAACAGCTGGGTGTTATGACACTGAGGTTTCTCGCTCTGGGGAGGCGGCAGGACCCCTGAAACCTCACAAAAAGGGGTCACCGCTGGCGATGCGAATCCCCACGCAGTCCGGGCCGGTCAGAGCCGGGGCGCTGCGAGCTCGCAGGAGCGCACAGCGTGGCATGAGGCTCGAGCAACAGAAGCTCTGCAGGAAACAGGGGTGAAGCGAAAGAACATACTGGACACTGTCTCTGGTCTCCCAGGGAGGTTTATTCGGGTCTTTGGGCAGGGAAGGGGAAAGGGGGAGGAAAGTGGGGGAAGAGCGAAAGGGCTGGGAGCCCAAAAACAGTGACGCCTGGGCTCCCGCCGGCATTGGCTTATAAGGGAAAAGGAGAGGGGAGGGATTGGCCCTGGAGAGCCAATCCCGGAAGGTCTGAAGGGAAGAAAGGCAGGGGAACACACCAATAGACTACTGATAAGGCAAGATGCATATTTCAAAACAGCCAATAACATACAGAGCAGGGGAACAAACGATAAACCTCGTGGAGCCTTGCAGAGCCACACTGCAACATCACACTCCCCTTTTACTAACTATGCCACATATCTTTTGAGGTCTCAATTACTTTGAGTCTTAAGGAAAAATAGCAAAAGGAGAAGAGAAGAATCTGGCTTTTTTTGCATTTATCCTTTTAATTCCTGTTAGGTTTCAATGAATCCTTGATCTACAATAGCGTCAATGAGAAATTTATGGGTTTCTCAGCTTGGTATTTCTTCTTTCTTCTAAAAATTTACTTACAGGATTTCATACTATTTTTAAACATGCATATTTGATGGTGTATCCTTACTTACTGTGGTTCTTGGTCTAGTGCTCCCTTGCATTTGATGCTCTCTTTTGCATTGATGTAATTTTATTCAAATAATTCTGCAGAATTACCTATGGTCTAAGCAATATTTCCAGTTTTGTCCTTGGCATCATCTTTTGCAGAACAAAAAAATAATTTATAATCTGACAACAATCTTATTTTTCTTGATTAAATTGGACAGGACATACACTTAAATCTCAATTTTTTATGGTGACTCCAGCCTATTTTTTTCTATTTAGGTTCTGATACCAGACCAGAAAATTTTCCAAACATATATCAGTTTAAAGGGAAACTAGAAAACTAACATTTGTTATGAACAATTTCTTTCTTGGCATGTTTATTTGTGAAAGAATATAATCTTCCTAGTTTAATTTAAAGGAATGAATGCTTGAATATATGGTGTATACTTTTCCTCATATACATGACACCAATAATTCTCTTCTTAATACTTTCAAGTAATTTCAAAGTGCTACTTTAGTCTGAGAGTCTTCTCTGTCAGTAAACATCCTCCAAAAAAACACTAAAATTCCCAAAACACAGGAGAAAAAAAAGTGAAAAAAAAGTTCAATATGATTTATACATCAAGTTTGTTATCACAGAATCTATGTGTTATGCAGGTGAGTCCCCTTTGTCCTGATTAGTCACAGTTTATGAAAGACTGTGTATTTTTCAAAGTCTGTCTGCACTGTAATTCAGAAAGTGTCAAGCAAATCTTTTGCCTCTTTGTTAAGGCATTTGTCCTCTCAGATTGTTTCATTGCACAAGTACCAAATTGAATTTTGCACATCTGAAGTCATTTCAGGCAGAGGAGAAAATTAGTGCTTTCTATGGAATATTTTCTGTAACTCTCTTCATCTTTATAAGAAAGAAGAAACATTTCCTAATGAAAAGAAACATTAAGTGCAAGGCTTATGTGGTTTCTTTGAGCTTATTTTTTCATTATAAGAGAAAAATTATGGAATTTAATAATTTGGGTGCTAGCCAATTATTGTAATGAAATAATAGAGACTTGAAAATTAGAGAGAGAGTAAAAATTCTCTGTAGAATTTTTTTGTTGGTTGGAGCTCTTTTGTTTTCAGAAAATATTTTTTTATGTCTCTTGAGTACAAGCATAACTAGTACAATTGGATTTAATTTACAGCAGCTACCCCTTAACCAACCATCTTTCCATAATTCCCACTATAAGTACTTTTTTTTTGCTTCAAAGTCCTCAAGACAGGCCTTTACTACAATGGTTTTCTTTAATACCGTCCCTATCATTATCAGTTTTATGTTGTCTTTTTTAAGCATTTGATCTTCAAGTGAATTGGTTGCAAAGTAACTTCAAAAGAAAGAGTTTTCTCTTAGAATTTCTGCCTTCCTGCATTTCCATATAAGTTTACCTTCAAGATATCTTGGAAATTGAATTCATTATAAGAAATAAGATTAAACTTGGACACCATCATGTGTATAAACAGCACATGACATTTCTACATTATCCTACCTTTAAAGTTTTTTTTTTTAAATCATGTACAAAGCAGATCTAAGCTGATTTGCAGTATACTTGGATGAATTCAGAATTACTTGAAAATTCACCTTTTTTTTTCCCCTGCCAAGTCCTATAGATTTCCAGTTTACTCTTATTTACAAGAATGTAAACAAGTTTAAATTTAATTGCAAGGGATTAGGTAATAAAGGGAAATGTAATGATAATTAAGCTTGCTACAAACTTAGTGTAAAGTAACGATATGTTAAACTAATGAAATATTTCCTCTTCCACTGACTTTTGAAAAGCAACTCTCTAGAAGGAGGGATTACCAGGTGAATTTTGTGGAAGTTCATCTTTTGGATGCAGCAAAAGACAAGATTTTGTGATATCATTTAACTGTAATACAATGTTCTTGCACTCAATAAATGTGACCCAATACGTTTCCAAAGACATATCAAGAAGAATGCTTGGACAGTACTCAATACAAATGTGAGCATTGTGACCCTGGTCAAATTTTCAATGAGGTTGATAGAAATTAAGGACCTCCAGGGCATATCTTCTTAGGCATGTATATAGGACCATAGAATCAGAATGATTTGGGTTAAAAGAGACTTTCAAATATCATCCAGTCCAAGACTTTCAAATATCATCCAGTCCAACCCCTCTTCCACCTTTCTCTAGACCAGGTTGCTCAAAAACCCATACAACCTCAGTTTGAATGCTTCCAATGATGAGATATCCACAAAGATGTCTCACAAAAAAAATTCTGGACAATTTGTTACAGTGGTTCACTACACTCATCCTGAAAAATCCTTCAGTGTTAAAGAATTGTCCTATGCATATTCATATTGCTGCTGTGGGCAGCATATCAGTATCAGAGCAGAAACAAAAAACTGAGAATAAACAATGTTATATTTAACAAAATTGAAAAACACAAAAGGGAATAATGGAGTAATAGAATAGTCCAATGCAATATTAGGTTTTCAACAAAAAAGGTAAAGATCAACAATGGAGTTTTTGGTAAAAATAAAACACTTCATTAAAATACCATAAATCTTTATGAAAATCTTTCCTATAACAATGCCTCTATGATATTACGCATATAAAATATTTCGGGGCTTTTTCATAAGAGGTCATGTACAAAGAAAATTAAAAAAATGTGAAATATTTCTACAAATTAAAATAAGCTATTTGTTGTGATAATAGCTGCAAGTCCCCCACCCATTCCTTCCTAATGTGTTTACCCTTTCCCATTGTTCTGCCTTTCCCTACCCCACGTGGTCCTGGCCACACCCCCAGTTTTCCCTATTGGTTCCTGTACCCTGTGTCCAGAGGTCACTAGGCCAATGTGCTGTCCCCGCCCCTCTCTCTTTCTCTACAAAACCCCTCACCCTCCAACATCTTGTTGTCTACGCACACTTGCTGTCCATGCATGTGGCTGTCTATGCAGCACGTGTGTCTATGCATGTGGCTGTCTATGCTCCACATGTGGCTGTGCATGTGAGGCCTTTGCCCACGAGGCATCTCTGCCTCTGAGAGGTCGTTGGCCTCTGCTGCACCATGCGAATAAACATCTTCCATGGACACTCTGCGTAGACCCTCCTCGCTTCCTTTATCACCGCTGGTTGTGGAAGCAGACGAACCAGAGCTAGCCTTATGGCTCCCTGGCCAGTGAGAGTGCAGTCTCCAGCCCTAGGACACAGAGTTTGGTGCACTGAGGCGCTGAACCGGGCTGGGTAGAGATGCTCTACAGTAAGGTCTGCTTTAACATCCTTTAAACTGCAACAGCTATTTCCAAGGAAGATAGAGCATTCCAGAATTTTCTAACTGCAAAATAGAATTTACAGGCAGATGTTTCATGCACTTGCATCAGATCATCAAGTTTATGGTAAACCATATCCTGAAATGACTGCATCTAAGTTGCATTAAAATCAATATGCAATTCTAACATCAGAAGGAAGACTTTATGTAGCTAACGAATGAGTACTATTGATTTGATTTTAATTCAAATATAAATGTCATTATTTAAAACTTATATATAGGTTGTTTACATTAGTATTTTTCAAATCTTTATTGCCTGTTTAATTTCCATGTCAAGTTTTATGGATAGCACAAAGCTATAATTATTTGCTTCATGGCAGCCCTAATGGCCTTAACTGAAGTCAAGAATTCCATTGTGTTAGAAGCTGTAGGAACATTTGCTAAGAAGGAAGTACTACACTGAATATGGGTGTTAAACTCTTTAAGAACAGGTGAAGAAAATTGACATAAGCCTATGTCATCATTTAGTTTTACCCTCCAAGGCTGTTATGATCAGATATTAAAAATCCCCCAGAAAATGGAAAAATGCAGCTTTACAAAAAGTCTTAAATTTTTTCACCTTGAGAAACAATATCCAGTAACACTAGAGTTTCACTTAGATATCACTGATCATGAAAATGAAACTCCTAGCCAGCGATTAATGATTAAGGGTATTGTTCTTAATATAAGCAGTGCTGAAATGAAACTCAATGTTCAAGACATAAACTTGCTTTCTTTGATCAGAGAGCAGCACTACTTTCTCTACGATTCATGGACTTTCCTCATCACCCCATATCAAAACCTTAATCAGGCAGATTCAGCTCAGTTCCAACCAGTCACTCTACCTTTTTTTGTACTCTAGCAATCATAGTAGAAATAAAGCAAAACGTGATGCTTAGTCATGTGTAAATTCTATGAATATTCTGAAGCAGACTTCAGAAAAGTATTCGCAATGCAATTTGACTCTGGAAATCCCAGTGTTCAGAACTGTGACTTTATGTGATACAGAGAGCCTTGAAAGCAGAAAGCGTTATGGGGTAAAAATAAAAGATAGTTGCTTAGATCAATTAAATAGTTATTGATATATGCACTTGTAACTCAGTTTCTCTAGAAAAGAAAAGACTGTGATATGATTTCTCTCTGCCGTATTTTGTTGCAGGAGTAGTTAATGTTTTAAAAAGTGTGGGATAGAGTCACACACAAGTTTGGGTTGCAAGGAAGGTTTTAAGATTGTCTCATCCAATTCCTCCTAGAATAAGCAGGGATATCTTGAGCTACATCAAATTTCTCAGGGCCCCATCCATCCTGATCTTGATTGTTTCCAGCTATACCACCATCCTCTAGGCAACCTGTTTCAATGTTTTAAGACCCTCATTGTAAAAGGTTTCTTCCTTGTATTTCACAACGATATGGATGTTCCATCCCTCTGATAAGTTTTGTGGCCCTCCTTTGGATCCACTCCAATAGGTCAATGCCTTTCTTGTACTGGGACTCCAAGGATGAATACAATACTCCAAGTGGATTTCTACCAGATCATTTCCATTGACCTGCTGGTCACACTTCTTTTGATGCCACCCTGGATATGATTGGCTTTCTGAGCTGTGAATGCCCATTTGCAGGTCATGTCAAACAGGGATTGCACCAACCCAAGTGCAGCACCTTGCACTTGGCCTTGTTGAACCTCATGAGTATCTCATGGGCTCATTTCTCAAGCTTGTCTAGGGCACTCTGACAGGCACCCCACTTCTCATGTGTATCCACCACACCACTCAGTTTGGTGTTGATCATAAACTTGCTGAGAGTGTACTTGATCCCCCTGGATACATAAATGAGAGGAAAATTAATTAGAGCAGTCAGTATGAATTGATGAGAGGTAAATGACTCCTGACTTACTTGGTTGACCCCTCTGATTTGGAGAAAAGTGGACATAATTTATGTGAATTTTAGCAGGACTCTCATGACTGCTTCTCACAGTGTTCTTGTTTCAAAAGTACAATCCAGGTAATGGACAAGGAGAAAGATAATAAACTGATTGGGTAGTTAAACTCAAAATTTCATGGTTAATAGGTTATATTCTACCTGGAGACTGGTAGCAAATGAAGTACTTAAGGATCTGTTAAGGGACATGTGATGTTCAAGGTCTTTATCAATGACCTGGAGGAGATTTCAGAGTGTCTGTTCATCAGGTTTAAAGATCACACCAGCTTTGGAATGGGATAACACATTCAAGGTTGGGGACAAAATCCAGAGGGACCTCAGCATGTTGGAGAAATGGATTGGTAGGAGACTTATGAAATTCAACTGAGAGAAGCAACTGTCCTGGGGACAGAAGAGTCTTGGCAACACAATCTGGAGATGGACGTGCTGGGATCAGTTCTTTGAGTAAGGCTTTGTGGCCCAGTAGTTAGCAAACTGAGCCTGAGCCAGATGTATAGCCTGGCAGCAAATGCAGCCAAAAGCATTGTATGCTAAATGAACAGGAGCATGGCCACCAAATAATGATTATCACCCTCTATTTAGCACTTTTTAAAGTACGTCTGCAAAAGTGTGCTCAGTTTGGCGCACCCCAAAGCAAGAAACACAGTCATAAACCAGAGTCCAGCAGAATGACAGAAAGACAGTGGAGACTGGAGAACTTGCCCCATGAAGAGAGACTGAAAAATCAGCCTGTAGCAAGGACAGCTTTGGAGGAACATAACTACAGTCTGAGTGCCTACAAGAAGGTTGTGGATGAGACAGAGCCAGGCTCTTCACAAGATGTATGAAAAGTAAATGGGGAAGGATGAAGGACGATTGGCATAAATTGAACAAAGAAAGGTTTCATGTGGATATAAGGAGAAAATTTTTCCCCACATGAACCTGTTCCACAGCAATGAATAAAGTGGCCCACAGGAGATATTCTAGATCTGTCTGTATCCTTAGAGATTTTCTAAAACTGCTAGGCTGAACACTAAACACTAAGGTCTTACCCATTAATGATCCTACTTTGAGCAACAGGTTGGACTAGAGATCTCCTGACCACTCTTCACACCAGTTCTCCCATGACCAGAAACTTTTGGGTTATAAGTCCTGATCAACTAGTGAGTGACAAGAGTTTCTGGTCTTTTTTTTTTCTAGTCCATGACCTCAAATTTACAAATGACTTGCAGTGCCAGACTCCAATTTCCCACATGGATCTTGAGATCTCCAAGTAATTGAGATACAAGGATACAAGCAAAAAAAGCCCTCTTCCAGGTTGAAGTCTGTTAAAAAAGAAAAGTCTTAGTACATGAAGATTATTTTGGAAGGGAACTTGAATGAGTAGCAGGATCTTTTATAATATTCAGTAGGTAAGCTTGCCTTGTTCATTAGTTTTATTGCTTGTTTGACTTTCAATTTGGAACTGGAATAGTTAGCAAATCTGTGCAGCTTTCTTCAGTTGAAGATTTCTAAGTCTTTCACTGAAAACTTGGATGATTTTTTTCTGCCCTGCAGGACACTGCAATGTATTATATGGAAAAGAAGAACCTAAATGTTTTCGTGGTCACCTGTTGATAAGTAATTACATTCATATCCTCTCCTCTGTTTAGTGCAATGTGCAAATATTTGTTTGATTATGAAGGAATACTGACAATTTGTCTGACTCCCCACCTATTTTATGAAAGCCACCAGAAAGAACACTCCTCTTCCTGATGTGCATATATTAGCCCGAGCAACAAGCATTATAAAAACATCTGCCATCCTACTTTCACTAATACTACGATCTTTTATTTTAATCTGAATAATGTCTATTGAAGTGAGCTCGGGTCTTGTCGCCTGAGACGGCTCGGCTCAAACGCTGCTTCGTGGAAGGGGGAGGACTCTCTCCTTCAGGAGTCTCCCTGGAGAGTTGCTGGACGAAGGCTCAAAGAGGCGCAAGAGACGCAGGCTTCTGGTCAAGTCCTTGAAGGGTTTATTAGGGTATGGGAAACGCGGGTCAGAAGCAGTTCAAGGAGTCGAGGGCAGAAGCCCCGAGCAAGGGGGTCGCCGGGGGTTTTAAGGGAAGGATACATGGGAGGAGCTTTAGGGTAACAACTAGTGGGGTTGCAATGGAAGATTACATACATCTGAACAAACTAATCAGAACAACTCTAGGGAGGGAACTTAATATAAAACAACAATGATCGATAATCTCGAGCAGAACAAAGGAGAAGCTTCTGGAACAAGTCCATATAAGCGAACCAGGGGAGGAGATTCTCGCAGCCAATCCATGGCAGGGGATTATAATATGTAGATTGTTTGCCTCAGGGACCACTGGGAGTGACTCTAATAGTCACCCTAAGTCAAACCTCAGCCACTTCCCAGGACACTGCGGGCTCATCAAGCTCTTTGGTAAATCCCAGTGACGCTTGGTCTAGTTCAGCTAGGTGGGCTGCTACAGTCTATCCCTCTCTTCTGTCTTTCAATCAAGATACAAAATCTTGAACTTTCAGATTCTGGGCAGGATGAGAAAGTCAGAAGCCCTCAAAAAGACTTGGGGAAAAAAGCTGTCAATTTTCTCACCTGTGCCATGCTTCAGGTGTGAATTCTTATGATGTAAGCTGATGAGGAATAATTTATGCCTTCTATTACTGCCTAGTCTACAGATTTTTGTCCTTTCCTCTTACATTGACAGGATAGAAATTAGCCTACATGACTACAAACTTTGAATCCAGTCTGTGCCAAAGTGTGGGCACTAAGGCTAGTGTATCTGGAAAGTATAAACTTCGAATATTTATCTCTACACAGGTCTGTGCGTGTGTAATATACTATGCACATGGAATATACAAAAGGAGGTTTGGACAGAAAAGGGCACATGTAAAGGCAGATAACTGGATATTTGGTAGGCCTATTCACGCAGAGTTAAGAGAGGAACTTTCTTTGTTCTTCAGAATCACTTTGTTTGATGATATATCAGTGATGTGGACATGCACATACATGTTCCAAAACAAAGGTAGATTTCCTGGCTATGGAGATGAGCATTCAAGAATCAACATTTCCAAGCTGTCCTATGAATACAGTAGCTTTTCCATCAACCATTATCACCAATAAATGAAATTATTTGCAAATATCACTGCAGAATTACTTTCTCTCTTTAAAAGAAACCTCGAATTTATCAGAGGTGTTAGTGCTGAAAAATTAAATTGAAAACTAACAGAATGTTGCAGGGATGAGAATATGTCAAATTTCCTGAACCTTTATTTAAAGACTTTTCTTTCCCCAGGAGAATTATCTTTCTCTTATCTTAAACCACTGTGAGTCAGCTATTTCATTGGTAAGAGAGAGTGATAAAGTGTTCCTTATTGAGGGAAACAAGTATGAATCTCTTACAATCCACTGGTAAATATTAGAGTATATAAAATTTCCATAAGATAACCTTACACAGTATTTTTTATATCCAATAAGTACTTTCTTTCTCTTTGGCCATTTCTTACACCTAATCTAGTCCATTATCAGTTTTATAATATTTTCTTGCAATAAAAAAAATTAGAAATAATAGAAATAATAGAATATTTAATAATAGAAATAATAGAAAAAATCTTTTCTTGCAAATTTCTTGGAAACTAATCTTATTAGGTTATTAGATACGTAATTCATACCCTGTGCTCCTAATTAAGAAGCAATTGTAAGAGCTAAGATATAGGGAAAATGTAGCATTCTTTTTTTTTTTTTTTAATGCTAAAAATTGACTCATAAATGGAAGATAAACTACATTTTAAATAAGAATTTGAAACAGTGAAGTAAAACTGTGCATGGATAACTGGAAGATGACTATACACTTGCCACATATTAACTGACAAATAAATTGATCTAAATGAGAAAATGTCTGGACTGGAAAAGTTTTAAAATAGCTTTGCTTGAAGACAAAGCTAATAGCTTATGTGATCAAATTAGAAGGAAGTGTAGGTGTGCAGCAACTACCTAATTAATAAATATGCAAGACATTATACTATTATTTATTTCACATAATTGTCTCTTCATGAGAAGAAAAGGCACAACAAAAAATTACTCAGGAGAAAGGAATTTAGCACTGAAAATGTGGTTTCTTCTCACTAACTGTAATCTTCAAGGTAGCTGTTTGAGGAAGGAATGTTTCAGGGTTTTGTTTCCTCTTTTTGTGCATATGTGTGGTATAACTCCATGCTTCAAGATATAACTCCTTTGCATCACTTTGCCTCACCTATAGAGACAAGTTTCTTCCTTCTGAATTAAATCTACTGGGATTTGTCTCTCTCTGTGGTGAATTTCATATAAAACATTAATCCTCGTGAAGTAAAAAATCTCTGGCGTGCATTATCAGTCTTTCATTCTTATAGTATTGTTCATTGCTTGACAATTTATTTCTTTCCTTCTACAGATGTGTGGTCTGTTACCATCAATAGAACAGAGTCAGATTCAGTTTTTCAAAACTGCTTGCAAGCAGTTTAGATTGCATTACCATCTGTTTGTACTGCACGATTTTTTTTTTGCACCCTTTCTATATTCACTTATTGCTAAGAGTGATCTATTCAGTTTGAATAGTTTCAATGCAGAGCCCTTTCAATAGAATAATTGATGTTCCTCTTTCTAAAATATCTTGCTGTTGTGGTTTAGCCCCAGCCAGCAACCAAGACCAATGCAGCTGCTTGCTAACTCCCCTACCTGTGTTATGTGGGGGAGAATCAAAGGGTAAAAGCTGGAAAACTTGGGGTTGAGATAAAGACAGCTTGATAGGGAGAGTAAAAGCTGTGCATGCAAGCAAAGGAAAACAAAGAATTAATTCACTGCTTCCCGTGGGAGTGCAGATCTTCAGCCACCTCCACGAGAGCAGGGCCCCATTGTGTGCAATGGCTACTTGGGAAGACAAACTCTATCACTCCAAATGTCTCTTCCCTTCCTCCTTCTTCCCCCCACTTTATATCCTCAACACGATGTCATATGGCCTGGGATATCCCTTTGGTCAGTTTGGGTAACCTGTCCCAGGTGTGTCCCATCCCAACCTCTGATGCACCCCCAGCTCCTCCCCAGCATGGCAGCACAAAAAGCAGAAAAGGCCATAGCTCTGTGTGAGCCCTGCTCAGCAATAACGAAAGCATCTCTATATTATCAAACCTGAGTTCAGCACAAATCTAAAACATAGCTCCATACTAGCCACTGTGAAGAAAATTATTCCAGCCCAAACCTGCACCCTGACACAAATTCTTAGTCTAGGCCTTGCAGCCTCACCAAGTCATTTCACAACTAACCATCTCAGTTACTTAGTACTAACACTTGAATTATTCTTGATAAAAGTATATTTTGAATATTTCTAGACATGCTACGATGTTATTTATGTGGTAGTCCAGGCCAGATACTATTATTAAATCATTTTTTTAGCAAAATATACTGTGATAGTATACAGAAAATATCTAGTTGAAATATTTGTATCCTGTTTCAAAGAAAAAGCAACAGACTAGGCCCAGAAGCACAATCAAATTCTTGGCAAACCTGAAGAAAAAATTAGGAATACCGTTGGTCAAAGGAAGACCTTAAGTCATCTCTGCCTTTTGACATGGAGCCATGTAGTTGGCCATCACTTGACCTCTGTAGATTCTAGAAGTTGAACTTACTCACGCATACATATAATGCAGGTGCATTTGTAGTTGAACAAATGTTTTATCCAGTGTGTTCTGTCTCACATATTCAGTCAAGAAAAAATATAGAACTAGCTTGCATATAGGAAAAATTAATTTTATCCTTTCACTAGCAGGTGAAGAGCTCACATACCAGTCATTATATGCTCCTCAAGGCAAGTTTCCAGAAGTGAGTAAAATGCATTGCTTAGGACAACTTAAAAAAAAAAGAGATGTAAATATACATTGAAATTATTGGTTAACCCTCAGCTGAACAATACAGATTTAGAGAAATCTTTCACACCTCATGGTGCAATCAAATGCTACTAAATTTAACAACAACTCACTTCCTGAGAGGAATTACAATGAAGACTTCAGTTATTTAACAAAAATATTAAGTTGTCCAGGTAAAATATTCAGACATTTAACAGATGCTTTAGTGACATCAGTCCTATAAAAATAATACAAAAAAATGAACTCAAATAAGAACAAAAGTCACAGAAAGGGACGTTAAACTTGAGGAACTGCTTCCTCCTAACACTTGAGACAAAGGGTTCAAATAAAGCAAAATGTAAAGTGTAAAACATATTTTCTAAGAATAATTAGCTGTATTCAAGAAGGTCCTGAAAAAATATTATGGCCTACTTAGTGCAATAGACTGTCATAGAAACTAAAACAATGGGCAGGATGGGGGGACAAAAAACTTCTGCAGAAGAAAGTTATGACAGTGAGTTTCCTCATTAGTTTAATTTAAGGGTTTTTTACAAGCCAAAACTTTAGGCTTAAACCATACATTTCAAAACTGGTACTGATTTGCCTGTTTAACTGAAGAGCTAAAGTAAGCAGATGCTTGCCCATCTGCCATCTCTCTGTGCCACTGTCCAAGAAAGCACAGTTCAAAACAGCTGTGTCTGAGGTATTTCTGTACAGCAAATATTGGCAACTCGAAGCAATATCTCTGCAAATGCCTGTTAGTTTAGGAAATACACAGAAGTCCTCAGTCTGACAGAAGAAGTAATAAATTGGTTACCAAAATATTTCACTGCATTCGTTTTTATATATGTCATCTTTTTCAAGACTTCCATGATGTTTCTTCAAACAACAATAAGAAATCTTTCATTATTGGTTCTAAGTTTATGAAACAAGGGAATGCTACTTACTGATGGGCATCAAATTCTCACATAAATCCTTGTTTATTGGGAGCAACAAAATGTCATTTCAAAGAGCAATAGATAGGCTCTAGTTGTATATATGTCGCCAAATCAACAATATTATTTAAATCATTAGAAATTGAGAAATGAATGGTTTTCCTTATTTAGAAGCATGTCAAAAACAACTGACATATGACACACATGGGGGAAAAAAAGACCAATGGAAAAAACAGACCAATATACTAATTTGATAACATATAATTTGCATTTAGATTTTAATTTATCTTTTCCAGGAGAAGAAAAAAAAAAGGAGAAGAAGAGGAAAAATTTCCTCCCATTAATATGTGCTAAATTTTCTTCCAGAACACAATATTATACATCTGACAAGAGAAGGAATCTATTGTAGTTTTTAGACTACCTGCAAAGTGATATAGTGTATAGTACTGCTGCACTGAAAAGTGAGTCAGTGACAATGACATCACGAGGTTCCATATTTATTCTTCTCTCAAGGTCTGACATAATGCATCTGCTTCCTTTGTAAGTCAAGAGCTGATTTCTATGGGTTTTATCCCTGCAGTTTTGACCTAAGAAATTGAAAACAACTCACAGTCTTATATAATAAAGTTTCCATCAGTGATTACTGGGCAACTGTGTGCTCAGTATGCATCAGGCAGAAAATCTGATAGGATAGTTTTGAATAGTTGCTTTTCCTTAGCAACATTAAATAAAGTAAAATTTATTAAATCTCTAAAATTAGAGAGGACTGTTAATTTTATTTCATTCCATTAGTTCTTTTGGTCACATTTTCAACAGTAAAAAGAGTCTTAAAGGTGGCTTATTTTGCTAAGAAAAGGAGGAAATATTTCAAATTTTATAAAATTAGTAATAAAAAGTGTTCCTAGATTCAAGAACTTAACATTCTTGGTTTACTTGTATTTTGGTGAGTACTTGAGGTTTTTTCTGGAAGCTTTCCTGAAATCTGCATCAAAAATTTTCATAATTAAAATTGGTCTTGATCAAAATTATTTGACTATCTTTTGCTATTTTTAATGAGAAATTTTTCTTTTGTAAAATGTTGCAGCTGTCCACTGAAAAAGAAGAAACAAAATTGCATTTTAATAGTCAAAAAACCTATGACAACAAAAAATTGTTTCCTGTGATTTTGGGATGTATACTCTGCTTAAGTTCTTTTCAGAACTGAATTCCAGGTGAGACTGTAGACTATAGGTTATGGAGTACTGTAACTGAGTGGCTGGGAAGACTGAAGACAATATATTAATATATTAATATATTCCTTTACTGATTAAAGGAGAAAATCATTGCTGTTAGGAGCGATGGCTAGTTGTGGGAGTAGCACTGAGAGTGTTGCAAATATAGGAAAAAGTTAAAGCTTAAAATAAATTAGTATCTCATTCCCAGACTTTAACATTGATTTTCATAATATGTGACAGTGAGCATTTAAATTTTCTTTTCATTTTATAGCCTCATAAAGAATCAAATAACTTCACATGGAAAGAAGAAGTCTCAAACCACAGTTTAAGCATTAACGTTGCCCTCATAAATAATTAAAAGTAAATCTATCTTAGGTGATCAGAGAACACAGGTAGACTACTATGTGGAAAAGACACTTTTCTACATGAAACCTAGGGAGGTGGATGTGAGACTGTTCAGCAAAGTGAAAAATATAGGCAAGGGTCAGCCAGAATAATTTCGATGTTGTTAATATTTCTTTCAAGACAGATGTCTGGAATGGGTGATGAAGCCAAGAATTTCTATAAAGAGAACTATAAACTTTCCATGCACCAGCCAGCTAGTTAAATAAACATTTCCACCTCTCCTTGATTTACATCCCTCTTGCATATATGTAACCATAGAAAGTCAATACAGAATACTAACTTTGCAGTGTTGTCTCCTGTCTTTTGCTTTATCTTTCTCACCACACATGAAATGTTCAAGTTTTTCAGCTCAGATTATAAAAATTTTGAGAAATGCTTTTTTTTTCCTTCTTTTTGCCACAAGTATTTAAAGTATCATATATTTTCTGTAATATTTAGCTCGCTCATGCTGTCTTTTCCCACATTCTACTTCTCACAAACATATATGTCACATATCAAAATATAAGAAAGTAATGGTTTTATGCAATCTAATCTAAACAAATTTGGCCATAAACAAATTAATTTGTGAAACTTCCCAAGGGGTTTTTCTTCCATACTTCACTAAGAGCAAAATTCTGCTTGGAGACCAGAGTTAACAAAGCTTCCTCTGTGTGCTAGAATTTCTCTAAAACTTTCCACAGTTAAATGTATATTCATTGCTGTTTATTGGTAAGATCCAAAATTGTTGTAGCATGTGTCCATGGGTTTTTTTTAACTTTCATAAACTTTGATGTTCGCCTGTCTTGAGACAGATATTTGCTCTTTCCAGTGTCCTTATCAAGATTATTAGATTTTTTCCTTCCTGCTATGAACAAGAAATAAAACTCATATTAATAGTGACTTTCAATATTTCAGTATATGCTATTGAAGGATTTTTCCAAAATCAGATAGTGGCATGCTCTTAAAACATGTGATGTTTTCATACTGACCATAAGTACATGCTTCAGATATAAAAAAACATATTGATTCCTAGAAAATGAAATTTTGTATAGTGTCACAAGAAAATTGTATAGAAAGGTTTTTTAGGATAAAACAACTTGCATGTACCATACAAGTGAAAGAGAGATCTGGTATTGAGTTTTTCAGGTTCCTCTCAGAAACTGTGCTTTGGAGAGCATAGTCAGTTTAAAGTGGTTCTTGCAGGGACAATCAGGATGGCTGACATTGGCAGAGGAAGCTTAGAAAATGAAATGAAGCTTAGAAAACCAACCAGAAACTCCAGGGCTAGAACTGGGGAAACTGCTTCCATATTAAGGGAGTAGTACAACATTTTCCTTACCGTGTTTGCCTTCCCATCTCTGTGAGAACTTCGCAATTATGAAAAGATTCTGAAATAGTAGCCAGCATGATTTATCTTTCTTTTTCTTTAAGTAGTTGAGGGTATAAATTTGATACAGTCAGTATGTTCCAGACAATTCATGTGAACTTTTTAAAGGAAAGCTAAAATTTTTATAGGTTTTTATCATGGCCAGAATAGTCCTTTTTTTAACATGTATTTGACATCTTTTATAGACCACAAGAGCTATTTCAGCCTCAAGCAAACTATTTAAGAACAGATGTTAATTTAGTGATGCAGCATGTTTCACAATGTAATCTTTCCCAGGACAAAGTACAAGAATGTGAATTAGGTAAATTTCCCAACTGAACAGGTATGATACAAACATTATAAACTGCAAAAGGATTCTTGGCCAAAACACGGTCTAAAAGTTTTAAAAGTGGTGTAATGGTAAAAGCTATCTCATATAACCAGCTCTTTTTCATCAACAAAAAGATCACATTGTATGCTGTCCAAAAACCTTATCTTCTCCTCTGCCATTAAAAAGAAAAACAAAACAAAATCCCACAACAAATCAACCCCCAAATCTGAACCCCACCAGCCCATCCCAGCCCCTCCTCCCCCGAAACAACAGCAATGAATCAATTACTCTTATTAGTGTTGGCAGATTCTTAAACACAATTAGCAGATCATGTCTCCCAAAAAGGACAGTAAACTTCTGCCTTCATTTTTCTTATTTCCTGCCCAAGCTTAAAAATTAACACTTCATGCAAATATCTTCTCTCACTTTTATCATTCCCTTTTAATTAACAGGTTACAAAATACTGAATGTCAATGCTCGCTCTTCCACACAGCTGCCTAGTAGTTAGCCTCTCTGATTAGGCAGACACTTGACTCATCCAAGCTGTAACTATAAACATGACACTAATAAACTGTACAGTGGCTACATTCGTAGTTTTAAAATCAACTATACAAAATCATCTAATAGCATGAAATGCAAGACCAAATTGTTTATTAAAATAAGGCATAGATAAAACTGTTTACTAAAAAATAGTTCTCCCATTCATAAACAATGGCTTATAATTGTTCTGGTAATTAAGTCATTAGAAGCATTATGTCCTTTCAGTAGTGCAGACTCTAATCTCAACATTTGAGTAGTTGTACTTTGAGTTTTAGGTGGAGACATTGCTTCTCCCTCCTCCCCTGACTCTTCTGTTTTCTTTATACAAAATACTCTGGCACCTTCAGAAAAGACAAAATATATAAACACACTAAATAGGGAAAGAATAGATGTCAAGAGGACTCAAGGAAGGCTTATTCTTATCTCTATATCAACCACAAGGTTTTTGGCAAAAGTAGGAATTGAATTATTGATCTGTGCATTTTGACCATAGTAGAACTGCACAAATAATCTTGTAATTCACTGATAATATGAATTTCTCTTTGTAGAAAAAGAGGTGTTTTACCAACGTAGAAGTTAATTCATACTCTTTTCAGTTTCACCACATCACCTTTGGGTAGTGCTCACAAGTATATGTCACTCTTCATGCTTAATATACTAAAAATGAACACAAAAATCCCAACCCACCAACCAAACACAAAAAAAAATTCCAAACCACTCAACACGAAACAACCCAAACCCACGATGGGAACTTAGCCTGTCTATTTTGGAAAAACTGGCTGCGAAGGGGCACTGGCTGATCTGGAATATCTCTTTCATGAGCTTCACATAATGCTTTCATGAGCTCTATGCATCTTCACTGCCAAAGAGTCCAATGAAAGGAGTGGTCTGAAATGAATTGTCAGTCATGACAGTTCATTTAGCATATGTAAATCATCATTATGAGTACAAAGACCACACTGTCATTTTTGGAAAGACTTCCTTGAATGATGGGCCTTAGGAGTTGTTCAAGCTGGATATTTTTGGGTGATCAATTAATAAATGCTACACTGAGAACAATTCACAGCACGGCTATTTACCTACATGTACTGCCACACAGTTGTTTGTTTTCAAGGTATATAACATGTACACAGAACACAAATATTGAATATGTCTAAGGTGAGGAAAGGTCACAAAATCTCTGCTGTTTGCCTCTCCTCCAATCTGTGATAACAGGTTTCACAAGGAAAGGCTGCTGAAGGCACTTCTCTTATCTTTCAATATTATCTTTCTTTACATCTTCCTATGTGAGAGGGAATGGGAGGAAATTTTGTGAGAGGAGCCACATGTTCTTACAAAGATCTCTGGCCATAGTTTAATGCTCAATGCTTTCATCACCTTTCAGCTCCATCTTTTATCTTTCCTTTTCAGGTTCCTTCCCCAGTTTTATAAAGCCTCTGCTGAGTGTTTTGATCTTTCTCCTTCCACACCAAGTGCTCCTTCCCAGGGGGTTAAAGGGAAGGGTAGCAATATTGCTGCTTTTACCCAGGCTTTGCAGCAGAGATTTAATCACACAAGCACACACTCTGATGGAAGACTCTCCCAAGTGCATTCAAGCAGCTCAGATTTTTTCACTAAACTTCTAGATAATCTTTCTTACTGTCTAACTTAGATTAGACAGCACTTTAGATGTGTCTGTAGTGATGAAAACCAGATCAGAATGAAGTTTCTACAGACACCACCTATGGACAATTTTGCATAACAAGATTCCTGGGGCTTTTTTTAATATGTCCTCCTTTATGTATCCTTGAACTGCAGATGCTGTTTTGTCCTCTCAATTGCCAGCTGTGAAACTGGATGTGTGTGTCCTTAATATGTGAATGCAATTGGGCTCTTAAAAGCCTAGAATAAGTGATATTAGTTGCAGTCAAAAGCACTCCAGGGCGCAAAACTGAATGTAATGTTTTCATACACATGCAGAAATAAACCACCCCAGGACTAGTCTCAAATGAAGAACTGTAATTAAAGAACTGAAGGAATTTAAAGCTAGCAAAGTAGCAGTGAAAACTGACCAAATTAATTAGAAGCAAGCATGAAACATCCCAAGGCACCAAACACTGATACTAAAGCAAAGATCAAATCCATGAAACTGGATAGAAAATACAGAATATTTTATTGTGGATTAACTGTAGACATATCAAGATTTTTTAAATTTAAAATATATAGAGCAGTTTGATAGCACATTTGTTCCCTAGGGACAGAAATAATTTGAAAAAGCACAGGAGAGTAAGGACTCTGTAGTCTTCTTAGAAAGTAGATTGCATCAAGGGACAGGACTTAAAAATTGTTAGGTAAGGAAGGAATAGCAGTGACATATGGTCTCTTCTGTAACTTAGTTCAGAAATTAATAACCATCATTAGAATGAAAATAAACCCTCATTGTTCTACACTATTAGAAATCAAACCGACTATCAAAAGATAATAAGTCCTCTAGTATTTAAAATAGAAGGCAAAAGACAAATTTTACACCTAAAAAGATGATTGTTCCCTCATTGTTTAAGGATAGTGAGATCAGAATAAGGCATTATGGACATTTATTCCCACATCAGACTCTGGTGTTCACTTCTGATTAAAAAATGGTTGTGTTTTTTCCATATTTTAACAAATACTGAAAGAATGGGTTTCAAGAATGAAGGGGTTGGTTGGTAATTTTCACTTTAGGAAGTGCTATAGGAGGAAAAATAAAAAAGGTGAAGTAAGTGACCATGAGTAATTTTTGGTTTTCAAACAAGTTATCTTTAATGATTCTACATATTTATTCCTACAATGCTTCAGTACACTATCTAGTAAATTATAAATAATCAGAGAATTTCTTTTAGTAATATGACAGCAACAGGTTCACTAATGTTAATGTTACTCTGAATATACAAAGCTCTCAAATAGTCAAAGACAAAAAAATCACATAAACAAAGACAAAAGTAAGAAAGAAATTTGGATCATTTAGTCATAAGGAAATTTGAGAGTACTTTGAAAATGAAATTATGTACCACTAGTGCACTAAGATATTACTTTGTTTTCCTCTTCACAATAAATCATAGCAAAAAAAAAAAAATTGATTTTGTTTCCACATGATTTTAACAAAAACAGTACAAAGAAGCAGCTGTGAGATACCTGGTAGTTTATTCTGAGTTTGCAAAAAACTTTTCATCTGCCAAAGGAAACTAAAAAACTGAGAAGGAAGAGATAAAATACTAGGGTATATAACTAAATAAATGAGATGCTCAAAAGCGTGGACAAAGTTATCTCTAAACAAAAACAGAAACAGCAACATGGAACTGGCCATGGGAGGAAATATCTGGTAAGAAGCATCTTATTTTTCAAACACTATACAGGAAATAGTTGCTAAATACAACAGGACAGAGAAACTGATTATTTATGGAGACATGTAGTGAATTAGATTAAGGGGAAAATAACAAAAAAAGTAAAATTTATAAAAATAATAATTGCAAAATTTAAGTCTTGTAAAGAATTAATGCTTTTTCTCACAAGTGGAGGAGAAGGAAAGTAATTTCATAGTGTTTGAAGGCAGATAACATATATTATTTGAATTTGAATACTTTTGTCAAATTTCTATCTGCACCATAACCTACCTAAAATTAAAGCAGCACTTAGAAATATCTGTAAAGAATATTATTTCTAGTCTTAGAATGTAATGCCTTTTCCTGTAATTACATTATACTGTAAAATCTATCAAATATCTGGACCAAAGCATCAAGCCTGTGTTATTACTTTTAAAAAATAATGAAAAATAAAAATGCTATTTATAAGGGACTGAACTGGAAGTTCAGCTAAAATTCACTTGACAGCAATTTAGTTGTCCCACACCCAGACAAATGGTGTGCTTAGAACTGCAAACAGCTGCACACATAAGGGAACATTTACAAGTGGGTATGGAAATAATGGATTCCCTAGGGAAAAATGCAGATTTTTGCAAATCACAGTTAAAGTTTCATGCCTGGCTCCTGATGGACTGTCTCAGGCATGATCAATCTCTGTTTTACTTTCTTCCACTGCGGTACCCACGCAGTGATGTCTCACTCACTTCAGCTACATTCAGCTTCTCTTCAGATACTACAGGGCATGTCAAAAAGGACACCTAAAGTTAGACTATGCTTTTGTGTTGCATACCAAACATCTCAGAAAATAAGCTAGTACAAAAATGTCCCTTCTGATTTATTCAGTGAGTGAGCAAGTGCATTCAATGGTCTAAATGCACTGGAAGAGAGGCTTTTACTCAGCTTACAGAAGAGAGAGCAAAAAACAGAAAGGAAAATCCACACACAGACAAAGCATCTGAACCACACTTTGGAGTGTTGCCACTTTGCTCAGCATTTACCATGGGTGCCCCCTGGGTGCACACCTGGCTGGTGAGATGGGGCTCATCCTTCCCTTGGAGCAGGAAGGGGATGGCAGTGCCTGGACTGGGAGGAAGCTCAGCCCACTGCACAGGTGAGTGCCTCAGTCTGGGCCACTCTGGGACCAGCAGCGCCATGCACCACCTGACATTCTTGTTCTTCCAGGCTGGGTCTGACACGTGGCTTAAATTCTGCATCTGGGTGACCATTCTTTGTCATAATCAGAGGGGACAGTTGTACTGCTGGATCAGTTATGCCTTGTGTAAGCATCAAGGTGTTTCTAACAAGTGCATATTCTGCTAGGTTTATATTAACCTTCCTAGTTTTATATAAATCCATTAGTAATGCTGAGCACTTGGAATTTCTAGTTTGAATCCAGTGCTGGTAAAAGTCATGCTGTCTGCATGCTTTTTGTCTACTTCTACCTGCTTTTCCCCCACGTTGTTGTACTACATATTGCAAAAATATTTAACCACTTTAAAAGGTGCATCATTTAAGCAGAGTGATAAAAATAATTTTCTGCCTTGATGGCTTTTGGGAAAGATTTTACTAAAGAGTCTTAACACACAAATATGGTTCTATTATTTCTATTGTGGAGACATTATATTTTATTGATTTCTCAGGAATATAAAGATGAGTGCCTTGTTTGGTAAGTTTTGCTTTTAGTTTATATTTCTGAACTGCCTTTTACTGAGATAGAGGAAAGCCAATGCAAAGTTAGTTACATTTTTGTGTTTCTTTGAGATACAGAAATAAGCTATTAAACTACTTAATAATAAACATTCTATATATTTTTGTATACTTCCAAGCATAGTAAGGTGTACAAACATTAATTAATTGATAATTCACACATGTAAAATATTATCCCATGATAATTTACTTACAGAGGAAATTGAGATAGAAAAGTTAAATCACAGGAAACAAAATTACACAAGGATCAGAATGGTCATAATTTATTACCTACATGTTGATATAAGTGGACTTCTTAGAGGAAGACTTTTCTCATCTGTAAAAATCCAAGAGTTTAAATGATTGTAAATAGTCAGAGGATTATGAAGCGCACAGGAATAGTTGATCAGTTGATAAACTGGTCAGGTGATAACTTTTCAAAAATTGCCAACCTGTTTTTGGATTATAAATAAATTTTTTTTTTCCTTTTTTGGTGGAGGGGTATTTTCTTAAATTATTGATCCTACTTCTTCCTTTTTTTTTCTCCAAACTCCTCCTGAACTGCGATCAAGCCCATTTCACCCATGGATACTTGGCTTTTAAAAGTGTCCAAGAGAAACGACCGAGTCACAAACCTGCTCAATTGTTCAACCATCCTCAGGGTAAAGAGGTGCTTTCTTGTGTACAGGTAGAATTTGAGTGTTTTTATTTGTGCCCACTGCCTCTAGTCCTTCTGCCAGGCACTAAAGTGGAGTGTCTGGCTTTGTTACTTTTTATTGCCCTGAGATTGCCCAGGTTGAACAATCCCATGTCTCTCACCCTCTCAGCACATGTTCTTACTAGCTTCTCAATTCTTTGGCAAAGCAAATGGCATTTCTAATGAATTGTTTGTATTTGCTCTCCAAAGACCTGCTTTTGTGTTTGATAGCAACATATCAAAACAATTTTTTTCTTCAAGAGACAGATGCTTGACTCTGTATTTTGAAATTAAGGTATATCCCTAGCTCATTTTTTAGGTTATTGTTGTCTTTATCCTTTTTCTTCAAAAAATATTGTAAGTGTAATGCTCCTCTACCTTAGTACTAAAATCTTTACTTATTTTTCCTTTAAGGTAATCTAGATGCTATTATAAAATAAAGCACTAATATTGTTGTCCATATAGTATTTCTAAACTGTAAATTTTTCATCATTATTTTTATTTTGCATTTTCTCTTTTTCTTCTTTCAAATATGAAATTCCTAAATTTGTAATAGTTGTCTTATACAAAGGTCTACGTATATCTATGATCATAATTTTAACTTCTCTCATTTTAAGAAGTTTAAATTAACAACAGGAATTTGGGAACATATCCCAAGTCTATGCCATATCCTTGACAGGATAGTTGGTACTCTTCAAGCTAATACCTTCAAACTGGAACGTAGTTCCAGACTCACTGTTTTCCTATTGACCAAAAGTGTCTTAAGTCCATTTCGTCCATGGCAGAAGAAAATACTTTCACTCTGGTTTGAGGGTTTTTTTGTTTTTTTAGTTTGTTACTAAGAAATTCTGAACAATGGAATACAATAATTTATCCTTGATTCTGTCAATTATTAAATGGGAAGAAGAATAACGTTGCTTTTGGCGCTATTCAGCAATGAGCCTGCCTCACAATGTAAACTCGCCAGATACTGGTCACTAAAGAGCATGACAGCAGGATGTCCTTTGGGAGGAACTTGGATAGATGCAGTATGGAGTTAATGAAAAGAGGAATGAGAAGGGAATGTGTATGCTGGGAAGATGAATAACTATTTCATGCTCTCCCCAAATAATTATTTTGCTTATTATTCATTTGCACTTCAGATTAGTAGCCATTTAACCACCTCCTCACAGTTTTCTACTCTCACTGTACAATAACTAACTTACATGAGAGAAGTTTCTGTGCTGAATGTATGCCCAGTGAATGTATGCACCCCTTATTATTTTCTCCCTGTTTATTTCAAAGTAAAGTAAAAGTAAAACAAAACAGAAAAAAACAAACAACCACAACCAACAAAAAGGAAAATCAAACAAAAATTTTAATAAGGGAGGGTAGAAGACAAAATTACAAACAGGCTTTCATACACAGAAAAATTCAGACTACTATCTGCCTGATAAACAGAAAGCTTGAAGAGGTGAATGATGGTGCATTCCATAGGCATTTTATGAGGTTGATGATTCAGTTGATTATTCTATCTATAAAATATTTCTCTTTTTGTACTGATACAAAAAAACCCATATTTTAAGAGCAGTTGCAGGACTTTTTACCATTTATGACTTTTAGCAAATTTCAGTATTTCTGTAATTAGAATTTTTATTGAGACATTTTATTTGAAATTCATTACTTACAGCTGTAGACCACAATCTGAGTAAAGTTACAGGAAAAATAATTGGTTATAATTGAGAATTTTGAACTATTATAAAATATAATGTTTTGAAATGGGTTATTTCAATGCTTGAGTGACAAAATACATTCCCTTCTCTATGTTTTGGGACAGTACAGTACCAACTTACCAATTCTTTTGTGAAAAAAAAAAAAGGTAATCAGATAACACCTCTTCAGATAACACCTCTTCACTGTCCCTTATTATTGAATAAAGATGAATTTGAGAGCAGGCAATGTTTTCCCCTCCCCCTGTAGACCCCATCATGCTAATAAATATCCTAAAATTACAGATGAACTAAGCATCCCCTACCAGACCAGCTTCATTAAAGTTAATTACAACTTATGTATTTGCAAATGTAAAATACATCTGCATTCAAAATGTGACAGCTATATAGGGAATAAAATATTCTCCAGACAATATCCAAATTGTTTTGTATATATTTGAATTTCTGCACTGTGAATCACAAATGGGTTAGCTCCACTGCCTATCTTAATAATGTGGACTCTCCTATTAAGTCAAGCTAATTTAGGAACATTTGTCCAACAGCCATTTGGGATGAGCATGAATTGGGATTTCCAAGGTTGTTCCATGCTCTAGAAGTAATTCTAGTATATAATTTATTAAATATTCTATTACAGATACTCCTATCCCCACCAGTAGTCCTGATATCAGGATGAGGAAGGAGCAACAACTTCAGAGTTAAAATTTACTCAATACGTTTTTGAGTTCCTTATTTAAATTTATCTTCTAAGTGACAGGAAATTGCATAAGGAAAAAAAAAATCATAAATCGAGTTGGGGTTTTTTTAATGTATGAGTGTTGCTCTGGATATAAGCCTGTCAAGCTATGCTTACAACTTATATTTGTGTTGCAGAAAACTTCAGTAAAGTTGCTGCTAAAATTTGTAATACAGCCTTTTTTTTTGTATTGGTCTCCAATAGTCCCATTTTTTGTTCCCATAAGGAGAATCAGGAATACAGCTACAGCTACATGCAGCTGTATGTGCAGGAAAAGAGACAAGACACACTCTAAAAATCTTTTCTTCCCTGCTGATGTACCACCACCCAGATGAACACCCTCTTTTTTTTTGCTTGGGACTTAATATAAAGAGCAGTCCTACTTTTTCTTTATAAATTGCCATCCTTTTATTTCTTGTTTTAGTGTAATATTCCCTGAACTTTTTGTTTCCATCTTCATTCACATAATTTTGGCTTTCACTGGTCTTCCAACTGCTATGCTAGAG
This sequence comes from Grantiella picta, assembly GCA_013397955.1. Classification (NCBI taxonomy): domain Eukaryota; kingdom Metazoa; phylum Chordata; class Aves; order Passeriformes; family Meliphagidae; genus Grantiella; species Grantiella picta. The sequence goes on along the minus strand of VZRM01003581.1, from coordinate 37,073 downwards.
TTAGCAGAACCTGCAGCTACTGTAAGCAATCCTCCCTGTGCTCTGTTTTTTCACTTGAGATGGACAACCAAGTCAGCATGGGAAAATAAAAGAGAACAAAGTGGCAAGGATGACAACAGACAGAGATAAAAGTAGAGACAAACGTAGAGGAGAAAAAAAATCACAAAAAGGAATAAGATGAAGACACAAAAGAAGAGGTAGCAAATTTTGTTTCAGATGAATGACAGAATAAGGGGGCATATTGTTTTGGAAATATTTGCCAGTATTTCTGAGTATTTTACAAAGTAGAAGTTTCATATGGACAGGATTGCTTTCACAGAATGAAAGAAAAATCCAAGAGATATTTCAAGCTCTTTGCTCTTGATTTACACCTGGCCAAGCATAGGATAAAACCTAAAGTATATCAGCAAAAAGAAATGCCAGCTTGCTTGTTCCTGAAAAATGCTTGCGTTTTTTTTACATGGGCTTTTTCTAACTGTTTTCTCCCCACAAAAGGCAGGTGGTTTGGGTTTTTTTCAGGGCAGGTGTTTTGTTGTTGTTCTTTTTGTTGTTGTTGTTTACTTTTTAAAAGAACTATCCACTGGAAGCTGCTAAATTAATCCTGGGGAAAGTTAGTTAATGGTTATAAAACTTTTGTTAGCAAAATGATCTGATAGTTCATTATCTGTTTTCTACTATCAATCACAGTATGGATATCACCTGGTGTTCTTCATATATGACTCGATGATTTTAACCACATAATAAGAGAAAAGAATAAGATTTGTTAACTAAAAACTGGAATTTTCTTTTTCTGCTCTCGGGCTTTTAAATTGGTGTATATGTTTCAATAAAAGTACCCTTTTTCCAGACCTGTGAAACCAAGAAAAACCTTTTCCCCATTAATAGTAACATCATAATATACAGGTGTCAAATATGCATTCTAGAAGTTAAGTTTGAATTTTAAATGCCTTGTTTTGCAAGGCTTTTTTTTTTCATAAATGGTATTTTCTTGGACATTTTAACACCCCTAAGATTTTGGTTTATGCATATTTTTCCATTATCTAGTTATTTTCAACTGCAAAGATATATGGGAAGATGTCTATAAAGCCCTCTGCAAGACTAGTTCACAGACACCAATAGTCTTTTTTCCTCAAAACTGAAAACTTCCCTATGTTTTCAAGAATAATCAGAGTAGCTGTAATCCTCAAGCTCAGAGCTTGAGCCCTTTATAGCTCTGCCAGTTCACTGATGATATTACCACGGTACATACCACAAAAGTGTTGTTGTTAGGCTTCAGCATCCTTTGCCTGAAATATATCAACAAAATCTAATTTTGTGTATTTATTTTTTCCAGGTCAATGTCAATAGTCTAATGATTGCATACTGTATACATGAGCCTAGGTGACAGTGTTCAAATAAATGAAGCAAAATGGGATGTCAAAGTTGAGTGTTATCTTACTCTGACATTTCAGAGTCATAAAAAGCTTCCTAAATCCAGAATGGCTGTGATATTATTGGCAAAATAAAACCAAGAACAAAAAAGAAATTCGCTAAGGAATGGCTTGAGGATCTAATCCCATGGTGATAATTTCTCCTCCCTCAGGTTGCCCACTCTCTGAAATACTGATTTTAGCTACAGCCAGGATAGTTGAGGAATAAGATATGATTTTAACAGCTAGTCCCATTGAATTAAATTAAAGTATTACCAGTTCAGCCCTTCTTTAGGCCATGTTTTCGTAGTGTTTTATAACTCAGTAGGACAGTTTCTGTCAGCACTGATTTAAAGACTGAGTTGTAACCTGACTTCATATCTAATTTTTAGGGAAAACTGGCCTGAAAAATGAGTTAGACCATAACAAGTGATATTCAGAGTCTTAAAAATATGTTTAAAATTTCTTAGTATATCAGGTAGCACATAACTATTTTTTTCCCTTTTAAATTCTGTGGAAGATTTATGTGTGGTATTACCTTTCACACAACATAGGTACGAATGCAGCATAATTCTAGAAGACATGGGTATAATTTTTAAATGTAAATGATGAAGAGTGCCATGTGGATCAGTTGTTGCGCTACAGTCTCCCAGTTGTTCACCAGTCATTTACTGTAGTTGCCAGATTGTAAATGCCCTGGTTAAACCCCAGATGGCTTCTCAGCCCCACGTAGACACCGACTCTCTGCTCCTGGTGGGATGGGGGAGAGAACTGGGAAAGTACAAGTGATAGAACTCATGGGTTGAAAGACAATTTAATAGGGAAAGCAAAAGCCATAAAAGTGTGCAAAGCAAAACAAAGGATTCATTCACCACTTCCCATATGCAGGCAGGTGTTCAGACATTCCCAGCAAAGCAGGTCTCCATCACACTTGGTGACTTGGGAAGGCAAACACCATCACTTGATTTTGTTCAGGGCCCACTCTCACAAGCATGCTGGGAAAAATGAATGGGTAAACCTGCCTGCATGCCTAGCTGGCACCAACAGAGGATGCAAGCAATGAGTATAGGCAGAAGACCTGTATTCAGAAGACCCTACACTGTGGTATTTTAGAGGGACATAGGACTGATTTGCTTCATTTTTCACAAAGAACTGAGATAAGAACTCGTCTAGTTGAGAACTCTTCAAGAATTTTCTGAATGCCACTTTGTTGCACAATTTTGACCTAGTGTGGTCCCTTCTAACCTTACTCATTCTGTGATTCTGTGATCACAGCATCTATAAGAAAATATTACCCTTTTCTTTTAACCCCCTTTAGATCCCACACAAGGAAGGATTATCACCTTCCTGCTGCTGTAATCAATTAATGCATTCCTGATGGGTTTATCCACCTGATGAATGAACCAAGGAGCAAATTCCCTTCCCATCTAAGAATGAATTTAGGAAAACATTCCTAAGGACATGAATCAGGACAGTATGGATATTGCAGCTGTGTTCCAATATCCATTGAGACTTTCTCAAGGATATTTCTGTATTAATCTAGTGTTTTCTTAGTGAGTCCAAATTTTGGTTAAAGTACTATATGATTATCTCATAAGCAGGGCTCTTTTTTCCTAGGGCTGCTATGAATTTTATCCTCTGCAGTCTGCTATTTATCTGCCTAGTTACAGTTCTTCTGTGGAGACATACTTACCCTGTAAATCCCTCTAAATGCTATCCCTTAAATGCTTTCAGCATAGTTATTACTGTTTATGGCAACATGTTATTGTATACACCAGAGTACAACTGAAAACAAATATGCGACTTTGGCTTTGGACTAACACACCATTTCTTTTATACTACCACAGTGTCTAATTTTCCTGGCAGGAATTAGTATGAGAATACATGAACAGGCAAATTGTGATAAGTCCTTTCTATCTGTACTATATAGATTCAGAGCTGAATCTACTGCATTTCTTGCATCTTTCTCATTATCATTCTCTTTGTTGTGGTCAATCCACTATATTTACTCCCTGTTTTATTTTTGTTAGATTTTCAAATTGAATTTCATTGGAAGAGGTCACTTTTCTTTTATTATTGATATTTTGCTTTTTCATTCATATCAATAGAGTTATCCATCCTTGCTAAGGAAACTATTGAACCCAACTTTTGTTTATTTTTTTAATTTATTTTGGATTTCAATAAAAATTTCTTTTTTTATCAAAGACCTCATTATTCACCTGAAAAAGCAACACTTATATTTCAGTCATGGATCAGATAGCTCCTAAAATTTTACCTTTTTTTTTTTATCCTGCATATTCAACAAATCTCGGAGGCTTTGAATTTCATACAAAGCACAGGCATCATCAGTATTTAATATATATTTTTTGATCAGGCTTGTAAGGTCAAAAATTTTAAGCATCATGGTGGACCAAGTTGCTTGAAAGAAATCTTTTCTGTGTAATAAATAAATATTAACTATCCCTGCATAACCAAGGCACTTGCTGCTGTTGCGGAAGCTCTGCCTACAGTGTTAAGTCAGTTACATACAGACTTAATATCTGACAAGGTAGCTGAAGTGTAAAAATTATTTCAAAAATCAAAGGGTTTTATATAGGTCTAAAAACTGGTGGGGAAAAAGACCAAGCTCAAAATCAAATTGAGGAGTACAATAATTTTCAATCTTCATAATTTTCAAACTCTCCACTGCTTGTCACCAAGGACCCCCCTCACATATTCCTTGCCTTTCAGTTCTGTATTGTGGTCTTTTGTTTGTTTTGGTTTGGTTTTCTTTCTTATTCTTTTGATTTCTCTTTTAACAATTTGTGTGGTGGTCCCTGTCTTTTGTCACATATCCTCTTTCTTTCTGGTTTCAACCAAGACGCATCCTGTCACAGTGAAGGGCAACCTCAATGAACACAAAAGACTGATTTAGCAAACTTTGCTTTTCTTTACATTTTTTTCTCCTCTCTGATTTAATCTTCTATGTCTCTTTCCCACTGTTTAAGGAAATGAATATTCTTCAATTACATAGGAAAATGGATACACTAAAGCCAATTCTTATTAACTACCAAATAAATGTTGTTTATGATTGACATGTGGAATTCTCATTGGAATGCTAGTATGCCCTGGAAAAAATATGGTTTTAAATAATAATCTCATGCGTAATGCAAGAATAATCTGCTGAGAAATAAAGAAGATATGCTTATTTCCTCCTTGCTAGCTGGTGACGACTTGTTTTGTTTTGTTTTTCTTTAAACAGCATTCCAACTCCCAAAAAAGTTTTGTAAGACAGCATGGTTATACACAGAGACCAGGGATCTTTGTGGGAAATAAAAAGTTTGTCTATGATCAGAATTAAAGAGATTAAATAGGAGATAGCATTGCTTAAGCCTGTGAAATTGTTTCCTTTTTCTTTAGTTTGTTGGATTTGACTTTTTTTAATCTCTTAGGCTGCTATTTCTATCAATAAAAGTGCTAGAAACTGTCAATTTTAAACAATTTATACACTATTCAGTTACATTTAAAATAAATTTTCTGATGTACTGCAATGGAAATTTGTGAGTTTGCCTTGTTAAAATTCTTATAGTGGCTATTAAGGGCACATTAGAGAGCTATATTGTACAGTCTGCAAAATCTAAATGCTGTATCCTGTCACGACAAGAAGGCTTAGGGCAGATTTTTAATAGCCCAGTGGTGACAGTGCATATGCATCTAAGGACAATGCACATGCAAAAGAAGCTAATTAACATCAAACACTAATTAGTCCCTCAGTATTTAGCAATGAAGTATCAGCAGCTGTCATAGATGCCATATGCTAATTAGCATTAATAAACTTCAGAAATAATTGTCTTCATTGTTCTGTGTCATAATACTCCCTCTAATTATACTTTGGAGAGCTCTGCCTATAAATGGTAGCAAGCATTGCATTTCAATGCTTGAAGTTTAATGAGCAATTTATGGCAACTTGTGACAATAAAAAAAAGTATTTCTATTAGAAAAAATAAAAGATTAATATCAATTTTTTAAGTCTATAAATAATGTGTCAGCTTGTACCTGTGCTCAGAAATTCTGTGATATGGGAGTGAGTTTTTTTTCTGTTGTTCTATGTGTTGTAATGTACATAGCAAAGGAATAAAAATGTGATGTCTTAATGTAATAGAATTGATTCACTGTTTCTGCATGTAAATACTCCAAAACAACACTTTTATATCTCACAGCAAAGGGTGTGAGCTATTATACTGGAGCGTTTATGCTTAACTCTTGGACTTTATGGTTGTTCAGAATTCCATTTTGTCTAATGGTGAGGGAAAAAAAATTATTTTTGCCTTACTCTTATCAATAATGCATTATCCAATATGGATGTTTTTCCACAGATTTTTGTTTTCTTTTCATCACTGAAAAGATATATGTCTGTTTGGGTTTTTTTGTTGTGTGGTCAGTTATTTTGTTTTAGTTTGTTGGTTTGGGTTTTTTGTTTGTTTGTTTGTCTTCATCAGAACCCCAGAAAATCCTTAGGAAACACAAGTTTAACAACCTGAGATTCTGGAGATCCATTTAGATTTGCCTGAATACTTGTGATGACCATTTTTAAAGACATCCAGCACCGCCTCACAGGAAGTGCAATTTTCCATAAAATTATCTGTCTACACACACACTGCTCAAGGTCTAGATCTCCTGGTTTAAAGGACATCAATAAATCTCAGCCATTCAAACACAGAAAACATATGCAATATTTGAGCACATCCCCCACCAGGAAATCCTAGTGGGATGAAAATAAAAAAGGGGGAAAGGGCACATTACAGACTAGTGAAGCAGGCAAACCAACACTCCACTGCCAAAGGGATTGAATACTGTTGCACTCTTTCATAACTAAGCTCCATCTAACCCAGCTTAGTTTGACAGGAGAGAGAAGCATCCAGAAGGGCTATTTTGCAAACAAAGAATGTTGTTGTTCCACTGTTTACTGATTTGTTTTAAAAAATACCCACCTTCCTCCAACAGGTTTTTAGGAATATCCAAGAGTAAAGGATAGTGGAGGAGTTATAGAAGCAATTAAAAAAAAAAATTAAAAAAGCAATTGATAAATCCATTAGTGTTTAACAGCCTGATCTGAAGTTGCAATCGTTCAAGACCATGACTGACTTTGTAAAAGATGATTTCCTCCAAGGAAAGGGATCATTAGCTCACAGAAATGACTAATGTTAAGAAGGGTTATTAGTCTATTATTTCTATCAGTGCAGAACTTAAGCATGAAGATTTCACCCATTGCATTAATGCCTATAAAACAAGTGAATTGAGGAAGAAAGAGTGCATATACTTAGAACAAATACACATTCATATGAAAGCATACAATTTAACTTCTGCAGCTGGAATGGGTATGAGGCACAACATTCAGTTATAGGTTGCTTTTGAACCTGAAATTTATAATTAAGAGCATCTGCAAACTGTATAAATAAACAAATGTACCATCTTCACAGAAATAATAGTAGGGTTGTTAATAATGCAGGAGGAGTACAAAGCTCTGGAACTCAAGGTTTGACCCTGTATACTAGTTTCTCAGCTGTAATTTGAAGAAATTTATTTTCCAGTTTACAATGGCACTTGATTTCATATTTTCTCCCATTTTAAGACCATTTATTTGCTTCTGTATAGCTGTGAGAAAGAAAGAAAGAAAGAAAGAAAGAAAGAAAGAAAGAAAGAAAGAAAGAAAGAAAGAAAGAAAGAAAGAAAGAAAGAAAGAAAGAAAGAAAGAAAGAAAATAAAGAAAAGAAAGAAAGAAAATCTATCCATTTCAAAGCAAGCTAAGGCCAAAGTTATTTCACACACATGCTTTGTTACAATGTGTTAACAGTATGTCCATAAAATTAAGTAGATTCTGTATATTTATTAATGTTCTCCTGCAGGAATATATCAATAAAAAATGATATCTTAATAAACACTGTTGTACATCTAAGTAAGAAGCAGCTTCCCTCATATCTTAAGAGATTTTCTTTAGAAATGACTGTTTTACTGTAGTTTTGAAATGTCAAAAATAAAAACTATCTTTCAGATAATGTCTTATTTATTCAGACCTGAAGGGGTTTCTTTCAGTAGTTTATACTTCAGTTTGTACTAACAAGGTGATTTATGCATTTGTACTGTATTTTATCCTTTATCAAAAGTTTAATGCAATCAGTTTGGGATTTTGTTTCCATGAAAAGCCCCAGGGCTTTGGATAAATCTTTTAACTGGAAACATTTCTACCTTTACTGTTTATCAAGATTTTATGGCAGAAGTTAATGTATTATGTAGGTATTTGATTTAGATATAGCATAATTTTTCTCATTTTTTATTAACAAGATTATCTTCTCCTCAAAAGCTGATGTTTCCTCTTACAGTGAGGTGTATCACAATGTAACATTTTTCTTGATTGTAAACATATTGAAAATATAACAGGATAATTCACTGCTTCAATTTTCCCATCACTAATATATATAAAATCTTGACAATCCTAGAGTTTTACATGTTAGCACATTCACTTCTAAGCTGCTTTTTCCCTACATATCAGAAACCTAAAACAACTCATAAAGGCAGACAAGGTGGTGGCATGGAACTATTCCCAACAGAAAGGATAGTGTAGAACCACGCTAGGGAAGGATCACAATATAACTGAAGTTCTGTAGATTTTTGGTGAGGAAACAGTATGAAAACAAAAATACTTTAAAAAAAAATCATTAAATACTTTGTAGGCCCCAGTGCACTGATATATTTTATTAAAAACTTACTTGAAAGCATATAAAATACCCCTGATAGGATTTTTCATGTGTTTCTCTTCTTCAGACTACTTATGTACCTAGGTGGGTGACAGTCTGATCTCAGGTGCATTTTGGCTGCCTGAACTCCTAGGCAGTAGTGCCACCTTTTCTTCACTACTCACAGGACAGATGAGGTGCACATGTTTTCCCACTAGGTGTTCTTCAAGGGGCTAACAACAATTGCTGGTCTTGTCTTTATGGAAGTTAGGTCTTTGCCTCATTTAGCAAATATTGACACGCTCTGGCAACACATTTGTATATTAAAATAGTGGTTATTAATATTCTGCTGTAAGAATATCCACACTCAGACAGGATGAGGGGTGGCACAGCCAGCCCAGTGCCTACTTGTGGCCTCTGCCAGTGTGGTTCTGCATCATGTCCTCTAGACTGCTTAAAGAAAGAAAACCGTTTGTGCAAACCAAAGTGATCTGTGCTGTAAACCAAAGCAGAGGGACAGTTGAGAGGTTTGGTTAGAAAAGACAACTCTATCAAAATGAGAAATGCAACGCAAAAAGTCTGCAAGTCTGACCTGTTTTCTACTGCTTTCTACTGAGTTAACATGATTTTTACCTAGAAGTCAGAGCACTTTGCTCATATGAAAATGATGAAATATTCATTTTTCTGTTAATTTCAGATAATCATTATCATATTTATTGCTAACCATTGGAAACTTAGGACAGAGATACTTCACCTTTCTGGACTTCATTGTGACTTTAAGTCAGTTCCACATTGCAGCAATTTCATATCTAGGAATTAGCAGCCTCAGTTATTTCTGAGTATGCTCACTGTGACATAGGTTGTTGCATTATCCTTTCGGAGAACATTTCGGCAGCTTAAGCCATCCTTGGAAAAGTCTTGTTTCTCCACAGCTATGAAATACTACCATTTAAGGTAATAAGACTCTTGATCTGATAATGCTAGGTCACTAGCAAAAGTTCCTTCAACACTCTGTAAAGACAACAACTTAAAATGTGAAAGACTGAAAATGTCAGAGCTAAATCAGACACCCCTGATGTCAGGGACAGCAAGACAGATCCTTGGAACAAGGACATATTCTCCAAGGATTAAGGCCATAGCCAATCTTAGGACAGATGACAGATATTTGAAGGAACAAATTACTTTCATTTAATACTAATGATTCAAAACTGAACATTGACGACCAAAACTTTCAGGTTTTTGCAGCTGTTTTCACAATGTTTCTTTTTATTTTTTAGAACAAGACTCACATACACTTTATTTGTATTTTAGCTAAAACCAATACATTTGATAGATGTGTTGTCAAAACTCAATTACTGTATCAAACGCCCTTAAATTTTGTTTTGTTTATTTTACCTATACAGTGAAATGTAAGCACTTAAGCTGAGTAACAGAAATAGCAGATGCTTTTCACATATGGAAGAGATGATTAATACCCATGACATATTGAGCATGTTCATTTTTCCTAATTGCACTGGATGTTCTCCGAAGCCAAGTATCTCTCCTACCAGGCACTGTACAAATGTTACAGGCTTGAACTAATGCTGATTTAATCACATGTATTCAGGAAAATTATTGATTTATTTTTATTGATTCAGAGTCATTGACCTGCTCAAGCAAAGAGAATTTTTTTTTGAGTGATAAGCCCCAAGACCTATTTCTACGGCTGTTCAACTACCCACCTCCAAAGCCATATTCATTTTCAGAACGCATCTGTTTTGCAATTTCGCAAAATTTATATTGGATCATTTCATTATCAGCCTCCTACAAAAAGATGAAAGTCACTGACAATTTCATGCTCATGTCATAACCCAGTCTGGCTTCAGATCAACTCTCCACCTCACCTTTTCCTCACTTCTGTTGGGCGTTCTATTCAGAAGAGTTCAATTGCTGAAATATTGTGACCATCCAGATTTCCACAAGAAACCTCTCTTACAGGTTTCTTGTCAAACTCTAATTTCTCAGAATCTGAAAGTCTTCCCATTTCTTCACCTCCAAGGGTCACAAGGTCTCCCCATTGCACTTCTCTGCTGCCCTTGTGCTGTCAGGTATCACTGTATCATTTGGTTAGACACGATTCTTCATGCAGTCCAAAGTTTATTTCTTTTCTAAAATGCCCAAATTCAGAACAGTGAATGAACTCTGGGCTAGTTGTTTACCATTTGCTGGCCTGATGGATCTGTTTTCCATGGATTAACCAGACTATTTAAAGACTGCCTATGACCTATAATCCTCAGGTTTTTCTCTTGATATCTGGTCTTACAATTCAGTATAGATGCTCTTCCTAATTTTGTCAATCAATTGTCCACAAATGTAACATAATTCGTTTTAACTTCCAGAGGATCTCCTATTATTCTCAGACCGTGATGTTTTGCACCATTCCTTTTTCTCTCTGTCTGAGAAGGAGAATACTCCCGTTTCTTCAAGGATCAGGCTCCCCACAACTCGGGAAAACAATTGTTTGGAGAATAAAATAAAATAAAATAAAATAAAATAAAATAAAATAATCTCTTATTTGAAAGAGAAAATAAATTTCTGGTTAAAAATTATAAAATTATGATGACAGCTATTAGATTGTTTCTCTTGGAAAAAGCATGTTATTAGCAAACCATCCATGCCTCTTTAAAAACTCTTTAGATGTTTCCAGTTACACAGAGTATCAGACAGAAACTGTCATATTCCCTTTTCTTCATAAAGGGTCATGGAGGGAATTACCAGTTGCCTGAAGAAATTCTCAAAGCAATTTAAATAGCTATCTAGTTAGCTAACTATCTGGCCGAAGAGAAGAGAAGAGAAGAGAAGAGAAGAGAAGAGAAGAGAAGAGAAGAGAAGAGAAGAGAAGAGAAGAGAAGAAAGAAAGAAAGAAAGAAAGAAAGAAAGAAAGAAAGAAAGAAAGAAAGAAAGAAAGAAAAAAAGAAAGAAAGAAAGAAAGAAAGAAAGACAGTGAGTGAGAGAAAGAAAGAGAGATAGAGAGAAAGGAAGAAAACTATTTATAAGCTGAAAAGTGGCACTTATTTGCAACAGACATTTTTAAAAATTCTCAGCAAGTACCATCTCCTGAGGGTTTAGTGCCAGGATAGTTTCACTTCTGTAGAAACATGTATTTGTAAGGGGAAACTAGAGAAAAATCCTATTGTTATTTCATTAGAGAAGAAAGAGCACAGAGTAAGTGGATGCATTTTATTTATGAGAATTCATTCCCAGGGCAAATTTTCTTTCATATTTCACACCTACTGAACCAGTCCTGGATCAGGAGTGATATCACCCCTAAAATATATTGGTTGCTATAGCTAGTTTTGGGGTATTTGGGTACTGTGTACATGTAGTGTGTGCTAGCAGGAGCTTCCTTTTAGGGGGTTTTGATTGATATTTTTTTCGTTTTGTTTGTTTGCTTTTGGACTTTTTTTTGGTGTAAAGAAGTAGGACTTTTAAAAGAAGTATTAAAAACTGCATATTTCTCATGCTAAGTAAACAAAACAGTGGTAAGTAAATGGGCAATGAACATACTAAAGGTACTTATAAAGAATAGGGGTAATAATAATTTATTCCTACAGGTGATTCACTAAATAAGTGAATCTGCAGTGAACCTCCAACCTTTCTGGCAGGGTGTCGCTACAGCAAGACATTACCTAGACTGACAGGACTTGTTTTCACATCCACCTGCCTGACTGCCAATATGACAGCCACCAGAAGCAGAAACACTTACATTTAGTGCATTCCTTGTAAACCACCACTAGCTTTTTTTTGGTTTGCTTTTTTTTTTAATGTAAAAAAGAAAGCTGTTTGCCTTTTTACTTTGGACTTGATGACATGGCATATATTAATGCTACCTGCCATAACAGATGTTCTTTTTATTCTGCTAGGATAAAACAATTGTTGCAGGCAGTAAGCACTTTGGCCCTTAATAAATGTTGTGGGAGATGTTATTTTTGAAGGAGAGAAAAAACCTCAAAGGACTGAATGATTTACAGCTTTTTTGCATGACTTTGTTTCTACAAAGTCTCAAATAGTTGTTGAGGTATAGCTTACAAAAAGATCTGTGATCTAACAATTGAAAAGAAAAAAAGTAAGTTTAATACCAGATGAGGAAAATTCAACCCTTTGCAGCACTTCTGAGTTTATCAGAAAAAATGAAAGAAATTGAAAAATTACATCCTCTAGTTAGACTTCAGAGATTCTCACAATCAGTGCAGTAAACCAAATACTGTGAAGGGAAATAAAAGACCACTTTGGGCTAAAATATAAAAGCCATACTATTGCTTTAGATGTGGATAAGTAAGTCATCTGGCTGATTTTCTGGGATGCCCTGCAAGATATGTAAATTGAAAACAATGTCAAATATAAAAGGAACATCAAAGTAGCTGTTCTACACTTGAAGACAGATGGAAACACAACACCTCCAGCTTTATACTAATAAATTCCAAATTGCTTGTGTCTAAAAATAATGATCAGATTGTTCAACTGGTATTAATTATTGATAAAACATAACTTTCCATATATATATACTTGAAAGTATTGACTTTGAAGTCAATACTTCAAAGTACTTCAAGACAAAGTGCTTAAAGATGGAAATGAAACTGGAAATGGTAATAATTTGTGCACACATCAAATCCAAAAGGTTGAAAAAGTCTGCTTACTTTACTCATTTTAATCTTTCCTTTTGCTCTCCAAGATGTTGGACTTATTTATTTTAGTGTTTTTCACTGAGCAAAGAAGTACTTTCCTTCAACAAGGGGGTAAAAATCTGAGGTAAGAGTAATCAGAAAGCGTATTTTTTTCAGGCTAGATTCATCTTATGACTGTCAGAAACCTCATGAAGAAAAGTAAAACATAAATCTATTAATTGGAACACAAGAATTTACCCTTATTGAAAATGGTTTAAGAAGAGAAAAGATGGTCATGATCAGCCTTGTATTTTGGTTAATGTTATATTATCCTGAATTTCATTCTCTGCTTTAGTTGATCTTTTTAATCTTATGGCCCTGAAAAACAAGACTAAGAAGAGCCTAATATTCACATCAGCTTAAAATATGCTTACCTTTTATTGTTGATATTGGTTTTTTCCCTTCCTTTTTGTTAATCTATTCACAGTCAAAGACAATTATCATTACACTTAACTTAGTGCCAGTTTTTTCAGTCTTCTGTCCAATTCTGTAAATGTCACACCCCATGACTGATTTGATGGAAAGATATTTTGCTGTTAACTTCTATGATCTTGGGATCTCACACTGTTTCTGCTCGTGATGCTGCAGTTTCATATTAATTCTGTCAAGCAATCTAAGTGAATCAGTTTATACAATCCTGAATTTTTAAAAACCTTTTTCTCAGCCAGATGCCTCTCATCTTTATATCACAATAAGGTCATTTATTTACTCTGTTATCTTGAAAATGAAAAAAAAACCCTAGGAAAATACTGAAATATATACATCATTCAAGTTAGGACTGCCATGCAGTGACATTATATGACTCAGTAATTGGTGAATTTTAGTTATGGATTATCAGAGAAACCTCAGTTTCATCTTAAAATGAAAAAAATATTGTCAGCAAAATGCATTGTGTACCTTTTTACACAATTCATTTTTGGGAGGGAAACAGCAGCAAACATTACCTATGCATATGTAGGAATGATACATGCTGAGAATGATTAACTGCCAAATTGTATAAATGCCACTGACAATTTTGAAAATACTCTGTTACTGAATTTATTTTGTTATCCGTGGGATTTCAGAGGTTATTTGTATTTTAGACTTCCAAATACCTTGCAAATCTGACTTCTTTGTTATGTCTTCCCTATGAGAATCTTGTGTTTGTGAAAACAAAGAGGACTACTCTGACGTTTAGACTATTTTACTATGTCAACATCCGAATGAAGAGTATGCCACTCAATTTATAACAGAAACCTGCCTACACTACCTCAGCAAGAGAGCCACAAAAAAGATTTTAGTTGTTGTCAAGCAACATCTTGTAAGGAAGTACAGGCTAAGTTACTGTGGAAAGATGATGGAAGAATCAAGAAACTTGAGTTGAGCCATTAAACTAACTGGAAGGGTGTCACAGTCTCACTGTCAGCTATTTTAATTAATGTATGTTTGGAAACACCTTGACAATATGAGATATGCTGAAAAGTTATTGCTTTAGTTGCCCCTAAAATGTCTGATAAAAATATTCAACAAATGAAGACTGCATCTCATTTTGCCTGCATAATTTCTGATCAAATTAGTCACAACTGATTATTTAATATTTTCTTAGTTCCTACTGATGTCACTGATGCCTGGAAACTGATTTCTGTGACTGTGGTGAAGAAGTAGAATCTAGCAGAGCTGCAATGAGACAGCTCTTTGCTAAAAGGGATGCTTATCAGAGATGAACTTTTGACCTTTGATGAATTTTCACGGGAACAGACATGCCTGAAGCTTATGTCAGAGTCTGTGAAAGACCAACACAAACAAAAGGCTTCTGTAGAGGTTTTGACACTCCCATTTGGGCTTGAAGGGATTAATGAAGAGATGGACCACCTTCATCATGGGGATCAGAATATTCTGGACCTGTTGAATAGCTTGGGCAGTTCACAGTGTAGCAGTGAAAAGCAAAGAAAAACATCCATTTCATTAATAGTGTATGAGCAAGTGATGGGAGGGGAAGGAAAAGTTTTTATGCTATCTGGACATATACACTGGGGGAAAAATGCAACTTTGTTCAGCAGGAGTAAAAAGATTGATAATCTAAGAGACAATTTCAAACTTCGAAAGAGCAGAGGTAGGGAAGAGAGGGTAACTGGCTGTTATAGAGAGCTGTATAAAGTTCGTTTAGATTCTCGTATCATAGGGCAGCCAGGTTAATTCAGCAAGGGCTGCTCCGTGCAGGAGAGTCCATGGTACTATCAGTGAGAAACTGTAGTAGGATCCAGTTTAGGTACTTAGCACAAATTTATGGCATTGCCTTTTCATACCTTGTCTATGAATTTCAAAACAGATGTGGTAGAACATCAATGAGATATAACTGCATTGCCAAAACCTATCCAATCCTAGGTTTTTATTGCTTAGAACACACGGATGGATATTAGTTCATACAGATGTTTCCTCATTTTCACCAATTCAGAACACAATACTGATATTGCTGTAATTGCAAGGAATGTCCAATTCTGGTTTTAAATATCACTTGCGTTCCTGAGTTAGTTCTGATTCTTAAAACACAACTTCAGTCATTGTCTATAATTAATATGAATTTGTCTTTTCCTGGGGGGGGAGGTTTATCTAAAAAGTCATAAATTTATATTTTCAATTATATCAACTCACCTTTCAGGATACAGGGCACTTCAATGTAAAAAGAAAAATTCAGTACCTGAGTTTTTCTCTTATACAATTCTTTCTAGTACAGTTATTATTTTTACAGAATTTTTTTGAAGTATAACACCTTAGGCATCAGTGCAACTTATGATTTGATATTAAGATGAAACATTTGTCTAGAGCAAACTTTCAGAAGTAAAAATAACAAACATATTACTTCTTTCCATTCTTGAAATATTGGTATCATCAAATTTGACTACAGTGCTGCACTGCATTAAAATATTTACCTAATATGCCTTCATAAAAGTAAAGGTTTATTTTATTTTCTTTTCCTCGTGTATTAAGAATAAATTCTAATTTGCTTTCTGAGAATTACCACAGTAAGCCAGACTCAATTTACAAAATGAAACCCTGGGGCCTGGAGGACACTGACAGTGATACGATAAACAGTTCTGCTCTGTTGCAGAGCTTGAAGCAATAAAATAGTTTCAAGTTCAGAAATTTCAGACTAAAAACTAACAAGTAAACTCAAAACATAGAAGTGTTTAGTAATGATTTCTTTTTCTTTTTCTTAGGAGCCATAGCAACAAAAAGGGAGACTAAAAAAATGTATTACTTAAAAAATTGCAGATGAATTCTGATTAAAAGCATAAATAATTTCGTAAAAAATATCTGAAAGCATTTTATTGAGTTTTTTGCTTTGTTTCTTTCATGCTCTGACATGGCAGATTACATTAATTTTTCCCAGGTACTCCACAGCCCATTGCATGGCACACATTCTTCAGTCACAGTTCATACATTATCCATGCTCAGATTACTTATCTACATGACTACAGATGGATGTTAGACCACAATTAGTTTTTGCACTGATCAACTATTCAGGCTATTAGGCAGACCAGATTCTTAAATGTTTGTGAAGTTTTGGCCTCTGTATTGAATTAGAGCAAGACAGATCAGACATTTTCTCAGTGCAGCATTGTGTTCTAGATTCTGCATCAGAACATTTTTATCTTGTTAAGCAAAAATGATCTGGTGTCAAAAGTGAAACCATCTCTATGTTTTGCACTGGTATGGCCTTGTCTCATTAAAATTTAGGTCATGAAAATATTAATACCCTGTAAAAAGGTTTGTTTCTTCCCCAGTCACAAGAAACACACAAAGATGTCTTTAGAAGGACTGGGAGCAAAGTTTTCAGGGAAATCAGATGGGTTCTGAATGTATGGTAAAGCAAGAGGAGATCTCCAACAAAGGTTATCTTTTTAATTTTTCTCTTTCTGCTTTCTTTCCTTCTCTGATTCCAACAATTGTTTGAAAATGAATGAAATATTCCCATAATTCTACAAGGGGATATTTAGAACTACTAAATTTGTTGGCATTTATAGTGAATAGGTACCCTTCAACAGTAAATACAACAAAAAAAGTTTAAACAAAAATTCCCCAGGAGTTATGCAAAAGAGTCATAAAGGGAGGCTACAAAATAAATACTAACACTATAGTGTGGTAATGCTATAGCATTATCTTTTCCATTTAAAAATAGCAGATCACAGGGAGATGATTTTTGTTAAATAAAAAATCTTTACAAAATTTATCAATTGAGTCATATTTTTTTGCTGATCATGCCCCTTCTGGCAGATGTGGCAGTCTTATGTGTTCATACTAACATTTCTAAAGTTTTCCACTTGCCAACTTTGAAATAATGAGCAGTTGCTGAAACAGAGCATCAGCTAGCTTAGTAATGGGACTTGCTGATAAGTCATTTGTTAATGACAAACTCCGTCTGCTAGATCTGCTTAGAGAAGGTAGAGGTTCCTGCTGTGGAAGCAAATCTACCCTATGTATACTCACAGGCCTCAGGTACCATTTATTTGTAATTTGCCTGTGTATGTTTGTTTGTGTGTGTTTGTGTGTGTTGGTTTTTGTGTGTTTTTGTGTGTGTGTGTGTGGCCACATTTTGTGTGATGCCATGAATTCAGGAGGCAGCAGGGTGATAGGGTAGTATGGTTTGAAATACTGTTATTCATAGTCATTATTCAGTCATTGACTTTTGCTGGTAAGCCTCACCTGCCTGCCCATTAAAACCTTGGAACAGATCCCCTTGGAGGATCTGTTAAAACATATGGAAGATAGGAAGGGGATTAGAGACAGTCAACACGGCTTCACCAGGGACAAATGATGCCTGGCTAATCTAGTGGCCTGAAGGAGTGACTGCAGTAGTGGACAAGGGAAGAGTAACAAACCTCATCTGACTGAGCTTCTGTAAGACCTTTAACGTGGTCTCCCACAGTATTCCTGCCACTAAATCAGAAAGAGATGGATGTGATGAATGCCCTTTTTAGGTGGATATGGAATTGGTTGGATGACCACATTGATGCCTTAATAATGTCTCGTTTTTTACTCTTCATGTATCTGTAACCTGGTGTAGTTCTGTGCTTCTTATAAAGTGCTAAAACCCTCTGTTCCCAATACCTTTAGCCAAAACAATCCCTCTGAACAGAAAATCCAAGGACATGTTCGTTGCCCTGCGGCCTGAAAATACGTAAACAACAGTGAAATGGGAGGAGCAGGGCCTGGGGTGGTTAACATCATCGCCTAAGGGTGTGATTGGAGAATTAGGGACCAATATGCTAATAGGACAGAACTTATAAAGGTGAAGAGCTCATGACCCAGAGTCCATTTTGGGTGTAGTCCCTCAAGGGGGACTTTGCTTGCCCGAATGTACGTTGAAGGCCTTGAAAAAATTTGTCCACTTTTATACTTCTAATGTGTTTGGCCTCTGTTTCAGGTAGCCTGTTTTAGGCATCAACATATGAAAGCTTACAGTCAGTGGCTCAATGTCTAAGTGGAAAACTGTGCTGAGTGCTGTCTCTCAGGGCTCTATGCTAGGACCACTCTATTTAATATCCTAATCAGTGGCATAGACAGTGGGATTGAAGCACGTCTGTAGGTGACACCAAACTGAGTGGTGCAGTTCAGGGTGCTGGAGTAAAAAGAGGAACTTTCACAGGCTTGAGGACTGTGCTCATGTGAAAGTTAATGAAATTCAACAAAGCCAAGTAAAAGGTCCCGAACTTGAGGCATGGCAACTTCTGATATCACAACTGACAGGGGGATGAATGGATTGAAAACAGCACTGAGGACAAGGACTTGGACATCCTGGTAGACAAAACACTGGAAATGAGCTGGCAATGTATGCTCACAGCCCAGAAAGACAGTGATATCCTAGGTTGCATAAGAAGAAACGTGGCCAGCAGGTAGAGGGAGGCAATTCTCACCCTTTACTCTGCTATTAGGAAACCCCACCTGGAGTCACTGAATCTGACACGTGCTGCTTATGCTGTGTTTCTTCCTACAAGCAAGAATGGAAATGCAGCAACAAACAACCAAATTCATCGCATGCTCCTAGTAAGCATAGTTATATCTTTCAATTGCAGCTATTTTTATCTCTAAACTGGAGAGGGAATCTACAGAGGTCATTTCTGTCTGCAGATCAGGAGATCAGCAAAGTTTACTTTTGATTTATCTTGGTCAGTTTCAGGAAGGACTAATATTGTATTTACACAAACCCCGGCTCTTCCCCTTTCCTTCTTTATACTCTAGGTACAAATTCAATCATTTGCTCAATAAACTGACTCCTATTTTTCTCTAAAATCCACCTAAGACACAGTTTCTGGTATGAACTTCCAACAGTACGCAATTTTTAACTCTAAAGTGATCTGCTTGTGTGGCTGTAAACTAAAGGCATAAATGAGTGAAGTACATATAAAAAAGGCTTCATATATTTTTTGGAATTATATTTAGAGGTTAGAACCTGTACTATTTAAAATACATGGTCACATACAAAAAAAGTATATGGTATCTAACAGCATAAAAGCTCAGGTCTTCCATCCATCATTTGAACTGCCTGCATAAGCATGAGCAGTACAATCTCAAGCTGGTCTGCATCTGCCAATAAATACATGTCATTGGATTTCAGTGGGAGCAAATAATTGTGTATGTGCTGTAGTCACTATGAAAAATAAACACAGCAAGAAAATCAGCAGGTAAGTAACTTCTATGTTACTTTATCAGTTGATCAGCAGGAGGTACCCATACCTTCAGCAGCTGTCATTTCCCCAGCTCCTCTACTTTTACCCCTCATCATGTGGAGTAGCCAAGGTCAGGACACAGAACAGTATCACCTTCACAATATCAGCAGGGCTGAGCTTTCCCAGCCAAGTGAATGGGTGAGAGAAAGATAGATGAGGTTGCTTTCAAACCAACCTTCCCATTCCACAATACTCTGAACAGCTGCTAAGCCACCTGGCCTGCCACAGGATTATACCTTATTTAATTCTGAACCACCAGAACTCAAACATTGCATAGTATCGCCATTTCTGACTGCAGAAAAAACATCCTTTTTGTCCCCCCCATTATTAGAGTTTGAATTAAAACTGTTTATAGAAAACAGATCAACAAAAGAAAGTTACAGGAGATTAATAAACTCCGTTAACTAAAAGGATAGTTGTTGCTGGGAAAAACATTCAGCGTACAAGAACACGCAAAAGTTTGAACAGAAGTTGGAGACCAAGAGAATTCATTTGTGATGTCTTCAGTACACAGAGTGCTGGATACTGACAAAATCATCTGTGCCCTGATTATATAGCCATTTGTCAGAGAGATAAGAGTTTTGTGTATGCGTGGCAAGGTTTTGGTAACGTGGTGCCTACAGGGGTGGCCTCTGTGAGAAGCTGCCAGAAGCATCCTCCATGTACAGCAGAGGCAATCTTGACTCCAAGATGGACCCACTGTTGACCAAGGCAAAGCCCATTAGGTATGGCAGTGCACCTCTGGGATAATGTCTCTAAGAAAAGGGAAAAAATGCTGCACAATGGCAATTTCAGGCAGAGAAAAGGGCAAATGAGAACCCGCATTCCTCATGTCCCTTC
The DNA here is from genome assembly GCA_013397955.1 of Grantiella picta. Lineage (NCBI taxonomy): Eukaryota > Metazoa > Chordata > Aves > Passeriformes > Meliphagidae > Grantiella > Grantiella picta. Next base: position 16,701 of record VZRM01003581.1, on the reverse strand, counting down.
ACCACTGCAGGGTGGGAGGTAAAGAATATCAGGAGTGAAGCTGAACCCTGGAAGAAGGGACAGGAGGAGAAAAAGTGTTTTTAAGGGATAGGAGTTATTTTCTTATTATCATACTTTTCTTTGATTCATAATAAACTAATTCATTTGAGTCAAGTTTGTTTTGACTGTGACAGTAATTGGTGATTGTCAGAGGTTGGGAGGATGCCTTAGAATTTTTCTCCATCACTGTTACTAAGCAACAAATAGCTGGGTGATTAAGAGCTATCAACTCTTTTGTAAGAAACAATGGGTGTGCTTGGGCAGGCAGGGGAAGGGAAAAAAGAGCCAGCCGTTGGAACACTCACTCTCGTCCTGGGACACCGGGAGGAGAGACTGCTGCTTGCTTCTGGCTGGGACCGGAGGAGGTTCGGCTGTGCCCTGTTCTCTTCTCCTGGCTGGGTGAGCTTTGATTCGACCTNCCTGACCCTGCGCCACAGCGCCACCTGCAGCCGCTCGGCAGTCATCGCACCTGCCCTGCCCAGGCGGGAGCTCAACAGCGCCACCTGCTGCTTGCGACCGTGATTACACCACACGGGAAAAGGCTCAGCAGCTCAAAAGTCATCTGCCATTGATTTCTAGTTCTATTTGTGGTTGTTATTATTGTTATTGCTTGTTTATAGATACTAGTAACGAACTGTTATTCTTTTTCCCACACCTTTGCCTGAAAGCCCTTGATTTTTGAAATTAAATAATTTGGAGGGAGGGGAAAATCACGTTCTCTGTCCTAAGGGAGGGTTCAGCCTCTCTTAGCAGACACCTGTCTTTCAAACCGAGACAGTGATTATCACTTCCTGTTCTTATCTTGACCATTTTTTATATTTTATCTCTGCTGCCAGCTGAGGAGGAGAGTGATAGAGCAGCTTTCGTGTGTACCTGCTCTCCAGCCACAGTCAACCCACTTTGGTCAAACCCACCACAGAGAGCAAAGACTGAAGGAACTGAAAAGAAAGTGGAGAGAAGATATCGTGTACAGCCATGGAGACTGCAGACTTTAAGGGGGGAAAAAGTTTTGTAAAAATAACCAGGATTTAGCAAACACACCTGGAAGTCTTGGAGATACAAATTGCACATTTTTTTCGAGTAATGAAACTTTCTTCAACTGTATCACTCCGGGGAAGGTTGTGATAGGCTCAGTGATATAAAATTCTAGAAGGAGAATCTAAGGCAAGAGAGCAGCACCAACACCAAATGTATTCTTTGCAGCTGCATCCACCAAGAGTGACTTTCAGGAGATTCCAGCAACCACAGGTGGTCTGTCCCTTTCTGATATGTTATGAGAAAGACTGAAGGATAACCTGACAAAATAAAGGATTACAGGGTATTCAGAAAAGGAGAGTGGTGACACTGCCAAGTTGCTAACTGTAGCATAAGATGTTTGGGGTTTTTTAAAGTCCCAGACCCAGATGGTTAGGTTGTGGGCAATGTGGTGCCTATCTTAAAAAAAAAAACAAACAAACAAACAAAAAAAACCCTGAAGGTTTGGGGAAAGATCCACAGATCTTAGGATTTAAAAGCCTAATTTCTATATTGTCCTTCTGTAGAGACTGGATTGAAAATAGAATTGCTGTACAAGATTTTCTTAAGAAAACAAAAGTAATGGACCTATTTAAAAAAAGAATTAAGAAGTCTGTGGAGAAGAGGAACATAATAGAGTCTATGTAAGTTTTCAAAGAGATCCTTAAGGAAACTAAGCTGCAGCAAAGGTATAAACTCATTTTTAATTGGCTAAAACATAAAAGACAGAGAGTGAGGGTGGTCTGACCTAATTATATCAGCAAGAGGAATTCAATAGAGATCCAGAATAAATAGAAGACAAACTGTCTTATTCTGTATAAATGGTGATGATCTTTATCATGTCTTGTACCACTGAAGAATAAGTAAGTGTATGAAAACAATAGAATAGATCTCAGTGTTGGTTAAGAACACAGTATTAGAAAAGGAAGGGGAGAAAAAAAATTAAACCATAACATGACCTCACATTTTCAACGTTTTGTGCAGACTGTCCTTATCACAAAAACGCAATGCACAACTTTGAAGACACACAAGATGGAGAAGGGCAACAAAACTGACAAAACAGGATGCTCCATACATGTAAGGAATGAGCAGACAGTACAAACATCTATTCAGGTAATGACTAAATGAACTAAAACTTCTGAAGCTTTAGAAGAGACATGAGACAATAGCATAAACCCCCATGAATAACAGGGAAATAGCAAATAAGAAATAAATGTTAGCATTTTCTAATACCAGAAATAAGGGAAAGATAAAATCCCCACCCATTCAGTCTCAGTTCAAAACAATGCGCAAATATTATTACTACTTGCAACTTGAACACATATGGCTTTCAACTTAGTGATCACAAAAAAACATCAACAGAAGTCTAATATTCAGAGGAAATTACATTTCAAAGGTGAAAGGGACCACTGCAATATTCTAAGAGTACAAAAGTTGTATGATAAAATACAGACTACTGTTGGCTAGATTTTTGTAGATAATGATAAATAGAAAGAAAACAGAAAACTTTAGTTCTTCAGCTCTTATGCCTTATGAATTACTACCAAAAAAATTATTTAATTTTCTTTTTTTATTTATCAATTGTTAACTACTTCCATACCTCAGTTAACTGAATCTATTAATTATTTTGGCTTTTATTTCAAGCCAGGCCCTGATAAATCAAGAGAGACTTCATGCTGTAGCACTTCTCATGAAAATGTGACAGAAATATGGAAAATGTTCATTTTTTGTTGTTATATTTACTCTGCGTATACCTAGTAAACAAGTTTATCATCAGAATCCCTGAAAACACAATTCTATTTAATATTCAGTTTGAAGTACAGAATGCAATTTACTGTATGCATGTAAAAGGCATCACAAAATATTCCCTACTACAGACATTAATAATAATAATAACAATAATAATAATTACTGTTAATGCTATCTTTTAGCATTTATTATCAATGAAGATCAAGTTCGGTATTGTAGTTCCACATATTTATACCAGTAAGCAGGACTTCAATTACTATTTCACTGAATTAAGGGAAAAGGAACAGTGACTAACTCTGCACATTTTCCTTTACAGATCTAGAACTTTCAGTCAATTGCTTGTAATTGAAACAGCTCATAGGTATTAGTAATGCAAAATATTAGAATAAATGCCAATAATTAGCCTTTAAAAAAGGCACTTCAGGATAAACCACAACAACATTACTATGTATAAATCTTTGATAAAAAGACAAAAGTATCTTATATTGTTCAATTTTGTAGCCACTACATCCAGTGGAAAAACTTGTAGTGCTGTCAGGAGAAACAGATTTCAACATGGCTGAAATTACTAGTTGAATACACTGTTTATTAACCATGCTTCCATTTATTAATCAGTGGATGCAAATATTGTGATGGGTTTACCTTGGTGCGCTGCCAGATATCCACACTGTTGCTTTCAGGACAGAGGTAGAAAATAGGATAGAAAAGATTATGGGTTGAAATAAAAACAAGGAGACCAATTACCAACTACCATCACAGCTAAAACAGACTCAACTTGGGAAGTCTAATTTATGGCCAATCGAATGTAGAATAGGATGGGAAAAAGCAAAGGCAAATACTTAGACTTCCACCTACCACCTCTTATTCCCCAGCTCAATTCATTGCTGGCTCCTCTACATTTCGGTTTCCTCTCGCTTTCTCTACAGCAAGTTTTTTAACCTTTCCTAAATATGTTTTCCCAGACGTCTGACCACTTTGGCTGAGGAGTCTCAGCTGTGTCCTGTGGTGGATCCTCCAGAGATCACTGGAACTGGAAGTTTGTGACATCACCCATCTCTTCCCTGCACTCCAGCTGGCAAAATCTGGTCACCTGCACCCAGTAAAAATATGTGTAATAGAACTTTACAATCACTCTGAATCCTTGGAATAGAAAATAAGGTAATCCTGTCATTCTAAAGACCGGAATTCAATGTTCAAATGTTGGTTGAATTTATGAATTTATGTTAGAGTTGGAAATAAATATGAAGAACAAATATGCATTAAAAGTACAGTTTGAAACAGAAGTTATGCTTTAATTACTTGCATATGTACATAACTGTACACACATATAAACATACACTTACATGTATCCATGTATTTTATGTGTTTATGTACATAGACACACACCTGTAAAAATTACTGCCATAGTTTGGGTTTCTCTGTTTTCCTTACTGCAAAGTATTAAAGATATATCAACCTAATGGAATACGGGGATTCTGAAGAACATAATATTCTAATTTAAAACGTGAACTGTTAATTCTCTGTGTATGAGCCCCCTGTAGTTATGTAGAAGATACATCATGATCAATACCAGTAAGATTTAAGATTGCTTCCTCTTTAGTAACTATTGCAATAATAAAAAAAAAATTTGATTTTACCTTTCTTTCGCAGACTAAGAAGAGTAATAACCTCAGGTGCACAAAAATACTGATTAGTACACACAAACACCTTCTCTATCCTCATTCATTCAAAAATTTAAATTGATTAATAAAACACCTCACTTGTTTTCTCGCAATTTGTGACATAGAAAAGTAGGAATACAGCTCTATAAATGCTCAGCTAGAGCACTGAAATTCATACAGCATTAGTGAAGAGATTTTTTCCCCCTGTTTATTTCTTCTCTCCCTTCCCCCTGTAAGGGACTTAAAAATCATAATTGTTTTAAACACTCTTGAGATCAGATGATTTTGTTCACTATGGGAAACTGTGTAAAACAGCTGCAACAACCTAAGCCCACTCCACCTGAATATGCCTCCTGGATTTTGGGCAACTGGACTGTGAGTTAAGCACCCTGCCTTGAGATGAGATAAAGGTGTCACAATTGTACAATTACGTCAGGTCTAAGGAGAAAAATGCTTCCTCAAGGAGAGTCAAACGCAGCAGCTGTCCTGATCCACAGTGTTGCAACAGATCCAGAGTCTGTTACAAAACATAGTTTAAGCCATTCCTCCCTCCAGAGAAGGTGCTTGGGCATTCCCAGGTGTATCTGAAAGTATATTAATGTATTCAACTCTAGTTTGGTGGGACCCACCACTGAGAAGCTTAGGGTGAAGAGGACCAACAGGATGCTGCTGGATCCACAGGACTTGTGACTACCTTTTTACTTTATCCATCTCTCACTCTCTTCCTCTCCCCTCACCCTCTCTTTTCTATCTTTCTACCTCAAATTTACTGTTAATATCTGTATTAGTGACTTCAGCGTATGGTGTCATTTGCACCTTAATTTGGGCAGAGACATCAACAATCACAATAACACTGGATCTTAACACTGCTCCTCGCCTCTCCCTCATGACCTCAGGAATAATCTAGTTTGCATTGTTGGATTAAACACTGTGACAATGTATCTTTGATGGCTTCAGCAAGCCTCCTCTATGTCTGACCCTGGTGACCGAGCACTCTCAAGGAAAAGAGAGTATTTTCACTACTTTGTCAGTTGAAAAAATTGGTAGAAATTATAGCCACATTAAAGCTTGAAGTAAATAGTTTAAATGACTTTGTTGATTTGGAAAGATAGTCTTGTAGAAGACTCAAACTCATTAACAAAAAAAACTCTGTTGCACGTGAAGTCACAGCTGAATAGGAGACATTTCTTTCAATTAAAGTTGTTAAACAAAGTGGTCTGAGATATGTTTCTACTTTGTGATTGACTCACCATATGTCTGCAGCTGATTCTGGTTCTGTGGCACACAGGGCTGCTGAACTGACTGATGCATGCTGCAGCTCATACTCTTCTGCAGGCATCAGGTGCGTCACATGCAAAAGCAAGCAAAGGTATGGTGCTTGTTCACTGCTCCTACATCTGCCTCCTTTCAGCTGAGGGACACAACCATTCTCTCTGTGCCCTAAATCCAGCATGTGTGGAGGAAATGCCTGGGCTACTGATGGTCCACATGGTTTACCTTCATGAGAAATGGCATTTGTACAAATAGAGAATAAAAATTAATAATTTAGGTCAAGGAAAAGAAATATGTGAAAGCTGAAATGAATCTCGTTGAAGAGAAGTCACCTCTAAAACGAAGTTATGACAGGGCAAATTTCTTACAGGAGCAAAAAAGCAGAATTCAAGATCATTGCTTAGGCTACATGAACAAAGGTCTAGAAAAGGAGACATGAAAAAAGTATTAAACAAGCACGGCTCTTCAACTGGGAGAAAAAATAACAGTGGGATACTTGCTAACTGTTGTAAGACATATGTTGCATGTGTTTATGGTTTTCTGTGTTTATATAAATGTATACATAGGGCCATTGTAGGATTCCAGTGCTCTGCTTGTCTGGTCTTGATAAAGAAAAAAAACCCGAACTGCAACAATACTCAGAAAAAACATTACAATTTCTTCTTTGACAGTGGCATAGAGTGCTTGATTTGATCCTGAATGTCAGAAATGTCACAAGCAAATATCATTTCTAAGAATGTACAGTTCAAATTTTAGGCATCTTGAGATAATTTCTTAGAATAAGTTTTAACGATTATTTGGCTAGAAAAGATGACAAAGATCAAGACAGTAATTATATTGAAAAATGTTGGATGCAGCTTTTTAGGGTATTCCAGGAATCAACTACTTCTGGGTTTTAGTTTTAATATACAGGGGAGATATTGATTTTCTATTTCAACCTTAGAGTCCCAAAAATATTGAAGATAAATAATTAAAGTGCAGGAACAAATCATCCGGGGAGATTAAGCAGTTCAGTTATGAAAAGGTCAGCTCCATACTGATAATAAAGTTTTGATTACTTTTATAAAACCTATATGTAGAGTTACACTAAAAAATATCCATCTTGAAAAAAAATCTTATTGTTTATCTGGAAAAACATTACAGAATATGAAACTTGACTCCCTCATCAACCAACTAATCTGTTTTCTCCATTATTCCTTATAAAATTAAATGCTTAGATAGAAATAAAGACGACTTTTAGTAGATAGATAAAAAAACCCTTTAAATATATACTTTACATGTAGACTTCAGTACACGAAAAGTGTCTACAGATTTATAACATAGCTTTCTGTGTCCAAATCCCTAACATTCAAAGGTTTTTTTAATGTCTGCTGAAATTCTTTGGAGTTATTAAAGTCAAAATCAGTTATGTACACAATAAAATTAACTAGCAAGGCTTAACATCTAAGAGCAAAATATGCAAAAGCTCAATTAATTAATCAAGAGTCTAACGGTTAGTGGGATCTTCCACAGCTGGTTGGCTCCAACTTGGGGAGAGAGAGGAATGGGATATGTTGGGATCCATTTATACAAACACACAGTCTAGTGACAGAAATAACAACACTTCTTTCCTTCGCTCCCCCATCTCCCAGTGGGGGCTACTAAGGAAAATATCTCAGAAAATCCCCAAAAAAGAGTGAAAATACTTTTATTTTTTAAATGGTTTCCACAGAAGACACAGAGGTCTGAAGGACACGCTGTTCGCCAAATAAATTTGGAGTCTGCAGAACTGTGAAAGCCACATTCTTTATGCCACATTGAAGAAAGAGGTATCTTTTCTGCTTTCAAATGTTAGGCTGTGCAAATACTCCCTCCTCAGAGGGAAATAAAGGCTTTTTATCTCCATCCATAGACCCAGAAGGGTCATGAGAGCAGAGCAGAAAAGCCATATTATTTTATATCTCCATTTCCAAGCTTTCAACATAGTCTGTAACCTAATGATGATCCCTACCAATGTTCCCTAGACACAATAATTCACTGAAGTGGCTGATCTTTATCTCAATTCCTAGGATCTTTTTCTGGGACTCAAGGCCTACGAAAAACCTAAGAGACGATGTCTAGGATGAACCTACCTTAGCTGGTGCTCTGAAGCTCATTATACATTTGCATGATGTGCACTGTGAGGTATCAGAGGAAAAATATTCCAAAAAGTTCAAGGATCTGCTGGACAAGGATGATGCTGGCTCTTTAACAGTTGCCTCCCTTTTCCTGAAATGTCAGCATTGCAAACACTTTTAGAAAGATAGTGTGCTACTGAAATCTCTTTTGCTGCTGGCCTTATGACTCTCAATCTTCCAGTGTCTATATGTATCTTATCTTGCTTTTCTTCCTTTCATATTCTCCTCACTTTTTTTTTTTTTTTTTTTTTTTGTCACATCATTCATTAGGCTTTGTGGCTCTTTTTCTACTTATTTTTGTTACTTCTAGAAATACCCCACAAAGAGTTTACTTCCAATTGTATCTGCCTCTTTCTCAAACCTTCACAAGCACAGAATTACACATTAGCAAGACCATACTTTGAGTCTACATAAAATGGACTGATCAATAAAACATTGCCTTCTTGGCAATATCTTCCCAGTGTTTCAGTGAAAGTCTGTATTCCCAAGTCAGTTTTAGTTTGTTTTTTAAAGATCTTCAGCTCTGTTTTCAAACAGGGCTCATTTTCAATCATTCAGCTAAATGATAATAATTTTTTTTTTTAAAAATCCCTATATAGATATGGTTTGTGTTTTGCACACACAATACTCTTTCAGAGTAGCAGCTCACCTTTCTGTATCTCATAGCACACATCTACAGAAGCCTTGTAAACAACAGGCTACTTCAGTTTTTGTGGAAGTCAAGGGAAATGATGAAATAAATTCCTGCTGGAAGACTTTTGGACTTCTCCATGAGCATACAATGCATATACCATATAACAAAATAAATAGCTTTGTAAGCATGTTACCTACAACAAATACATCATACTATGATTAAAAATGAAAACATATAGAAAGGGGAGAAAGATATACATGTGTAGCAGACAGTAACTAGAGAATATGTGTCATAGTAGTTCTGAAAGTTGGAACCAGCGGCTCCTGTCAAAAGTACATTTATCTAATTATTTAAAAGGGCTGAGTTCTGCATTATTGTCGACATTGCCAAGACAAGATAAGCTTATGACAGGCATATTGAAGCCATTATGTAGAATATTGTTGAATTTATGACAGGCCATAACTCTTGTGCAACTCTCTTTGCATATTAATACAGAATTCAGTGGACACTTTTGAAGAAATTAAATGCTTTGACAGAATAAATGTGGCCTTTGAGACAAAGACAAAACATGGTTTTCAATGCTTCCTGCTTTCTCTGGTAGTGAAAACATTAAATTACAGCACAACACTGTTTCCTCTGACAGAGGATGCAGCACATATGATGCTTTGCAAGTATGCATCCTAGATGGCATGCCAGATATTTCCATTTAAAATATTAGCAGGCATTTGTTGATTTTTTTTTTTCAGTGGAGGATGGGGATGAAGGGGAGGCTGGCGGGGGGTGGGGTTGTTGTCTTTTTGATATTTTCAAATAGAAAAACTCAAGCAATTATGTGTAAAGCCCTAGAATAAGTATCCAAGTATTTTGTAGACTAGTCAAGGAATTAAGATTTGCCCTACTGAATCACAATATAAATGACCACAATCAAAAAAATTTTTCTAGTGAATAAATTTAATAACCGTATCAGTCTCAAAATCCAATAGGTACTACTCAGGATTCCACCTCTGTGCAAATCCAATGCCTTTTGCAAAGAACTTGTAAATTCATCCAGAATTCATCATCAAAATTAAGGAATATTTTCCATTTTGATAGGGTTCCCTAATATGAGCCATTGAATAGCTACTCCAAATTTAGAATTTGAATGAATTTGGGGCTCAGAAGCACTGTCACCCACACCAAGACAGATGAAAAAGATCCTAATTCATTTTACGCAATTGAACTGCAGTGAAACCTCTCTCTAAATCTGAACAGAATGAGTTATATCTCCTCAGAAGTCATAAGTTTAATTATCAAAGAGGGATTTAACACAGGATTAATCTTCATGTATACAAAGTGTATCTCCCAATGTTTTATGTAAAACCAACTTCTTATAAACACAGTTCTCCTACAGAAAAAGAAGCAGGGAAGCACTAGAGGAAGTAATAGGGAAGCTGAGAGATTAGAAACTGAGTCAAAAGCTTGGGAATGAAATGTTTCTTAAGAACATGCAAAGGTTAATTTCCAGACACGGTTTTAGAAAAACGAAATAATTTTACCAGTTATAGGATAAAAGACCTACTATCTATAAAGTCTTTTGAAGTCCTTTTCAGGCCTGTTGTCATGGACTGTCCCAGTTCCTATTATGTCTTCTTGAATTATTTGAAGTAGAGTATCTTCAAATAAATATCTAAAAATCCTATTTAACTCAGAATAATTTAGAAAAAAATACTCTGACATTTCTATACTACATATGCCTTGACTTGAATAAGTCTAGAGATCTATAATTTGCGTGTAGGACATTAAACACAAAATGTCTTTGGCCAGAAGCCTGATTCAGAGAGGCTATCATTTTTAAGCGCCGTAACAAAATGTTACCACAATTTCACTCTAAATTTTGCCTTTTTTAAAAAAATTTTATTTATCAATAAGGCTCTGTCTGTAGAAATTACTCATATTAATAAGAACAAAAGCTGGTCAATTAATGCAAATTTGTGTGATTTTAAAGAAATACTACAGGACTTCAGTCTGAATATAAATGGGAAGGGGAACCCATAAGAACTGACACTCAAGCATCATGCTTCTTTGGGTTTCTGTGTTTTCAGTTGTGTGTGTGAAAGTGAAAAATTATTTTTCATCTCTAGCACAATGCTGAGCAGATTCCTTTAGTCTTTCTGATTCAGAGAAGCCATAGGCCTTTACATATCTGGCAATATTTTTCCACCTTGCAAAGGTGTCTGAAAGCATCCTACAACGAGAAACACAATTAAGTCACTGAAACATGAAGAAGATGTAATGATATTTTGCAGTGTTCACTTTGTCTGTATATTGATTTCCTCTTCAGAGAAGAAACTGGAAAATGCCCATGACCAAAGAGTTTTCTTCTGCTTTGGAAAAAACATTCCATGGAATAACTAACAAGTCTTTTTTTTGGGAGTTTTTACTTTTTTTGTCTATAGTTTAGGAAACAAATCCAGCAATGAAGATGACAAGCTTCCCTTGGGCCACAGGCTGCAGTGAGTTGGTCTTCATCACTTGAATGATGGATCTATTACTTCCACTATGTTGTTTTGAATGGAGTTTAAACCAGGCAAATTTCAAAGAAGTCCCAATCCCAGTCTTATAATTTACTTCGATAAAACAGAGTACTGTGATTATGTAACTAAAATATTTCTACCCAACAAATAAATTAAAAAAAACACTACTTCAGTACACAAAGGCAGAGCTCCTCTTTAGGCGAGTCAACTCTTTCCCTCAAGTCTTACCCACAGAGGAGAGTTGTCTGAATTATCTTACACTGCTGTCTTTCAAAATACTCCTTCTTGCCTCTCATCTGTCTCCCTTAACAGTATTCTGCATGTTTTGTTTTTGCAGAAAGAATTTATATCTGAAAAAAACTTTATCATCAAATACAACTGTGGCAACTTGGCTTTCTTTTTCCTTGTTTTCTGGAGTTATTTTTTCCCAATTTTCAATTCTATTTTTACTTTTTACCCTCTCCTCCAACCAAACCCTCTGACAGTACTCCTTAATCAGTATAGCAATTAAAGCTTGTGATATTTCTCTGAAATAAAATTTTGTGATGTTGATCTTTCATTCTCCATAATATTTCTGAGAAATATTCACTGTATATTTTTAATTCTATTTATAGCTATCTTTTAGCTTGTCACAGAGATCACACAAACTATGTTAATAATACAAATGCCAGATGTGACAGTTCTAATGCTTTTACTTATCAGACACAGGATGTGTGGGTTTGCCACACCTTTTTCTGTTTTGGGGTCTGAAAATACAGGAAGTGTAAAATCATTAGTATAAAGATTTAAAAAGTATAATTTTTTTCTACACAAGTGACAGGCCTGTCTGTCTGTATTTGCTGTGACTCTTAACTGCAAAATGCTGTGTTTAAAGATGTTCCTGTTATCTTGTGTTGGACTCTACATAAGATAAGGAAGGATACTTCCCAAGGATACTTTCTAAATGTACAGTTATCCTTCCTTTATGTGCACCCAATGCAAATCCCAATGTTTTGACTGTTAATGGCAAAATAAAGATATGCCTTAAGTGAAAATGGAATTGGCAAAAATAACACCTATCTATTAATGAATCTTAACCTGCTAACAATTAATAAGTTTATTTATTAGTATTTTCTAATCATATATTAGCAATTTTGTTTTTACCTTCCTTAGACAAACATGTAAATTTGATTTGAAAAGTTGGGCATTTTCTTCAATCTGATCTTTCACAGAATGTATTTAGAGGCAACTATCCAGTGAAAGCATTTCTATTCTTTGGTGATGAAACTGAGCCTTGCAATAATGAAAGCAGTATTACCATACTTACTTTTTGAAAGTCATGTGAGTAATAATAGGTTTAGTAGTAATCATTATTTAGAATTTTTTATCCCTGTATAGGTGGTGTTGTCATTTTTACCGACAACAACAAGCAGTGAACATCTCCACCCTTTTCCCAAAATTATGTGACATTTTGCAAAGAAAAAATAAAGCAGTTACCTGTAACACACTGAGAAGATTAATACTCTTTTATAAAAGCCATTAATTTTGCTGCATTGGCAGAAGAAACTATTCTTTTGCTGAAAAGATGAAACTCCTGCCCTGCTGGAATCAATAAGCATTTGAAATTTAACTCTTATAGATCAAGTTTTAGATTTAGATTGGAGATGATCTATGTAATTCTATGAGTCACGTTTGCATAGATTCAAACACGAAGGGATACTACAAATTTAGGTTAAAAAAAAAATCACATAGGTTGTGCCTTTTGATTGCTTTATTAGACCTTCCAACTCTTTTTTTTTTTATGAGAAGAGAAAGCAGAAAAAAAAAATCTTACACAAGAAATATGCATATAGAGAATAGTATTGTATACTCCAGCAAAACAGGCAGTCATGTTTACCTCCATGTGCATTACACCTCTCATCTCTATGTAAAACCTAAACAGAATATAGATGTCCATCATGGTTTCATGCATAACTGCCTGAAGATATTTATTTTTACACATTGAGAGAATTGGAGCAGTTCAGCCTGGAGACCATATAGCTGCCTTCCAACACCTAAGGAGGGCCTGCCAGAGACAAGGAGGGCAGTTTTTTTACCAGGGGGTGCAGTGGTAGGACAAGGGGGAGTGGTTTTAAACTGAAAGAGAATAGGTTTTGATTACACATCAGGAAGAAATTTGCTGTGAGAGGAATGAGGCACTGGTGGCCCTTTCAAGGTCAGTTTGGATAGGAATTTGAGCAACCTGGTCTAGTGGGTGGTGTTCCTGTGTCTGCCATGGGGATTGGAACTTGATGATCTTTGAAGGTCCCTTCCAAACCAAACCATTTTGCCGTTCTATGCTTCTATTGCACCTCTTCGTAGCTCCTTCTTTATAAATGTAGTGTTTATTGACTTCCTTTCCTTTTCTTGATTAAAAAAATATTACTATCCAAGCATGTCAAAGTCAACCATATCTATCACTTGAATAACAACCAGAGGGATAAGACAGTGAAGTGCTTTATGTACTGGATTATCAATTTAACCTCTTTCCAGTTTTTAGGCTCAGTTTGATGTATCTGGATATCCAAACGTAAAGGGAGCCATGTGCTTAATTTTCCTTTAAAAACTTTTGTTAACTAATAGGTGCTGAATTTTTTTTTTTTGCATCTCTAACCAAAAGTGTTAACATAAAAATAAAACTTGATTCCATTATCCATATACCAATTCCAATACCAATGCTGATTGACTCAAAATTTAAGAGGAACGTAGCCTGTCTGTATTTCCAGATTACATTTACAACTTTACAGAGATGTTTTATTAAAGCTGTTCCGCTCTTTGTTTCCTTGCAACTAACAATGTATATATTTTATAAAAATCACACATATTATTTCAATTTTCTCAAAATTGGGATTCCTTCAATTTCTGATTTATTTTAACCAAATATATCTCCATTTTTATCCTTATCTAACCAATAAATATAGTAGACTGACACAGAGTCACGGTCCTGATATTCCCTAGACTATCCATTATTTCTGTCAGCTTGAAGAAATTGGAAAGAAACATTTCAAACAAAATTGTGTCATGAAATTTGAAATCTATGTTAGGTCAGAGCATACCTGGTAAAGCTAAAAACAGACAAAAATTGTCCAGCAGCGGTGGAGTCCACATAGCAACCCCACAAATCAGCATTTTCAATTATGTCAAGCAGGGAAAGCCTGCTCACAACATCTCAGTGAACAAATCTGGATATAAGTCAGCACCATTTCCTGTAGGACCGTGAATGAGCTAAAGCACAGCTGATTTTTCGCTGGACTACATTTCTGGCCATACTTACATACTTATTTCCTCAGCTTGAAATTTAGCACAAGCACCAAATTTAAGTCTTTAGATTTCAGGAAAGTGAAACGTACTCACAGAACAGGGAAAGTTTCTGGGTCTACAAAAGCAGTAAGGACATTTCTCTGTGCACAAGAGATCAAGAGTTATAAACAGCTCTATCTAGTTCCTGCCCTATACACATTTGTGGCGCTAGTAGTGTCCCTGTACAGCTGAACTCTTCTTTAAACTCTTGTAATGGCTGTAGCAGTGGCCCTGGCTCAGATGTGCTTGGAAGCAAATGATACTGAGGAAGAGCCCTGAGTGTGAGGAGACCTTTAGATTAGGGTGACAAAGCGATGCACGCCCAGGACACCTTGTGGCTAGCATCCTTAGTATGCATCAGACAAGAAGTGCATAGGATCTGTATATTTCCTCCCTTCTATCCTATATGGAGTTAAAAGCTAGAAAGTTCTTTGTTCCCTGTAGCTGAGTTTCCACCACTGGGTTTCAAAATTTCTGTACCTTTCCTCCTCGCGTACCCAGTCCCCGGTGTCCCCGTTAATCCTGTATCCCTCATGCTCCTGTGGGTTCTCCCGTGTAAACCCCTCCCATCCTGCACCCCCTCTTAACCCCATGCGGGGCTCCATTCGAGGCTCTCCGTGTCCTGAATCCAGCTGCTTCCTCCGCCGCGCTCCTTCCCGGTTCCATCTGCCTGCTCCACCCCGCCGTTCCCACCAAATAAACCCTGGATTCCGAGAACTGAGAGACTGCGTTTCTTTCTCATCGCCCCGTCTCCTGCTGGGCTCTGTCCCCGAGGCACCCCGCGCTGCCCCCGCGGGACTCACTGCAGGCCCGATCCAGCGCGGGGGGTCGCGGCGGCTCGCCTGCTTCGTGTGACTGCGGGGCTAGCGCCTGGCGCGGAGCGAGGAGTCACAAATGGCCAAAGAAAACAACAGAAGATCAGGGGAACAGGAACGCTGTGAACAGTCAAATGATAACAAAATGAAATCTATAGGAAGAACAAGAAGAGGAAAAATGGCAAGAAAAGTGAGCACTTTAAAAAATGACACTGACTTCATATATTAAAAATTGAGAGGAAAAACTTAGGGCACCAGCAAAAGTTTTACTGAAGCTAAAAAGATTTAAAAATATTATTTTTTCCCTAACAGAATCAAAGCAAGTATTCTCCAGAATGTTTTGTATTGTATTTTTTCCAGAATAAGTGAATATTGTGTAAAATTGAAATGTTTTATTTAAAAACTAAAACCCCAATGGATGCTTGAGAACATAATTCAGCCCCTACAGTTTTCTGAAAATAGTTGCTTCTGCTTTTCCAGACCTTTGATCATCCTTTGCCCTTCTTTTCTCTAGGTAAAACTCTTAGTTTCCACCAATGCAGTCCTTCAGTGATAGAAATGGAGACAACTGATGTTAAAATAAGGCTTGTAAGGATTTGCTTTATAATAAAGAATGAGAAAAGTAATTTTTTTTTGTTTCTTTTTCTCATTTACCCTTTATTCATGCTTTGTCTTTTTTTTATTTTTTTTCCCCTTCTGGTGTTAATTTTTAGTCACCTCTCCCCCTTTCTTCAGGACTGCAGTACAGTCTCTTCTTCTGGGTCTCTGGTCATAATTTCTGTCCATTTTAAGCCTATTCATACTCTTCAGTATACACGACAAATAGCTTAGAAAAAGAAAGTCCACTATATCTGAATTTTTTGATACTACTAAATAGTGCTGTCTGCAATTTTAGCATAAAGATTCATATCATGTTAGTCCTTATCTAGACTCCTTTCAACTAATATTTGATTTTTAAAGTGCTGATAGCTGTATTTATTCACAAGGGTAACATTACCAGGTTCAGCTGAACTCTTCATTACTATAAATTGATCAAAGGCCATTTTCAGAAACATTTTTTCATACTATATAGATTATTCATGTATTTAAAGAAACAAAATCTCATTTCTTAAATGGAACCAATGGAAAGTATGGATTTAAACAGATAAATAGTTATATTATATTGACTGTGCTCTAGCATGGAAGGGTTTTTTTTCAAAGAAATAGCACCTTGAAGCTTCTTTCCATGGAGCCCTGACTTCTGCCCCAACAGTTATCACATGTTTTATACCAAATATGTTTTAAACATATTTATGGAAATGCTTTATACATTTGATATCTTTTATGCTTTTTCCATTGAACCTTGGTGAATTTTTCAAAAATTTTTATTGCGTTTGGACATTTTAGTGCATGACTTCTCATTCTTCAACAGTTTTAAACCAGACATTTATTCATTTCACAAGTGACAAGATAATTTGCTGTTGTTTTGTGAGTTCAGTTTCTACTTAAGCCAAATATACTGAGCTAATGGTGATCAAAATACAAAATATC
>VZRM01003580.1:105756-264074 GCA_013397955.1 Grantiella picta | reverse complement strand
CCCAGCTTCTTGTGCATCCCCAGACTCCTCACTGGTGCAGTAGGGTGAGAAGCAGAAAAGTCCCTGACTGAATGCAACCACTAAAACATCCATGTGTTTTCTACACTATTCTCATCCTAAGTTTAAAATGCAGTACTACACCTGGTACTAGGAAGAAAATTAACTCTATCTCAGCCAAAACCAGGACAGTGAGTAAAAGTAGATTAGCATAATTCAATCAGCCTATATCTGCTGAACACTCTTGTCATCTCCTCAAAGATTTAATAGTGCACTTCTTTTGCCTGACCTTTGTTCACTCTGACAATAATCTCTGATAGTATTCCAGGAACATTTCTACATAAGACTTGTTAGGAATAAAGCAACTTTTAAAAAGTGGAAACAAAGAAAAAGCTATGTAGAAAATATTATCTGCTAAAATGCAGATGTTTTGCAGTTTGCATCATAATTGTGAGTACTAACTGGCAATAGTTCTTAAAAACAAAGGTAACCTAGGATAGATTTCAGTAATCAAGATGATTTTACTGTTATTAGGATGATTGCAGTGCTCATTGAAAACAAAAGAATGATTGTTTTTATGACTATAGATGAGATACTCTGGGTTATGAATAATATTTTTTTTCTTATTCCCAGGAGAAAATGGTTCTGGGTTTGATTAAAAGCTCATAGAGCATCATATTGAGTCTGAAGAATTGACCACTGTGAGTGGTGTAAGAAAAAGAGACAAGAATGGGACAAGGACATTGCAATAATTTCTAGAACATTTTCTCAGCACCATGATAGGTGATTCAGAGGCCTTCTTAATCAGAAGACCTTTCTTCATATTTAATAGCCTGTGATAGATATTTGTCTCATTAAATTTTCCAATCCCTGTCAAAAAGTTTCTTATCTTAGAAATCCATTAATGGTGCAATTTGTCTTCCCCAATTTTTCCCAAATTTGCTATTTACCTTCTCCACACCAGATATGATTTTACAAAACTTTGTTGCATTTTTTTTTCTGTGTCCCTTCTTCCTCTACCTCCTTTTGTTTTCATACAAAAGACTCTTGGTCTTGCAATGTGTAGAAACACAGAATCATTGAATGGTTTGGGTTGGAAGGGAACTTAAAGAGCATCTTATTCCAAACCCTCCCCACATTCCCCCAGCAGGGGCACCTTCCCCTAGACCAGGTTGCTCAAAGCCTTATCCAGCCTTCCTTTGGACACTTCCAGGGATGGGGCATCCATAACTTTTCTGGGCAACATGTGCCTCACCAGCCTCACAGTAAAGAATTTCTTCCCAATATCTAATCTAAAGCTGCCCTTTTTCAGCTTGAAGCCCTCACCCCTTTTCCTATCCCTGTTTGCCCTTGTATCTTCTTCAATCACTTTCTTGACAAGAAGATGGTTCAAACCTTGCTTTGGTATTTCTCTTTACAATTTTACTCTTTATAACAGAAATATGACTGAATTCTGCTGTACATACATCCACACAACTCCTGTTGACAAGTGTAAGAATTTTACAGATAAAAACTCAAACCCTGAGAGCTGTAGTGCCTGCAGCAGGTCTATCACAGTTAGGGAACACTGGTTTATCATGGCTGTGCTTTTTTTACAACCCAGTTAATACTAAATAGCTACATTCTCTACAACTAAAATTTGTCAAAATTTAGAAGGATTTTTAATTGCAGCAGTGTAAATACTGGCTGAATCCTTAAGTAATGCTAACTTGACTAGTAACAACTAGTTCACTAGTAACAGGACTCTGATATCAGATTTATATGTCTGCAGGTTATATTCTGCTGTAGGCAAGTAATTTCTGTTCTCACATTAACCCAAATATACAGCCTGTTGCTGAACAAACTAGAGAAAAATGGAGGATTCTTCTGGCTTTTTTAATCTATGATTCTGTCTCACTGAAAACAACTGGAACATAAAGAGATAATTAAAGGTATGACCGACTTATTCTTACTTCACTAATGCATGCGTTTTTAGAATCCTGTTACATTAATTATATATTACATTAGATTCATTCTTGCAATTAATATTCGGTTATGTGAACAGGAAATAATTGCTGTTTACAGGTTAATGGAGTCTGATAGTTGTGCAGATGCTTTGAGTCAAATTTGGAAACGGTCAGCAAAACTTTTTCACATCTTTCTGATGCTTTTGACAGCATCAGATGTCACCAGTGCCGCTGAGACCTGTGTGATGTATTACAAAAGGAGACTGTAGTGTGCTTTGTATGGGTCTGTAGGGTAAACCAATGCAGGAGCTGATGAAGAAGGAAACATTTCACTTGCTCAGAGTTATAACTCAGCACAAGAACCTGAGCTGAAGTTGTTGAGCACAGAAACGAGCAATTCTGGCAGTCATGAATGCTCTTCATGTCATTTATTGATTGGCACGAGGACAAGTCTACAGACTTAAAGACTGTACTTCATAAATCTGCACCAGCTTGGGTAATGCCATGAGTATAGGAGCTCCAAGTGGTAAAACAGCATTCACAGAAGGTGTCACTAAACTGGGGACTGTCTTTTCTTTCTTGGAAAGGAATGAGATTTCCTTTCTCTTACAAGACCCTTAAGCTTGCATCACATCTAAAAGTCAACAGGACCAGAGAGGGTTAACTTTGGCTGAGAGTCAAACTCTCACACAGCATCTCTCTCACTCCCTGTTCTCAATAGCACAGGGAAGACAATAGGGTGGAAATGTTTGTGGGTTGGGATAAAGACAGAGAAATCCCTTACCAGGGATCCCTGCTCTGGGCCTGAAGCCTCTCCATCCTTCCTCTTCCTCCAGCCCCCCCTTGGGGTCTCTCTGTTGCTGCTCCTTCCTTGGCTTCCTTCTCCTCTGCCACTGCTGCCTTTGGCCTGTGGAACCTATTTCTCCCTCAGGCATCACCAGCTTGGATGGCAGAGATCTTCCCAGAATTTGGGTCACATGAAAAGAACTTTATGAGAGACATCACACAGTATATAAGAAGCAGTAGAGTCTTACAAGAACCTTAAGAACTTAAAGTTCTTTTCCTGATCTAAAGATTTATGGCTCAGAAAGTTATGGAAATATGTGTAGTCTCACAGTGAAGGTAGAGAGACATTCTGGTAAGAGATTTGCCATATGTCTTCAGCTCTCCTGTAAATGGCTGAGGTTCTATTCATAGATATTATGCACAAGCCCTGAAGAAAGATGGCTGAAAAAAGGGTTTTGACAACAGGAATATATCTTTGTTAATAAGCTTCTTTGGAAATCTGAACAATCTTCCAGGATGTCTTCTGTTCTCATTTCCCTTTTCTTATATTAATTAATTTTCTGATCACCACAGATGGATATGTTTCAAGTGAGCCATAGTATGTCAAACTGATTTATAGAATAAAATGTGTATTTACTATTCCTGGATCCTTCTTCAATTAATATTGTGAAAGTGTGCTATTTATATCGTCAGGGAGGCAATTTGTCAGGACAATTGCTATTACCTCTTCCACCTCTTAGTAATAGTATTTCTTGCAGTAAAACTCCAATATATACGTGAGGGTTCTAATAGGCACAGGTGTGACCCACTGCTTCCACACTTGTGGGCGGAACGGAATTTTAATTTAGATTTTAATTTAGTCTTAAAATAATGTATATTAACTTGAGTTAGTTTTGCGTTTATATGAGCAGTTAGCTTTGGGTTTATATGTTATCCTTCTGCTAATGCACCAGTCCCTCAAAAATAGAGAAATGTTCTACTGGTTTGAAAGCAAAGACCCCTACCCTCTGAGTTTTCAACACATTAATTTGTATTCCTGAAGTAAAAGAGCGGCCTCATTAGGTGAAAACATCCATGGGATCAAAAAAGGGTGAACAGGGAACTACACTTTGTTAGCCCCTGTAAAAATATATACTACATATTTGCTGAAACTGATCTAAAAAGAATATTGTCCCAGGTTTTTGTCTGGGATACACCTCAAACTCTTCGAGTTTAAAAACAAACTAACTCTAGTAAAAAAAAAAATAGGAGTATAGTTTGAATATCTTATCAAAATACTATTTGAAATGTGTTTCTTCACTTTTATGGTGCATGTTCAGTCTACATTTAGTCTCCCAATTCCAGCCTTTGAACAGAACAAATGGAAAGACAAACGTTAACTGAACTGATCCACATCATCTGAACAACTGAACCACTCTGATATACAGTGGCTAAAAACTTTGACAGCTGAGATGAAATATGTGGAGATTCTGTTAGGAGTTATTACCCAGCCTATCCTGGTCTTTGAAGAAAGGTTGCTGCCTTGACAGCAGGGCTGGTAGATCAGAACAAGTTAAGTCCTCAATTCCTTTGGTTTATAAGCACTAGATAATATCCTATGCTTTTTAGGAGGGTCAGGTTCACTGTGTGTTGTAACAAAGTGAACAAAGTAAAACTTTAAATGTTTGGGTGAGTTATCTGGCACAGGCAGAGATCAGACACAGATGTTAGTCAAGTACTCAGTTTACTCCTGTTGCACTATCTTGAGTCTATTATCTCTTGATGGGTGGCAGTACTATTAGCAGGATGACTGAATATCAAGGAATGAAGAATTGTACTGAAACATCTGGTTTTCAGATTTCCAATTAATATGAACAGTCATTAGCAGCGCAGTTCTCAAAAAGATGCAGCAAAAGGTCAGAAGTTTTCATGATGTAATGGAATTTCATTGCCATAAACCCAGTCAATGAAATAAAACAACAGACTTCTCATTTAGGAGCAACCAGGACTCAGGGAGTCTGGCTAATGGGATATGGAAGACATCACACTAAGTCATTGGTTTAATTTAGCTCAAGTCTGCAATCCAAGTACAGTTACCTGGTGGTGCCTGGTGTGAAAGGAAGTGCTGATTTGAAAGGAACACAGGTTCCTGGTTATTTTTGTCTTCACACCTAGAGGCAGATTTCCTCAGCAGTTTTCTTTTTTACTACTATTCGTGCAGGAAAATTATGAGTAACATCTCACCTTGCATCAGTGTGTAGAGCACTTGAAGATCAGAGGTGGAAAAAAAAGTAAATAGGTGCCAAGTTTCTCAAGTTGCCAAGTTTCTTTAAATCCAAAGTAATTTATGGGCAAGAGTCAATCGAACTTTTCAAAACACAGAGATAAGTCCTATTGGAGAACTTATACCAAAAGTTAGTTATTTAAGGCTGCCTCTAACATAATTCAAATTCAGAACTTATCCCACACTTAGATCTCTTTACCTAGCACTAAAGGAATTAAAATAATAAAAAAAAGTTTGAAAAGTGAAAAACAACTCTGAATTGTTCTTGATTGAGAAGTAAAACCCATCCCTCTGTTACTATTTCATATCAAATGCATGAGAGCAAAGAAGAGACAAGCAAAAAATGCTAAAAACTTCAATCCCAAAGTATTTGAACTCATGCTGACAAGATAATATGTTTTAGTGCTTCTTTTTGCTAACCATTGTAGAAAATTCTTAGCTTTTCATAACATTCTTAGTGCAAATGAGGTAATATCTCTGACCAAGGAAGCTCAATTTCTTCATTTATACTCCAGAATGAATTAAGGTAATCCAGTGAAAAGAAAATCTAAATATATATATATATAACGAGTCTTGAACTGATCTAAAACAGAACTTACCATGATATTAGTTTGTATTCCAGTGAAAATTTACACTAAAGATATTATAAGGTTTCTCCTTAATTTTAGTATCAGAATAATTTGAGCAACCAAAAAGCAAGTTTCTTTTTACTCTTCTTGCTGGAGATACACTTCTTGGCAGTAAAGACATGTGACATCCACAGATATGGAGTGGAAGATTAAGCAGCACTCAGAAAGGCACAGGAAGAGCTCTCTGCCTTGCGCTAAGGCCACTGAACCATATGGGAGATTTTGAGTATAGATCTTGCTCCTCCAGTTTTGTACAGTTCACATTAAATAATTCTTGGGCCAGAAAGTGGATGTAATTTTTGGATCCAAGGCCAAAACCCAGGTTGAGTGTCCCAGCTAATAAATCACCTAGAAAGCTGAATGCTTTGCCATGACATCTTTTTGTACCATGTCTCAACAAAAACCTCATGAGGAGTTTTCAGAATCCTTGAAGAATATACCGAGGTACCTTGATTCCCAGGGGACTAAGACAGGATCAAGAAGTGTCCCATCATTAATGAAACAGCTCTCAACTTGTTCAGAGTAATGCTTTCCAGACACAGAATAATATTTTAGGCTAAGTAAAAAGAAACTTTAAGAAACTATGTTAGATCATTAAAACTGGTTTTAGATCCCAGTTACACCAGGGTATAAATGGTAATTTTAGACATCAAAGGTAAGTATATACCACAACAACAGGATTGTGTTTTAGCTCCAGGTACTCTGTGTCCCCATTAATATCTCAGCTCTACAGAAAAATTATATATAAATTCTAGCCATTTATTTCCTTTCCCCTTTATCCTCTTTCATGATGTGATTTTCGCACTAGTGAAGCACAGACATAGTGTCTGATCTACAGGTCTCCCAGACAAATTATAGGGAAGCTTAGATTTATATGAAAAAACACATTTTTTTAGTAATCCAAAAACATTCATTTTTGTGTTCTCTGTCCTAACATTGCCGAGTGTTTCAGGTAAACCACAAAATTCTAAGGCTGGAATCTTCTTTTCATATTCAGGTGGAGTATTGGCAAGTGACCAAAATGAGAGAAACTTAATGCTGTTATTCTGTGCATTGGTGTATTTACTCTGTTGCTTCTTGCACCAGGACATTTTCTGTAAATTGAATTGAGACGTAAAACAAATACAGTCAAGATACCATCAATTCCTTGGAAGATTTTGACTATAAAGAGCAATGTTTGTACTTTAAATCGGAAATACCAAAACTCATTTCCCTTGCTGTTATCTATATGCAGGTGGTCCTGTCTTTTTTAAGTGAGAGCAAGATAAACAATGAAAAGCAATTTCAAGAAAGGTCTTTTAACTATGAAAATGAAATAAAACCCCCAGTCATATTCTGTGTTATGTTTTGTCATATTGCTGTACTCTGACAGCCACTGCACAGACGAGCATTGCAAAAGGGGAATGGTCTCTCATACTGAAGTGCTATTTCTTCTTTTTTCTTTATTCATGCCCTTTGCTGACCACAAGCAGGCAGGTTACAATTATTGGCCTGTAGGAAAAAGAAATTAAATTTACAAAACAAGCACAGACAAATAGTTTGGCCAATTATAATGAACAACGTATTTTTTCAGCCTGATCCTGAACTGATGCCTTGGTTGATTTGACTTCATTTGGTTAATAATTCCCTCTCCATTTTTCCTGATCTAACAGCTAACTCAATGCATGATGGACTCTTTGCTTCCCAGAATTGAAATTTGTGGTTCAGATCTGGGAAAGAACTCATGCAACTGAATTGATTCTGTATTCTGCCTCATCCTCATGAGGGAAGAACCATAATACCTGTATCAGCTTAAGCATGTATTTTTACCTTTCCAAGGTACTTGTCCACTTGGAAATCGAACCGGAATGTACATGAAAGAACCACAATTCCACATGCTTTTCCAGTAAGAATGACAGAAAAGCCCTGTGGCCTTCTTTCTTCGAAAAAATTGTACTGCAACACTGGAACTGTACTTCCCACCACCTTAAAGGGGTCACTGCTGTACTCAGAGCCAATGCCAGCCCTGCAATCCTCATCCTGTCCACAGCATCACAGCAGTTTGTCTCTGCCCAAAATTACAATCTCATGGTTGTCTATTTCTTTATGACAGGGAACATGGTGATTAAAATATTTTTTCTTCTCACAATCTTTTGAAATGGCTCTGTGTCTCAAATTTCTGTCTGTAAAATATGATGATATCATTTCCATACCCTATAATGTTATTGTAGTGTAATCCTATTAAAGATTGTGGCATTCCATAGTATTAGTCCACATATGGATTGCAACCAAATATTGCAAAAACTAGCACAAAATTTAGTCTCTATGTACTTTTTCTCAGGGTTCAGAGGACACTCACATTTTGCACCTCTTCCAGGACATCTCCTCTTCCCCTCTCTGCCAATGGCTCTGGAGTCCATTTCAGCTCCTCTGGGCAGTAAATCCCTGCCTCAGTGACACCACAGGACACTGGTCTCCAGCTTTGGCAAATCCCTGCCCTCTGGCCAAAACCCACCAGGACAATCTCATCGATGGGACAATTTTATGTCCTGGTCTTAGTCCACCTCCACCCCCAGGGAGGTGCCAGAGCCCAGACTGGTGCTGTCCTCCCCTGTACCTGATGACCCAAATCTGCCCTGCTCCTGGCTGGGATGTTGGGACTGACCTTAGCTACCACCCTTGGAGAGTTTCCTCAGCCCCTGGACCCCAGTCCCAGGGAAATGCCTAGCCTCATTATGTCCTGACGCTTTTTGAGTTACACCCCAAATATCACAAATTATCAAACTTAATTTTAAAATAATTCCATTTAAAAACAGATTTTCTCCTTGTTGCTTAAGGGATGAGAGCTAACTACCTTTAGTAGTTGTTTAAATAGAACCTTCCAGTTTCTATGAAAACATTCAAATTAGACACATTTGTTCACAAACTAATGATTGTCTCATGGAACAAGGGAACACTGAAGCCTTGCTCTCTTGGCAGTGGGTACTGCTACTGGACATGGCAGTGCCTGATGCAGCATGAACTTGGAGGGTTGCATGTCACAAAATTTGTGTCATGTCTTTTCATAGGCTATTGTGGAAGGGAAAAGTATGTGAATAGCTTTTCTCCTCTTCAAAGCACATTTTAAATGCTTGTTAAGGAACTAGAGAATTACAGCTAAGACCTTTTTCAAAGGTCTTTTTAGTTGGATGTAAAAACTGTGTTCCAGAGATATATAAGGTAAACAGTCACAAATGTGCACAAAAGCTGGATAATTGCATGAGCATAATTTCTTTAAGGAATATGAGATAGATGCACAAGGTTCTCATCACAGAAACATCAGGAGAACTCTAGTTATTACTCCCAGTTCTCTTCTTTATTTATTTTTGTGATTTCCTGCATATCTTTGCCAAAAAACCCCTATGAATATACTTGCAGATTTGCAGGAATGCAACTTTTTGCATCAAACCCTTGGAAAAGGAGAATGAGGCTGAGATACAAGCAGAGTGCAGGGAAGAGTGCCAGAAGCCATAGAAAAAGGAACAGGAGTCAAAACCACAGACACAACTGCTGATGCCATGGTTGCCACATCCTAATTCAGGCTCTCAGGTAAGTACTTCAAAAATTTGCTAATTCTAAAATAAAAAGTAAGCAAACTCACTAGACCCTTTTGTGTTGGTATTTTAAAATGGAAGTAGCCTATTTTAAACTTCTGCTCAGGTTTTATGATTTCCTGTAAGCACTGAAATCAAAAACTAAAGGAAAATGAAGAATAGATAAATAAATAATAAAAGACATGTTTCTTTTCTTTTCCTTCCTTAACTGTTTCACAATGGCAGAAACTGGAGCTTTTATGTCAAATGCCCGACATTTGTTGTAAATTGGGGGATAATTGACCAATCAGTTAACTCTAATGGTGCATATGTAGGATTTTCTATTTTCTTTTGCAGGGTGAATCTGAATGATTTTCACAAGCACATGCCCACAGCACAGATGAATTCTCACAGAAGTTATTGATTTATCTGAATTCAGTACTTCTCACGTTCCTGTCTACTGTGCACATTTAGAACTGAAAAGCCTAACCAGAACAACGGCTGTAGATAGTCTGAAATTTCACTTTGCTCCAAGGATAAATTCCCCCAATGACATTTTAGATGAGTGGCTGAGTCAGTGCTTTGGTGGCATGTAACTGTGAACCCCTGAGCTAATATCTCCTGGAAATTATACTTTCAAGAACAGAATTTTTTCTCACTTTCATCTCCTTGGACTGCCTGCAGCAATGGCTGACTCAGTTATCGATTAGTAAGCTGAACTCTAATGAAGCTGAAGTTAGGGACACTCAGTTGAACCTGTTTGCATGTCAGGGCTGAATTTCACGTATAACTGTAGTGAAAGCATATTGTCTTACTGTGTTCAGTACTCTGACACTGTGCTTTAGAGCAGATCAGGTACTGAAACCTTCTGGAAGGAATCCAGTTCTAATTTTAACTACTAAATAAGTAAGTTGGACATAGATAAAATAGCTGTCCAACAATACAGTGATAAGTCTGCATTTATTATGCAGTCTTTTTTACAGTACACCATGCAGTTTTTATTTCAAAGGATAGAGATAGGTTCTCAGTTTCACCGTAATTTGCTATAAACAATGCTTTTGTTTCAAACTGTATTGTGTTTCATCAGATATTGTTGTTAAAAAAAAGTGTTCTGATATATATCAGCAAGAGCTCTTGTAGCTTTAAGGCTGTCTTGTTGAAATACCTTTTTTTCCTCTATAGATTTTCAGAATGCATATAAGTCTCTTTTTAAGGAGGTATGCTGTTCAAGAAAAATTCTAGAAAAGGCATATTGAAAGATCCCAACCTGGTGGTCAGGAAATCAAGGGCAGGTTACTTATCTGCTACAGAGTTTAGGCACTACCTTGCTTTTTGTTGTGTTAGCATCTCAAAGGCAAAGATTTTCACCCAGGAAAGCAAATAACAATAGATTTAATTCCTAAGACAAGCATGTGAGAATCTATAATTGATTTCAACATTTAATCATTGATGATTCTATCCTCTGTGTGGAAAAGAACATTTTCTTTTCTATATTCCTTTCTCCACAGAAGCAATGCAATTTTTTATTTCTTTTCTTCTGTTTTTTTTTTTTTTTTAAATTTCTTCTGCCTTCAGTGATTGCATATGTTAAACCAAAGATAGTTCTGGATTTGTACCTTCATAGCTGCAGATTTCTAGCGACAAAGTTGTCAATCTTGCGAAGACAGCTGCTGCTGTGCCAATTTCTGTGCCATCCCACTGCTCCCTGAACATTCCTACTGTTCTTCGAGCTATCATCAATGCATGAGGAGTCACTCACTTAACAAGCACTTATACACCACTTTCCTGGTGATAGATGTTTCAAGTTCTGCACTGCCTGGAAGTTCATGCTGTGGAATAAGGTCCCCGTTGGAGTGGGGACCACACAGAATTTGAAAAAAAGGAAGAAAAAGAAGACTTTCTCTAGTGAAGAAATCTTGCAATCTAAATAGAAATCTCAGCAACACAGGCAGCTTGGAGACCCTGAGAAAGCCAGGATTGTTTCTTGGCATAGCAGCAGCTTGCTGTTCATTTATCTATTTTGTGTAAGAATAAAAGTGAATTTTAAGAATAATGCTAAGAACAAAGTAGTTACTTTTGCTCAAACAAGGAAGTCTTCTTCCCACTCAGTAAACAGACACATTTGAAAAGTGGAGTTCAAGGAAATACAATGGGAATCATTGCAAGATGTACATATAACCAACACATTATTATCTTCATCCTTTCATGAGAATAGACTATCTGTCAGATTTTTTTACATTCATTGAGCTGCCACTTATCAACACTTATGCTGTCAGCAATTTCTAAATTGTTTAGTGCACCATTGCAAGACTGAGCAATGGCTGTGTTGTAACTGCCTATACATTTCCCTGTATATTGAAAGGTGGAGAAAATAGCTACAAAATTGATCAGAGGAAAAAAAAGCTCAATTTCCATTGGCTACTGAATATAGCATTTGGTTTTGATACCCATCAGTGATTTGACTCTTACCAGTTTTAAGCACTGCACAAATATATAGGGATATAAGAGAAATAAATTTCTGTAGTCTGTACGACTTTGAAAATTATACCTAGTAACTTCCACAGAAGCTTTCTCCCACTCATTTTACTGTAGAAATGTCTAAATTATTATGTCCATTTGAGTGGTTTTTTAAATCAAAAATCTATTTCACTTATTCTGTATTACTCTGTATCTACCTAAGCTTTTCCTTGCCTTATGAAACTCATGGATGTTGTGTCTAAACCATGAATCACGCAAAGTGCTAAAAAAAGGCTTTCTTATTTTAATATCCCCTTGAGTCCTAGAAGAAAGCTCTTATACCCAGACTGGCACAGTGATAGATCCTATTCCACTCATGCATTTGATAGAACATGTCATCATCATTTACTATTTTATTCCTTTTCACCTGGGGATGTGTGTATGTTTGTGGAGAAAGACAGGCTTAAAAAGAAAGTTAAAAATAATGTTTTCATTGTGTGTTTGGACAAGACATACATTTTAAGTGCTCAGTTTCAGAATCAGACAAAACACTGCTGAAGCTTAAATGACTTCTTAATAGTACTAGGCAATTTAGATGCACTTAGAAGTGACACAGCTTCCATTGCTGGCCAATTGTTGAAGGAAGTATCATTTGTCAAAATGGTCTCCAAAATGCTCCATTTTTTAAGTGCCTCCACTGCCTACGTATCAATCTCAAACATATTCCTGAGTGTTTAAAAGTTATCTAATAAATTTTGCTGTAGTGCATTCTGTTTGTGCCTCAGAGGCCATTACCAAACCCATACTCACAGTGACAGGCTCATGGTACACAGTTTTAATTCTGACCTTCCACTTTCAAGAGAACTAGCTATTAAATTCTGAATTGCAGCACTTTTCAAAATCTGTTGAGCTGCAGACTCTGTAAACAAACTAATCCATCAGCAGATATCAGCACTATATGCGAAAAAGGAAGAATAATTTGATGGCTATGGGTAAGAGAACAATGAACATGTTAAATTAATGGGAGATATTACTTGGGGAAATGTAAGCCCTTTCATAAAAGTTCTTTAAAATTTAAATTCTTTTCTTTCTCACCTCTAAATCTCATGTTTTGACAGTGATTATAACAATAATGTGGTTCCTGTTAGTTTTCCTGGTGTAAAAGGCTCAGTCTAATGTCTGCATTTTTCCTCTTAGGTTTTATGCAAATGTGGGAGGAGAGTTTGATTTTATAGGTTTTGACCCTCTCTTCCACAAATTATATTGAAATTCTGTACCCAGAAAGAAAGCAAGTGGAATCTTGAAATTATTTAACCCCTCTGTTAGAGCTACAAGCTGCACATGTTCTTACTTCTGCTATCTAGCTAAAAATCCCCCCTCACCAGTCTTCAAAGACTTCAAGAAACCAGAAATGGGAGATTTATTTCCATATGTACTCATTATTATAGCAAAGACAAATGGAAATGAATTCTGATTCAAGGTTTGCAGGTTCTTGTGGGATTTACATTGCCAGGGCAATTTTGCTATTAATGCTCACCAAAATAAAGATGCCGAAAGTCAGAAACTTGAAAATCCTTAGATTTCCATATTCAGTAGCCTCTTGCCTTTTTTTAAGGGTTTCTGTGTTCTATAATTCAGATTTCCCTTTCTTTTCCAGATAGGTCATGTATTCCCTTGTATAAAATCTCACT
The DNA here is from genome assembly GCA_013397955.1 of Grantiella picta. Lineage (NCBI taxonomy): Eukaryota > Metazoa > Chordata > Aves > Passeriformes > Meliphagidae > Grantiella > Grantiella picta. The sequence goes on along the minus strand of VZRM01003580.1, from coordinate 250,754 downwards.
CATAATAGCTTATATTTTCCTTGTAATGTTTAACACCCTAAAGCTTAAAAAGTTAAATATGTGTCTTTTGAAATGTGTACTTTTTTATACATATATTCAGTTAAACTTATATAAAAAACTGTTGGCAAGTTTAAAAGTTTAAAAAATTTTCACAGAATTGATTGTTATATAGTGAAGGGAAACACAGTCTGAGAAATAATAACTAAAATACATCTTATGAAAACTATAGTACTGAGAAAAAAACAGAGACCAATTTATTTTGCCTATATTAAGCAAAATCTCGGGTTTAGTTTCCAGAAAAGATTTCTGTCAGGGAAATAGACCACAGTTTCTTCCAAAGGAGTAACTTTTGGACCTTTTCCTGTTTATCTTGGACTTTGGAAAGAGAGTACCAGATCTGCTCAACTGATGCAAATTGGCCTAACTTTGTTCTGTGCAGCTGAAGGAAGGAAGTGGTCAGAGTCATTATGAATGTTACAACAAGATGGAGTAAATATGAATGAATGTGAAGATTGACAGTCATTAAACTCTCCAAAGAAACTGGATAAGATAAATTAATTCTGAAGAGTACATAAGAACTTAAACAGTGTAGTGATAAGGTTTGGAGATAGAGAGGAACAAACAGTGGAAGCTGAGTTCCAAAGCATCATTAAGGAGCAGCATTGAGACCCCAGAAGCAACACAAGAACCTAATATTCCCCCTCAGTGATCAAATCTCCCTCAGTCATGGTTTTGCTTACTTAAAATAAACATTTTTGACGTAGTGTATAGCTGTTGATAATAAAATGATTTCTCAAGGGCTGCAATGTGTCATTCCACTTGTGCATTGAAGGAAGCCAGAGCAGGTTTTCACCCTCTCAGCAGGGACTGCTTTGCCACCTCATTTTAAAACCAGTTTGTGAATCCCACTGTGAATCTCAGCTGGGTGGCCTAACCTGGGACAGGCAGCAACCTTCAGCTGATATGTAATCATTCAAGTGACTAAGTCAATTGTGGTGGGTTTTGTACAACCAAAAGAATGCAAAAACACCTTAAAAGCGCCTTGGAACTTGAGCAGAGATCACCTGTAGTCTACAGCAGAATGTCATCTCAAGATCTTCTTCCTCTCCTGAAATATATCACTTACATAAATAATATATAAAAATATAAGTTAAGAAAAAGTCACTGAAAAAAAGGAGTATAAGAAAAAGATATCTGGGCTATACAAAGCCTTTACGGATCTTGTTTAAACTCAGGAATAGAGCTGAGCAAATAATTAAATCTTGCTTTTGTGTGAGCTCTGGAAAAAAACAATATTTTGGACTGAGCAAACTATACTGCTTTTCTCAAAAGTAAAGATTTTTTTTTTAATCATTAAGTAAAAATACATTTTATTTCAAGATCTGCAAAAGAACAAACACTTTTTTTTGCCTCAAATCGCTTTCACAAGTGCATTTGCAAAAATAATTTCAGGAAAAAAATATCATTGCTATTTTAGAAGTCTTGAAATAAAAAGCATTATTTTAAGTTACTTTTCAATGGCTTCTATGATTGACACAAATCTGTATTTTTCAGAGGAAAGCACACTTCACCCATTTTTACTCAAGAGACTACAGATCATACAGCTGAACTCAGCTCAAAATAGTCAGCTTCTCTTTCAATTAATTTCTTGTGTTTACAGTAACTTGCTTTGTTTTTTTAGCTCTTCTATTTTTTAAGTAATTCCTTGCATTTATTTTATTTCTAGGATAACTAAGTGCATGTGAGAACCAAATGTACCTCATGAATCACTTTTACCAAAGGTAGAAAAACAAAAAGGCAAACTCAAAAATGCAGAAGAAGAACTTTTATGAGGAGCATGATCTTCTATAAAGCAATCAAGAATTTAGATAGAATATTACCTATGAGAACAGGTCTGTCTATCCAAAACTAGGACATAATTTTTTTTTTCTCATGTTTGACACTTAGAATCACATAACATCAGTCTGTGACCCCAAAATAATGTATTGACATATCTTGGAGAAACTCGACATAGCGCATCTGGATACTTCATTTTTTTTTAAGAACTATTATTTCAGCTAACTGCTGCACATCTAAAAAGCAAGCTGCTGCTTCAAAAATAATTGCAGTGAGTAGAAGGAAATCCAATAGCAGTACATGCAGATTCCTTGCAAAACAGCAGATGCAGAGGTTCTCGGGCTACCTGAATTATTTATGGTTAATTCGGCACGACTCTAGTAATGTCTGAGGTTTTATAGGTCTCTGAAACACATCCAAGAAAAATGCACCAATATTCGTGCACCTGCATACTTTTAATTATAAACTCCATGGATTATGTGAGCCAGCCATTTAGAAATTTTGGCTGAATCATTCAGAGGGCAATTCGACAGAACTTGTGCTGCAGTCTGCAAAAGCCTCATGTTTATTTGCAGACATATTCATTTTAATTCAATGACTTTCAAACGGGATATGCTATTGAGCACAGAAACACAGGAATCACAATACTATCATGGATCAATGTTCGCTCTAGCCTGAATTTGACTCCAGTTCTGCACCTGGGTCCAGTAACATAAAATCCAAAATCCTACCAAAATCAATGAGACTGCACTGACATAGGATGTTCAATAGCTGAGGTGTTTGTTGGGCATGGTTCTTCAGTAATATTCAGAGAAAAGATTTCTCAATAGGAAAGTGGGTTCCTCAGTAACTTTCATGGATCATTTATACCTAATGTTACTTATTTTTCTCCTTTAAAAATGTTTTTATCTCCTTGTGTATACACATGTAGATCACCATGAATTTTATAGGTATGAATATTATGTAAAATCTCAATTAGACATGTAAAAACATTCAAATATCTGCAATCAAATCCAAGTATTTTGTATAAAAAAATAAACAATGAAAACCTATCAATAAATGGATGTTTAAACAAATAACAGATTATTGAACACCTAAAAAACCTCAGACTTGAAATACAATCATTTAAATTGGGGGACCTGGATGAAACAAACAGGATGAAAAAAATATAATTATCAGATTAATTTTCTTTCCCAATATTTAATTTTTTCCTTTTTCTTTCACGGAAACATTATCTGGACAGAATGGACTAGGGTTTTAGTCAGCCCATGTATGTCCTGTGTTTGTGTGTAATTTTTTCTTTAGTAACAAATATTTATATTTTATTTCTTCAGCTGTTATGTTGTTCAGAAGGTCCTTTAATTATTACAGCTTTAGGGTCAAGAAAACTGAGTTGGTAAGAGTAGGACTCCACTATGTTTGGTCTGTGCAAATACCAAATAAACAATTCCTTCTGCAAAGACCCCGAGGATGACAAGGGTTTGTAGTGATGCAGTTCAGGTACAGGATCAGAACCCAACTGTTTGGTGCCTAAAGCCAAGGAGAGCTGGGACTGCCTTCTAATTCAGTGCACATTCAAGAAAGAGCATGACTGTCAAGTGCTTTTTGCTCTCCAAACTGTCCCAGATATACATGTTAATCACAGAATACAAAATTCAGAACCACAGTCTAGAAAGAATAGGATCTGAAGCATATTTATTTTATAGTTTTTTTTGTTAATTTCTTTGTTTCCTCTTTGGCTGGTTTTTTTTTGTTGTTTGTTTGGTTTTTTGGTTGGTTGTTTTGTTTTTTGGGGTTTTCTGTTTGTGTTTTTTGTTTTTTGGGGTATTTTTTTGTTTTGTTTTGTTTGTTGTTGTTTTGTAGCATATTTATTGTCTGGCTTTTTTTAATATTGACCCTTGGCCTTTCTGTATTTCAGGTCTTTATTCCTAAAATTTAATACCACTTCCCTACTTCACAGGGAAGCTTTCAATATAAAGACCATTAACAGTTTTGAAGTGCTCAGATAACAGAGTTTGTGTTGTCTGTGAAGATATTTTACTTAGATTTTTTTCCTCACACATACTTTCTTGCTTTACCCAGCAATTGCTTCAACAACGTGAGGATTAGAAACAGCATTAACTGAAAAGGAAGATTTCTAGCCCTCATTTGTTCATTAATCCATTAATGCAAGAAGGGATCTCATATTTCAGACAGCTGTTAGTGTGCAAGTCTCACTGAAAACAGATGACTACACCTTGGATGTTTTATCTACAAAATCCTCAGCTGGTTTACTTGAAACAGTCAAAATCAGCTTTCCTACGCTGAACACAATTCAGTTTAATTTCACCCACAATCTGATCTTCACAGGGCTCTGGTGAAACACTTTTCACCCAATTACCAAAGTGCAACAGCAATAACATTCAAAGAATTTCAGGAGCTGCTGCTGTTGCTGCTTCCTTGTTTTCTCCCTATTTTAGCCATCCATAGCAACCTCCACATAGGCTTTGTGGAACCAACACAAACCCAGCACAGTTTGTCAGCTGAGATTTGTTATCTGAGGCTCTGTTCATGGTTATGAATTCCTACACACATCCTGCTGTTGAGTATTGTTATTTTTTGCTGGTGTGAGATGAAGGTATCTACCAGTAAAAAAAAAATATATATATACACAACTAAAGCCACTCTATTCTAAGAAACATGACAATTTGCAAAAGTAACACTCCAAAAATAATAACATAATCTCTCTTGGATCTGAACTGTTTTGTAACACAAGCATTTCTGACCTCCCTTAATAGGCAATTATAAATTCTGAGTTGTTTCCAGTTGTTGAAGAGTAACTATGAGGCTTTTAAAAACTCATGAAAAAGCCTGTAAGAAGGAGAATAAAAATCTGGAAGGTTGTAATGGATTCAAACAAAAGCCAAAATGTACACAAAACGTATTGCTCATAGGACAATCTTTTGAAAGGGTCTGGAAACATCTATTTACCAAAATGCACAAAGAAATGCTTTCATGTATTCAAAACACAATAACCCACTGCACTTTACAGTGGATATGATGATATGAGTGTAGATAAATTGGCATTTAGAGGCCAAATAGGTCTACATTGCCTAAAGGGGGTTGCCTACAAGCTAAGTGCTTTTGAAGACAGACTCTGAAGGAGTCATTGAAGGAGAAGAGTTTTTTCTTATTATTATTTTTAGAGGATACCAGCAGTATCAATTAAGCTGGAAGTGAGACCCCTTTTACAAGAGGTCTTCTAGGAGAGGAACAAAAAGCAATGCAGATGATGACTGCTAAACACAGAAACACAGGAAACAAAAATGAGTAAGAAACTGTAAGTTATTTCTGCTATATTCAGTTTTATTCAGTGTAGAAGTAGAAAGGGACCAATTTAGTGACTGGCCTCTGTGACCTTTTGAGACAGCCCCAGGGTGCTTTCCAGAAGGGAAACATTTAAGGTTCTTTAAAAACATCATTAAGAAGCCAATCAGCAAGAGTCAAAACATACCCTGTGGAAATGTCAATTTTGCAGGGAATATTGTGATACAATAAAATATTGTATGACATCAAGCTATTATATTATCCATTATTTATATTGTATGACATCACATCATAGGACATTTATATTATGTTATATTTTGTTATGTTAAAACACATGCTGCTTGATCTCCAATTACCTCTCCAAAGAAGGTGAAGGTCTCTGTCAGTTCTTGCATTATACCGAACTGCTTTTTGATTATTTTGGTTACCCTTGACATACTTAATCACCATTGGATGCTTTTTTTTTTTCAGGCAGCGAAACTGATCCTCCAATTTTTCATGAAAAATGGCTAGTTTTTTGTTTCAGTACTTTTAGTATCTGAATGCTCTAGTCCTGCTATCAAAGTAAATCAAGCTTTTGGCTTGGCTGCTCAGTGCAGACTTTTCAGCTGTTCAGCTGATCTACCTTTTTATTTAGCTCCAAGATTTTTTACAAACCAGAACCTATATGTCATAAATGAAAAATTTGAAGGCCTAATAAAAAATATTAAGCAAGAATTAAGATATTCTCAGTGAAAAATCAGAATTTTCAGGTGATTTTTATTATATTATTTTATTTTGTTGACTTCATTTTCCACTGGGAAAATGAATACATTTGTTTTTTCCTATACAGTATGTCCAAAATAAAATATTTAATTTTAAAGAGCTAATGTTAGAATTTTTTTTTTAAATCAGAGGAAAATAATTTTTTTTTCACATTTGCTCTTAGAGAAATGACATATGTGTCAGAGTTACCTCCCATAGTCTAAGCAGTTGAAGACATGGTTTACTTGGGGTTTGTGTGATTTCTTTTCCATTTTAGATGGAAGCTTCTCAGTTTTGGGAAGTGACCAATTTACAGATTCTTCTACAATTATCTTTATTACCCAGCATTGTAGTGTTTTGCTCAAGAACTGTTTATGGTTCCTCTCGCTTTCCTACTTGTGGGTAGGCAACATATTGAATCCCTATGGTTTCATGCAGAAAATATATTTTCTGTTCACTATGAGCAAAGAACATCAAGATAAAAAAATTAGAACTGAAAGTAATGGACTGGAAAGAAAACATACACATCCACACTTGTTTGTTTATGAATGTGCAAAGTAGTGACTTTAAACATATCATTAGCTCATAGAGAATACAGAAATATGCAGCTGAAAAGCAATATATTGGATACAAATTCCTTACAATCCTGTGTACATATAATTTCATTGCCTTTTGTGTAATACTGAGAATTTCCTATGCCTGTTTTAGATTTAAGCCATAAAGCTGTTATAGTTCAATATTTTTTCTAGACAATTCCTCCCCACTGCTCCTGGATTTTGTAAAACAAAGCAAAAGAAAGGCTTTTTCCAGCTGTCATTTTACATGGAAATTAAGAAAATATATTGTTCAGGCATTCAGTCTTTTCAACACATAATATATCTCGCTGCTGCATTGTATTCAGAACTAGAAACAACTAGACACACACTGAGACAGAACAGTTTGAGCAAAGGCTTGCTTAAGTCTTGATCTAGCAAAATTAGATGATCTTATTGTCAAAAATGAGATATTGAATTTGACTTGACTGACTTTTATTTAGTATTAAGAAATCTGATGAGTCCTATTGATTTTCAAGTCTATGACTCTATCCCTTTAATTCCTCCTATTATCAGCATTAGGTACTGATTGATAAAGTTAAGTGGTTTCATAACTGTAGAAACTGATTCTTTATCATTAAATTGATATATCTGATGGCAATCATAACATTTGATAATTTCAGTATCTCATTAATTGAATGAATTCTACATTGATTTACCTGTGCTATGATAAATAACGTGACAAATGCAATAAATCAAATGAGTTTTGGCTTTCTTGTGTAATATTTATTAAAAAAGCAAATGTTTTTCAGTCTGTTTGGGGAAAGGGGTCCATTTGAAATCTCCCTATTGGCAGGGGTAAATCAAAGCATTCTTAGGAGATGTTGGGACCTGACGAGGTGCATCCCAAGATCCTGAGAGAACCAGCAGTTGTAAGTTACCAAGTCACTCTAACATATTTCAAAATTGTGGCAGTCAGGTGAAGACTCATTGACTGAAAAAAGGGAAACATGATGCTCATCTTCAAAGATAGTCAAAATGAGGAGTTTGGGAATTGTTAACCAGGCAGCCTGACCTCCATGCGTGGTAAGTTCATGGAACAGATCCTCCTGGAAGACATGTTGAAACACATGGAGGTCAGGAAAGTGATTGGGAACAGCCAATATGACTTCACCAAGGGCAGCACATCCTGACTAATCTGGTGGCCTTCTATGTGATTGGCTGCATCAGTGGACAAGGGAAGAAATATGGATGTAATCTGCCTGGAATGCTGTAAGGTCTTTGCTATAGTCTCCCACAACATTCTTGCTTCTAAATTGGAGAGGTGTGGGTTTGATGGACTGATAGCTAAATGGACAAGGAATCGACCGGATGGGTGATTCCAAAGGGTGTGAGTCAGAAGCTCAATGACCAAATCAAGATCAGCAACAAGTGATGTCCCTCTGGGGTCCATGCTGGGACAAAAGATGCTTAAAATCTTCATCAATGACACAGACATTGGGATTGAGTGCACCTTCAGATCCTCTGCAGATTACACCAAACTGAGTGGTGGTTGATTTGCTGCAGGGAAGCAGTGCCGTGCAGAGTGACCTAGACAGGCTTGAAGAGAGTGCCCAGGTGAACCTTGTGAAGTTTAAAAATGTCATTTGGCATTCAATTTGCCTGATGCTGCACCTGGGTTGAGGCAACCTCCAATGTCAGGTGATGAATGGATAGAGAGCAACCCTGCAAAGAAGGACTTGGGGATTTTGGTAGATTAAAAAGTAGGGATGGACTGGCAATGATTGTTTCCAGCAAGACTATAGCATCCTGGGCTTCCCCCAAGGAAATGTGACAGCAGGCTAAGGAAAATTATCCTCTCCTCCTTCTCCACTCATGAAATCCCTACTTGGAATATTTAATGCAGCTCAAGAAAAATGAAGATGTGCTAGAGTGGGTCCAGCAGTGGCCACGAAAATAAGGAGGGCTGGAATATCTCCCTTGTGAAGACAGGTTTGAAGACCTGGAGTTGCTCAGCCTTTCAATATATAGAGAGCTACATGATACATTTTTCATTTAATTAACAGCATTACAAGTAAGATGCTTCTCTAGATTCACATTGACAACAAAACTGTGATGTACCTGCTGGAGTTAGAAATTTATCATTCTTGTAAGGATAGGGGAGGAGATCAATTGAAAGTTAATTTTATTACTTTTTCCTTGTCAAATAAAATGGCCTTCTGTTGGTCTTACATTTTACATATAAAATACAGAAAGTAATTTTCAAGGGTGAGTGCTGATTTGATATCATTACTTCTGGACACTTTCAAGTGCCAAGAAGCAGAATACTGTCATAAATTTGGTAAAGCAAAAGTGATAGACATATTACTTCTGTGAATGAGGAGAAGATAATAAGATAAATCAAAATACAACAAAAGTATTTCCAAATTACGTAGGTCTAATGCAACAGAGCCCAGAACTAGTGAAGCATGATCAGAAATACCATGCAATCCAATTTTAGGGATGACCCTTAACTCGTACAATGGAATTTTGAATATTTCCTGTTTGAGTGGAAAAAACCCACGTATATTGTGATAATGGCTAGTACACAAATTTTATATGGTGTTTGAATATTATCACTTTTCCCAGGTTTTTAAATTTACTTTAGGATTTCATTGTAGTCTTGATTTTCATGTGGTTTTTTTGTTTGTTTGGGTTTTTGTGTGTTTTTTTTTTGTTTATTTTTGTTGTTGTTGTTGCTATTTGGTGTTTTTTTGTTGGTGCTGTTTTTTATCCCTGACTCCAATTCTTCAGAAAAATTAGGCAAATGCATATTGTTAATTGCACACTTTCCGATTCTACTTTGCAGTAGAAATCTCATTAGAATAACTGCCCCCCACCCCTCAGTTTCCTGATGCTTTCAAATCTGGTATTAAAAAACTGCAGGCAAATTGTTATGACACACATGTTGGAAAAGCTTGGTTTATAGCCCAGTTCATTGGCTGGCTCACTGGAGACTCACAGCTCTTTACTTCTACCTGCTCATGAAATTATTCCCCTGGGTCAGTGAGCTAATGCTATAAGTTATTGGTGGAGGTGCAGAGGAGATGGTTTTCCTAGTGTATGACTGATTTTTTTCTTTCAAATGTTATGAAATGCCCTTCCCTTTCTGTGATAAAATTAAGATTCTTAGCATATTATATGGGAGAGTTAAGAGGGATTTTTCCTTACAGGAGAATTTCGGAGCCTTACTTTTAATATGTAGCACCCCTATATCTCTGAGTCAGGAAAGGGTTTGAATTTGTGTCTCCAATTTAATATTAATAGCTTCAAATATCGGCTATTGATTAAAAAATACGAAGATACATACAGTCATTCTCCCACAAATGCATATTTCAGTTGATTACATCCTTGAGATATTTTACAGAAAATTTTTAGTTCTAAAGAGCTACCATTTCATGTTTATTTTCGCTTGCAGTTAGAAGTGCTGTGAAAATCCCTTTTTCTCTCTGTGTCACCCTAACACGCTGAAGAATTTTTCTTTCTGATCAAGTACCAACTGTACTTATGTCACTTTGTTGATCCGATTAAGACTCTAAACCTATGCTCAACCTGATTTCTATTTGTTTAAAACACGAAGCAGATCTGAACTCAAAAGTGTCTTTTTTATTTTTCCTTCCCACCAAATATAGCAATAACTTTATAAAAATTTAAAAAAAAAAAGAGGTATTACTTTCCATATAAATTTTGCCTAATGGATTTGGATTTTATCAGTGGATTAAAACCCTGTTGGTTATCCCTTCTTGGATTTGTTAGAAATACTCATTCGTTACTGGTTTTGCATAATACATGCAGATAAGCATAGGTTTGAAAAAAATAAGGCTTTTAAAAAAAGGCTGTTTGAAATTATTTTTCCAAGGACTTTTCCCATTTCTTTTTTGTAAACAGCCTTTTCTAAGGGTTTCAGAATTAAGGTTTGTTTCAAATAAATGCTAAAAAGGCTCCCTGACTGCAGCATCAATGTATATGGAGGTTTTTTATTAGTTAAACATGTTTGCCCATCCATGTTAAAAGATTTATTTTATTGGGACAAAAACATACCTTATCTGAGCTGGTGAATATTCTATCTCAATCATGAGGATGATGAAAAAAAGAGCAATACAATATCAGTCTTCTGTCAAATGTGTCAAAGGGAATGCCAAAGTTGCCCTGAAATATATTAGAGCTGTGAATGGAAAGAGGAAACCTAATAAGCTTTGGGAATATTTTGAAGATTTCTGTAGTTATAATAAAACATAGAACCTTTTGGAAATACTGATGGCAAAAAGGAGGAAATGGGAAAAAAAATGGGGAAACTGGAAAAATGGAAAACAGCAGGGAAGCTGAAGAGCCTCTAGTTTCTGCACAGTTTTCATCCTATTAAAAAAAAAATATGCTCGAGATTTTTTTTTTTTAATTTGAGGTCTGCCACATAATTATTTCCATGCTAAACTGAACGTGTAATATGCAAAAGGAAAAAGTGCATGGATGTGCAGTGCTGCTTAGGCACCATCGAATTAGAAATTGCTGCAGATGTACAATAGACTTTTCAGGTTGTAGTGGTTGCTCATGGCAGATCACCTGGATAAAGCTCCTGTAGCTTTAGTTCAGCAGCACTGTGGTTGCTCCAGATTCAATAAAGTAAAATTATGTGTACAGATCACCTTGCTCACATCATCTTTATCTCCTTCCTCTTTTGTTTTGCCTTCATTTTTATAATCGATGAATCTGAACTCTTCTTCAGAATGAGTATTAAGGGAAAATCATTAAATCTTTCGCTGGGAGAGGAAAATGAAAAATAGTGAGGTGGAGGCCTTAGTTTTGTTTGCAAAGGAGAAACATGTTTTTAAATGTGTGACTTATGAAATATATCCCCATTAAACTGGAATACTGAGAATGTCACCCTTGTTTTATTTATGAGGCTTCAACAATATCAAGTGTCAGAGAAGACTTTGACATCCTTATTTTCAGTCTGTTTCTTGTGCTTTGCTTAGAAATATGGTGTGATTGTCTGCATTGTTGAACAGTGAAAAAAACTAAACTTAATACAGACATGGCTCATGGCTCCAGCTCCTACTTGGGCTCATCAAAAACTTCTCAGGGATCTGATGAAGAACCCTTCAAATATTCATTTGTGGAAGCAGTTCTTAAAGTGAGTCTGTGTAGTATTAATCTTTTGTAAAGACAAGGTTAAATCAGTGCTAGAAAATACATTGCATTTAGGGATATCTCAGACACTCCCCTGGCTGACCAGTCAGTCTGAAAGTTAACAAAGAAGACATGGAGTGTCATCAGCAGTTTCCCAGATAAGGGTTTCAGTAGGCTATATTGCACTTAAACAATTAATATTATAAAGCACAAAATCCAGCAGAGATATCCACCAAAACCTCTCAATGTTGAAGAAAGAAGACGTCTACCTTCGGCCAGGCAGGGATATGTGATCCTCCCTAGTGGGTTGCACCACAAAAAAGCAACATTAAGTAGTGAATGATGAATATATGCTGCAGGAGGGATGACTTTAAATCCTTTAAGTTCATCCTTTAATGACTTCAGGTGAGATTTCATAAAGTCCAAATTTGCCCCATGGTGTGGAACAAAACAGGAACTCCTCTGGTTTAAATTGTGATGCCTCAGTGTTGGTTTCTAGTAGTGGAGAACCTCACCATGAATCTCCCAAAAACTATGGATAACTCTTTTGTGAGGTTATTGTAGCTGCTGATCACAGCATAACTTCTGCACAGGGAATCTACAGCCAAGGGACAGGGTGACATTTCCCCCTTTGCTACCGGGAGTGGTGCCATAACCTGCAGGATATTGCTCCACACCTATCAGTATTTACAGCTCAGAACCAGCATGGACAGAGTTAATAGTTTTGTGTTACATGTGAAAATAAACTTCACTCTTTGGTCACGTTATAAATCCTTGTAGACCAGTAGAATTTTCTGAAAATGGCCAGCTGCAGATACTAAGAAAAAAAAAGAGCAAAATGATTTTGCAGAGATGCTTGACAAGCAGAAGATTTTATTTCTGTACGGTCATGACCGGCCTGGAGAAGATAAATAGGAAATGATGGTTCATTGTGTTTGCTGCTGCAAACAGATCATCTGTTAAAGTTGATTCTGCAGAAGCTAAAGGCGTGCATGTGACCAAAAAAAAATTTAAAAAATTAAGGAAGAGAAGAAAAGCTCATCAAAACTCTTAAAAACAAAACCTCCATCTCTGGCTCAGGAAATCTCAGAGTCAAATGTTCCCTCTTGTCCCACAGCAAATTAAATTCATCAAACGTGTTTGTTACTGGCCCTTGTAAAATGCCTTTGGAAAATGCAGTGCTCAGACAGTATTACCAAAAGACATTGGATAATGGCCATCATGAGGATATTTTCAAGACTCTTTAGTAAACAATAAAAGCCAGTATCAAACTGAGCACTGCTTGGAAAAGGTATTGCTGTAGGGTTTGTTTTTGTGATGTTTTTCTTCCCAAGGACAAGCCACAAATCTGTAAGAAGCTGTCAGGTCCAGCTACTATCCAAAACCCTCCCGTGCTTTTCTAAGGAGCAGTGTTAGCAGATTTCACCGTCAGCCATTTAATTTGAGCTCACAAGCTTAACCAGCTTCTTGTCTTCTTCCAGACTTCACGAAGTCAGCCTGGCTGCCACCAGCCAGGGGGCATTCAGGGGCTCTCAGGCTTACAATTCAAGCAGAGATTGAAATGATTAAGGCATGGGGAGATGGCTGGAGTAGCACCTGAGGCTGATGAGTCTGTCTGCCAGAGCTGAGGCTTAGAAAATGCTAGTGAAGAGTGATTGTTTTCATATTTTAGAGGTCATCTGATGTAGGGGTTTGTAACAGAGGTGATGTAATCACAACAAAATCATGTATTAGGTATCTCTAAGTCCCTGCACTATTACAAATACCTCCCAGGTAAAAATAACTCTTTTCATTGTGGGGAAAAAACTTCCATAAATTTCTAATTAAGAAATGTATCTTTCTTCTCCTCTCAATACTTGTTTCTCTAATTTGCATTATAAATAGATGAAAACACTCACACCTTCATAGAGGCCTTTATGAAACTTCAAAGTCCCCCTGAAAATCCAGAAATTCACACATAAATCACCCCAAACTTATTTATCTCAGCAATTTTTTTTCCTTCTCAATACATTTGGTTGTTATTCCATTACCTCTGAACATTCACCCAGAAGCTGTTAGTCCAAAAACATCCATTTCATGCTTAGCCACTGTTCAGATTAAAGTATTGAATCACCTTTGAGGAGTTCCTTTTATCAAAGAATTTTAGCACGAAGGCAAGAGAGTCTATCTTATTTTTTGTAGAAGATTTCATCAGTTTCTCTCAGCTCTGTGCAAAGCTTTGTGAAAGGACCCTGGATCAAGCCCTCAGTCAATGTAGTCATCTTCGATTTCTTTTGAGCCATAACTCTACTAGAGGCAGTCTGGTGGAGTTAGGCAGGATTACTGGTAAACTTTGGGTTTCTTTTTTATTCTGCTGCCCTCTCCAGTTTTCATCATCTGTGTTTGACTCAGAGCTCTTTCTCCTTTTTCTGTGGGTTTATTCCTGGGTTTGGAAGGCTTCATGGCTTCCCCAAATCCCATCTCACTTTTCATGGGGAAAGGCCTGGAGTAATCCCAGTCAGCCCCTCGTGTAACAGCCCTGCTGCCTCTGTCTTGGTCCATTGCCCCTGGAGATAGATGATCTTTTTTTTATAGTAATGGAACAAGTTTACACCAGCGGGGGATGTGCTGGGTTTTTACAGCTAAATAAATATCTCACCAGGTCAGCCCCACACCTCCAACCCACTGTTCTTCCAATTTGCAAAAAATACCTTCTGAGTTTTCTTTTGGAGTGAATCAACTCAACAAAACAAAATTTAGTTCCAGTTTTGGGCAAAGTTCATTGCGTGAATCCTCCCAAGTTCCAGGATGGGTGAGGTGATATCAGGTTTGTGTGTCCTGGGCATGCACAACCCTCTGACACTCTCAAGCAGTTCTCAAGCTCTATTTTCTTCCCTATTCTGGTCATATTTCTGTCAAAAAAAAAAAAAACCAGACAGTATGGGAAAGGGCTTGCTTTCTGGTTCTGAAGGCAAGTGACGATCATACAGTCATACATTCATGCTCACATTCATACAGTTAATTCTCTCCCCCTTCAAAACAGAGTAGCCTCATCCATACAGCCTATTGCGACAAATCCCAGAACATACCTGAGCTTAGCCTGGAGCAAAATCCATTCCAGCAACTGTGGTAGCAATTAACCTGTAGTGACAATCTCAGGACAGTGCTCAGAATTCTGCTCTGTCTCTGATTTATCAGTTAAGACATAGCTGGGGAGTCTGCAGAGAATTTGAAGGAAAACTTGGTCGTATGTGCATTTAAACCCTTTACAGACCAAAATCACTTTTGCCAAATCCTGTATAAATCTCTATATCCTTGCCTGGAACTATGTCTGCCCCAGCCATCAGCTCAGCAATGTTCTGGTGTGTTTTCCAACACGAGCAGGTGCAGCTGTGGGTACCTTTGCTAACAGAAATGTTCATTACATGGACAGCCAGGGCATGGAGCTGCCTCTGCATGCCCAGGAGCGAGATTTGTACTCTGCAAGCAAGACACCTCTTTCTGTAAAATACCAGCTTGGGGTTGATTCCAGTTATTTTGGGAAAAGAGGGAATATGGAAGGAGAGCGAATAGCATGGAGGTGATATGTCTGAGGGAGCAAGGACTGTGTGTTGTCACAGCACAGCACAGGGACTGTGATTGCTTTTGCAGAGAGCTCTGCGTGTTGTTTGAGACATTTGTGTCAGAATGCAGCTCATCTATTGCAAGACTTTGTGGCATATTTATCCTCCACACTTCAGTGAGCGACTAACATGAGCTTTAAGGGCATAAGAATGGTCAAAGATACAGGCAGATAGCTTAGACAATTTTAAATTGTCCTTCTTGACTGGCTCCTCCAGAAAGCCCATATGTCCTTTAAGTCTTAATCCTCAAACTGCAGCAGATAAAAGTGTTGCCTTCATCCTGAAAAGGCAAGCTTGGACTCTCCATTTCTCTCCACAGAGAACTTGAATTGTAATTCACCAAGCATCTTTTTCAACTTTGTTTCCTAGTGGAAGTCAAGGAGTAATTCCCAGAGTGTTGTAAACTCTTTATAACAGACATTGCAGCTTTTAAATACCTCAGATAAGAATGTACATTGAATTTTGGAAGGGAATGTCATGCTGTTACCATCTTGTAAAATATTTTGGATTTTTATTATTGTTGATGTTGTTCCATCATCAGTAACATAATAAAATCTTCCAAGTTTCTCATGAAAGCAGGTGGGAAAATTGTAGAATAACACCCGTAGGATAGTCACAGAGTTAGCACTTTTAGCACTCACCCAAAGTGTGTGTAAATCCTGGGTTCAACTAGACACTTGCACCCCTGGTGAATTGTTCCACTATCAAACTGATGAGAGTATTTCAAGCATGTTCTTATGTAACATGTTTATCACTACAAATTCCAGGTGGGTCAGAAGGATTTCTGCTTGGTGATGTTGTTAAGAGGAAGAAATTCTGATTTCTGTCATCCCTGGTGTTGTAAAATTGGCTTTGCTGGGCAGTTTAAACCAAAAAATCTCAACCCTCAAACTGAGGGGGATAAAACAAAGTATGGGGAAAGTTCACGTCCTGATCTCATGGACTTTCTCTGGTGTTTTGCCACCTCTTGATTGTCTTAATCACATCTTCTTTTCTTAATATGTCTATTCTTTTATGCTCTTTGGAAATTCTGCTTTCTACATGATTAGGCCGAGCCTGAGACAGATGGAAACACAGTGGGTTCTGAAAAAACAGTCTCTGTTGAGAAACCAGTGGTGTGTGGAAGTTGGAGAAGTAATTTCTGTTGCTGTTATTTTTTAACAATTAAAATTATATACCTGAAAGACTTAGTGACTTAGGGGTACTTAGCAGCATAAAGAGGGCAAAATGGGCTGGTAAGGCATAAAGTGACAGAAAATTTACTTGCTGGGTTGTTTATAAGAACTTTGCAATTTCGTGTAACAGAAAAAAAAGCAGCAAGTTAGAGAAAGAAATGTTTGTCTCCTCGATGTTATTGGAATGGTTTGATCAGAAATGCTTGTAGGAAAAGGGCTCATCTGGCAAAAAAAAAAAAACTTACAAGGGGGCAAATATTGAAATGGATGAAAATTTCATTTTTGAAGTAAACAATTTTGATATTATTGGAGTTTAAATTGTTTTGATTTTGAAATATATCTTAATCTACAGACCAAGAATTGTAGTCATTAAAAGGAATAAAAATCAAATCAAACATCATGAAACAGTCCAAATATATTCTTTCAGCCTCTGAAAGTTTTACAGATTTCAGTGCATGTTTCAATATTTTCACATTTACATCAATTTTGAAATGGACCTTTTTAAAAATCCCAGATGTATCCAGGTGATACAAAATGAAAAAAAGCTAAAAATATTTCTTCCGGGTTACCTTAGTGTTTAATTTAATTATATTTGGGTTGTATTTTCAGTTCCATGCTAACACGATATATATCATATAGAAAATTCTGGTTCTCAGCTGATGTCAGGCAGTTTTATTTCATCAGCTTCAGAAAAGCAAATGCTTGTTTGCATCAGCCAAAGTTATGGCCCAGGAATTGCTATATAAATAAATACACGATTGAAAAATTCACTTGTGACCGTATTAAACAGATGGGGACAAAATGGAAGGACTCAGTAAATTATTCACTGTTATCAATAGTGCAGGCCATGAAATGTGCAGGAAAATGTATCGCAAAAGAAGTGTCAGAATAGGTGCAATATTGCATTATAATAAAACATTAATTTGTGCCTTGATTGTTACATGGATTATTGGAAGAAACCAAAGGATCTGTGTGGACACAGCTGTATTAAGAGGAGGTTGCTGCTGTAGTATTCCCAGGGTAGCCATGGGAATATGTAGCTGTTGGGCCAAATGCCTCTATCCTTTTTCACCAATGTAGATCTGGATAAACTAAATTGATTAAGTGACTCTTTCCAGATTTCGATTGGTGAGCTGTGCAGCATTTGGCTTCTTGTGCAAGAAATATACTCCCATCTGTAATTGTTACCATCTGTTTGGTATTCAGGATGTAAAAATGTAATGGAGATGAAGTCGTATTTCATATTTTTTCCTCCATTTGGAGGTAAGAATGAAGCTATAACAGCCTGTAAATGCATCTGCTGGTGATAAGATAGTACAGCTGGAAATGGGATGCTAGATTCTGCACGGTTCAGAAAGCCTGTGTGTAGAAGCTGTTATACTGTGGTGTGTGCTGGTATTCTGGGATCCCATGAGATGATTGATGTATCATATAAATAGGGTGACAGAAGACTATTTTTGCCGGTGTGATGGGAATAGGAAGTGCAAAATGTCAGTAATACCCTGAAAATAACCATTCAAATTTATGCAAATTGCTTAATTAATTGACCTCATTTGTGCTTGCAGATTTTCTTTGCATTTCCTTTGTGAATTAGTTATTTTTCATTGTACACTGACACAATATTCCAAGGCTAATTAAATCCTTTAAAGCTATAGGTTAATATCCGATTCTTATGTAAACACATTTATAAACATTAATCAGATCTAAATTACCCATTTTAGAAATAATGTTTTATTCACTTGCAGCTAATGGATGTGCTGTCTGTATTTATTCTGCTTTGGGCTCGAGGAGCTCACGTTAATCTGTAAAAGTTATTATTTAAATGGTAGAATGCTGTTTACTTGTGCATGTGTTTCCAAGGGTCTCTGCTGCTTTATGATCTCAGGGAGATTATTGAGTAAGAGTCTGTTTGGAGTACAAGGACTGAACACAGAGACCTTCTGAGCCTTGAATCCTGCTGATGGGTGTGGGGGATGCAAAGATGGACTAGGAAGGGACATTGTGCAAGAAGCAAAGTGGGCTGATCCTCTGGTGGAGAGGTAAGGCAAGGTGAACACCTTTCCATAAGGTTAATATACCCCTTGAAATATCAGTGAATCACCTGCTCCTGGGAAACTGAGCTCTTACCCTGTGTGAAATGTAAACTAATTCAGCGTTCAGTGAAAGAACAATCTTTGACGCATGAAGTTTCATATCCTCTCCAAAATTTCTTGTTAGCGTTTGTCTAAACCTGGACTATATATATATATATATAGTTAATAAATATCTTATCCCCCTTGGAATTTTATTTGCTTTTTAGCAAACAGTGGCAAATACATGGGAAACAGGGAAATGAATCTTTTTCTACTAGACAAGATCAATTTTATGTTTCTTATTTGAATGAATAGAGAATAAATGCTGCTTCAGAAGGGAAATCGTGGCTATTACTTCATGGAACATATGGTGTCATCTTCAATCATACAGTGATTCATTCTCTTGCTAGACCAGATGTAAGAAAATTTTGACTGTTTGTGTTGATGCCATGCTTTTCCATGGAGTAGAGTTGACAGAGGCTGTGGTCTAGATCCTGTCCTGGTGTGCTGGGTGAGGTACATATCCTGAATATTTCCTATTATGAAGTATATAGAGCTTTCATTCATGGAATAGCCAGCAGGTGGAGAAAAAGGTGAGACTCAAAAATGTTAAGAGGCCTTGCGCACCATCATACCTGAACTCTGCAACAGAGATAAGACTAATGTTCAGGTGTTTTTGTACCCAGTGGGGTGCCATGTTTGCTCATACCATGACAGCATATTGCCTTGTATTTTATAAAATGGACATAGGTTATTCACTTGCTGTTAGCCTATATACCTGCTGAGTACACCTTTCTGCCAGAATTTTTACTCCACAGGTCCTTGCAGCATCACTTGCCACAAATATCTTCTACAGGCAGCTTGCCTTGTTTTTTCAAGTCACTGCTGGGGAGGCTGGTGAGCCTCAGGATGTTGCTGATTCCTGTGTGCTTTAGATGCATCCCACAAAGTTTCTGTTCCACTGTCATTATATTCTGTGGCCCCATAGCCTGTTTGTGCTTGAACTGTCACTCTTTAAGTTCAAAATTACTTTAATGACTCTGCTGCCATAGCCAGTGTTTCAGTATATTCCAGGTATGCATCCTATTCTGTTGTTTTTTTCAATTTCATTCGCTGATTCTTGAGAGAAACAATCAAGTTTGACTGCTATGATTTCTAACAAGCTCACAGAGCTTGCTACTGAGAGATACAATATCTTGTACATGGTTAAAGAATTTGGCTTTGTTTCCGTGATTTTTTTTTCCCCTGAAACTCTTTCCGTTGTGTAGAAGGGCTGGAAATTAAACTTACAAAGTGGTAATTACCAAGGTCAAACACTGGAAGATTGATACCATGTCTAAATCTCTGGAACTACTCCATAACATTTTCAAATAACTGTCAGTAGTTCTGTGCCTGTATTAGCTAATTAGACAAAATCTCTGAATGCATATCAACTGAGCAGCTGACAGTTTTATTCAAAATTTGCAATTTTTTTTTAAATCTGGGGTGTTTTTTTGCTTTTATTCTGGAGTAGTGCTCAGTTCTAGATTCCTCAGTTCAAGAGGGACATGGAGCTCCTAGAACAGGTCCAGCAGAGAGCTACAAAGTTGATTAAAGGACTGGAGCATGTCTCTTACAAGGACATCTGCCTTACTGAAGGAGCTGGGCCTGCTTAGCCTTGAGAAGAGATGGCTGAGAAGGAACAATGTAAACAAGGGTCTGAAGGAGGGTGTCTGAAGGAGAATGCACCAGGTGATGCTGAGGCAACGGGAAGAAACTGATGCACAAGAAGATCCACCTGAATGTGAGGAAGAACTTCTTTATGCTCTGGGTGACTGAGCACTGGAACAGGTTGTCCAGAGAGGGTGTGGAGTCTCTCTCACTGAAGAAATTCCAGAACCATCCGGACACAATCCTGTGTCATGTGCTGTGGGATAACCCTGCCTGAGCAGGGAGCTTGGACCCTGATGACCCCACCTATGTTTCAACCCTACCCGTTCTGTGAGTCTGTTATTCCAAGACCATGGTCTACTTTATAGTCAAAGACAAATGTCAGCCTCCATGAATGGACATATCTTTCCTTTCTTCTCCCTCCCCCTTTCTCTCCATATACATACATATGGATATCTATACATATTAAAGACAAATACATGATATATCTTCTAGTACGTTTGGGGGAAGAAGGGCTGAAATTGTATTACAGCCTCTAAGCCATCTGAGGCTTTTTTGCAGTCTTGCTTCTTAGACAGCTGTGTACAGATAGCTAAGTAAAGCACTTATGAAAATCAAAGGAGACATGTCAGGCAAAGGGACCATTCTGTCACACTTGGAGTTTTCTCCTCCATTTCATTGTCTCAGGGGATAGTCTTGAGTTCGTGGGCCTAAACTTATTTGCTGTGAAAAGACAAGCAAAAAAAAGAAGTTACATTTAACAGTGCTTTGAAAAATATAGACCTAATTAAACAGAAGCAAAGAAATTCCAGCTGAGGCTGTGTGAACCAGAGGATTCTTGTGCCAAAGGGTTCGAAGGACAGTTTTTTAGTACTTTTGGTTTATATTCCGCAGTTTGTACTCAAGAGTCTTGGATAGCAGCTCCATTTTGAAAGGGCTCAAAAATATACCTCCTCTGAAACTACTGAATTTCCATTTGCTAAGTCTTTGTAAGCAGGAAATCAACCAGCTGGTGTGACTTCCAGGTGACCTTGAAAAACCTGCATTCCTGCATAAATTTAGGCCAAAATCTGCCATGAGAATGTGCTCAGAATATGGACCGAATGAAAAACAGCCAGAATTTGGTCCAAGATTGCTGAAAGCTTTGCAAATTATTTCTGGTTTGTTAGTAAAATATTGCCCAACTGTAATCTATACAGATGCATTGCAACAATTATTTTACAAGTGAAAGAGTGTCCTGGGGTTGTGGAAAGATGGAAGGTAACTTTTCATCTTGTATACAACAGCAGAACAGAAATCCAAGTTTCACTTAGTAGAGCTCTAATTAGAGGGACTCACTGTTTTTTCACGCAGTAGCCCAAAGAAATCCTTGCTGGTTCAACAGACATTCACCAGCTGGTTCCCTCAGACATTTCCTCCAGATGGGTTCCATTTGTATCCAGCATGACAACATCAGTAATGTGGCAAATATTTTTTATCCAGTGAGGAGCCCTATGAGAAGATGGTTGTTTTCAAAGGGAATAATCATACTTCGAGAATTGTAGCATGAATCACTGCATTTTTCTTTTTGGACCCTCCATTGCATAATGTTGTTTTATAAGATTTTCATCATACATCATTGCGAAATAGGATGGGAACATTTTTTTTTTGTGTGCCTCTGGTTCAGAAGCTGAAGGCTTTCTTTCTTTATCAAATATGAAAGAAATCTGCATGTAATTTATGAAACCTTCCTTTTCTATCATATTTTCCATGGTATGTTAAAGTGGAATCCTCACAATGTTGGTTGTAAGGAACCTCTGGAGCCATCTGGTCCAGTTGCCTACTTGGAACAGGACTGTTCACAACATCAGAGTATCTGGATCAGGCCAGCTGGGCTTGACACATCCAGGAGTGAAAACCTCCTTGGATAGAGGGTCCAGTCTGAACCTCCCATGCCAGTCTGTTATATTCATGTCACTGTGGGAGAGTTTGGCTCCATCACCTCTGTAATTTTTCTTCAAGTAGCGGAAAGCAGAGCTCAGATTGTCCCTCAGCCACCTTTTCATGAGAGTGAGTAGTGTGAGCTCCCTGAAGCTCACCCTGTTAGGAAGTGCTTATACTCCCAATTATCCTGATAATCCTCTGTGCAGCCTCTCCAGCTTTTTAACGTAATAGTCCTGATATATCCAGCTCATATTAGCAGACTTATTCCATGTTTTTGGTGAAACTCTTCTATGCTGTACTCTGTGGTTTGGTTTATAGGCTTTTCTTTGGGTGAGTGGAGAAAAAAAAGTAAAATGTGAGAAAAATGTTGAGAAACCATGTGGGAATTTTCTTTAAACTCCAAACAGGTTGAAGTTTGAATACTCAAAAAAACATCACCAAGGCCACCAAAGCAACAAACAAAACCCCCCAAGCTTTCCCTGTTACTTCTCATCTCTATCTTGCAGCCAAAATTCAACAGTGATCTAATATCTTGAAATGACTAAGATTTCTGAACACTTTTGCTTGTCTCTTTTTACAGCTATCCAAATTATTATATTAAATTCAGCATACTGAAGCTGAGTGAAAAGAAAAGTTTTCCTGCAGTGAAAGAAGTTTTAAAAGCATTTAGACTACACAAAAGTATGAATTGCTTTTCTGTTTCTGCAAAGAGGAAAGCTGGATGGCTTAAAAGATTGCTTCCAGGGTGGACTGCTTCAGGGAATATATGACATTTATCAACTGACACATACCAAGATGCTTTTTTCTGTGATAGGTTCTCATCTTACAAAGGTGATATTTCTCTCACATGTACAGGTACGTGAACAAATCTGTATTTCCATGTTTTCAGCTGTAAAAAATGACTAAGGCAGATATTCCTTCAGCTGACCATGTTCTGAGAACTTGTGTGAAGGTACCCTCTGGTGACCTGATAATTAAAGGGCAAAAATTAACCACTTTTCCTGTTCATGGCCATAAGACTTTCATTTCCTTCTGGACTTGATTCCACTCCAAGGAAGACAAAGAAAATATACAAAATTCTGTTTGATCTTTTTCTGTTAGAGAGGAATTAGACAGCAAAAGGGGAGAGTGCAGAATCTCCTAGGCTGGAACTTCCAGGGCTAATTGCTGATCAGGCCGACAGAGTTATGTCCATGTGCCAGCTGTTTTTTTTGAAAGTCAGTGTGAAGTCTCTATCAGAATTGTTTTGTTTAGATGATGGGATGGTGGATGCTGGGTCGAAACCCAGCAAAGTCAAGGAAAACATAAAAATAAAAAATATTGCTGCAAGAGAACGGAAGAAATGCAAAGACTGAGACCGAGAGTGACAACTTAGGTCCTGCCACAATTTAGGATTTTAATTCCAGGAATAAACAGAGGGTCCATTACTCTGCTTTGAAATAACTTTGCATGAAACCTTTCCCTTGAATTTAAACAAAAGCCAGTGCAAAAGGATTTGAAGAAAGACTAGAAAAGCACCAAGCTAAAAGTTCTGACTTTCTAAGAAATTTTGACATTTAAGCCTTTGTTTTCATTCTAAGTTAGAATGGAATAAAATACTCTTTTAAGTTTTATGAATATTAAAATGGTCAAAATATAATTGAGATTCGAAAACATCTTGACAGATTGATTTTTATTTTGTGTATTTCAATCACTTTCACATCTTTTCATGGTATGTGATTAATGCTGTTCTATATGTTAATGTAGGTGACTTCTGGAAGTGACTACATGGTTGTTGAAATAATTATATTGATTATTTTCCAAATCATAAAGGACAACTGCTATTAGCAAAGATTGGAATATCTTATTTCCTTTGATGAATCAGTGTCCTCATACGTGGTTTTCTTCATCAAAATGTTCAACATTTTAATACAAATTATTTAATTATACCACAAGTAGAAGATTCTGTAATCTAGATGCTCAAGCATTTCACTGCAGGAAACAGGAAAGAAACTGATTATCAGATGGGCTGTTTCAGTCACTTTTAACTAGCAGATGCCCTTAAATACTTTTACCAAGATAAACTCAAAGACTGGAGAAAAGGGTACTGAGGGGAGACCTCATATCTGTCCATAGCTTTCTGACAAGGGGAGCGGAGGGGCAGGCACTGATCTCTTTGGGGACAGTGACAGGACCCAAGGAGATGGCCTGAAGCTGAGCCAGGGGAGGTTTAGGTTGGATATCAGGAAAAGGTTCTTCCCCTGAAGGGTGTTTGGGCACTGAAACAGCTCCCCAGGGCAGTGGTCACAGAACCAAGCCTGGCAGAGTTCAGAGAGCATTTGGACAATGCTTTGGGCACATGGTGGAATTCTTGGGCTGTCCTGTGCAGGGCCAGGAGCTGGACTCGATGATCCTGATGGTTCCCTTCCAACTCAGCATATTCTATGATTCTACCTTGTATTGTAGTATGTCAGCAATGATGCATGGCATTATTTTGTGATACCATGAAATAAGGTAAAAAATAAAAATAAAACCATTGAATAAGTAGAAGAAAATCTGTTATTGAAAGTTGTCTTTTTTTTTTTTTTCCCCAGACAACAACCCCCCCAGATAAATACATGAATTATGCTTTCTTGAACCTTTCTCTTCCCCTAATCTTCCATTAGCTGTATTGGTAGTTTCCTCTGAAAGCAGCAGCAGTTTTGTGTGCTACATTGTCCTAAGGTCAGGAAAGACAAATTTAACTAACTCCATTAGAAATTTCTTAAAGTTCATTAAAAAGCAGAGCCCAGAGACTGCTTAAAGTGTCGGTGTCATTCTGCAGAGTAAAATGCAGTGATACATGCAAATAGAGCTGACCTTGCTGAAGCTGAAGCTGTTGAATGTGCATTCTCCAATATCTTTGCTTCCTTTTACAGCTATGTAACTTATGCCTAAGGGAACATTTAAAGGGAATGTAAAAATCTGGCTCCCACAAGACAGAAGAAAAGATGTTCAAAGTAAAATTAGGAGTGTAGAGATTGCAGGCAGAAATGGCATTGCTAGGGAAATCATGGCACATTTTAAATAGAAATCAATTCTCAAAAGGAGATTGAAAGATGCGTTAATTTTACTTCAATTTAATGTTACAAGCACAACGTGAAAATGTCTTGCCTATATGTAGCAGTTTCAGTTCCTGTGGATAGGTCAGGATGATCTGGCCTTTTCAAAACAACCTGCCTGTGAGTTTTATGACAAATATTATCATTACTGGGATTATGAAGAGATCTTTTCCAATTCTGCTGCATTCTACCAGATGAAAGATTTTATTCCCAAAGAATGACAAATGTAGAACAATTTCAGTTTCAAATCAATAAGTTCTTTCTTGTTTATCAGAACCCCAGGTAGGCATTTTTTATTTTTACTTCATCCTCACAGAGGATAAATGGTGAGGAATAAATATAATACATTTGAACATTTTTTTTAAAATGATTTCACTTGTTCTTTGCTCCTTTCCATTTCTCCATTCTTTCTTACATTTTACACTGGAGCAGAAACAAAACTTCTGAAGATTAAGGCAGAATATAATTACTTGAGAGCAGTTGGTAACACTACTCTTTAAAAAAAATATTTATTTTTATATCTCTGAAAATGATGGAAGAACTTGCGATAGATTTCAGAAATCTTCCATTACCAGATTTTTAGAAGATAACACTGAAAATCTGGCTCTAGGTGGTCTTGTTTTAGCAAAGAGTTTGGACCAGATGACCTCCAGTTGTCCCTTCCAACCTCAACCATTCTGTGATTCTGTGAATGGACCTCCGTGAACTGCTTTATTATTGAACAAAAAGACACTTTTGTGAAGAATGAAAAATCCCTTTGTAACATGTCCCAACTGGCACAACTTTGGAATGAGGTTCTAGGATGAATAATGTCTTAATACAAACCCACACTTCAAATCTCTGATTTCTTTCAGCTCTAACTAAAACCTTTAGTAGTAACTCAAGATTACTCTGTATTTGTAGGAGAAATTGATCTATGTAACATTCAGTTTTGAGAGTAACTTGTCATTCCTGCTGTCTGTCCTTTTTCCTCCTTCTCCTCCAATACTTTTTTCTCAGCAGAAGGGGGAACCACAATTAGTTAAGAGTAATATTTTCTCACAGGCATCAACTAAAACCAGGATAGCATATACTGTGCTTTGCATGCTTGTCTGGTAGTTGCTACACCTCACAATCAAGGGCAAATGGCACACCAAGGATTAACGCTAAAAGTATCCCCTGTAAATTTTTTGGTTTTGCTTCAGGTTTTTGGTTTGGTTTGGATAATTAAAGAAAAGCAAGTGGTTCCTTTTAGCAAGAAATTTCTGTTCTTGCTCCCTATACTCAGCAGATTAGAGAGACAACTTTCTTTTCATAGAATTATAGAATATTTTGAATTGGAAAGGGCCTTAGAGATCGTCTAAATCCCACTGCCCTGCTGTGGGCAGGGATGCCACCCACTACAAAAGCTTTCCCAGGGGCTCATCCAGCCTGGCCTTGAACACTTCCAGGAATGAAGCATCCACATCTTCTCTGAACAGCTTTTGCCAGGGCCTCACCACCCTCACAGTAAAGAATTTCTTCCTAGCATCTAAGATTAACCTCTCCTCTTTTTGTTTTAATACCTATTCCCCTTGTCTTGTCACTATCTGCCTCCATAAAAACTCTCCCTCCCTCTTTTTTTGCTGTGCAGACCTGATGCAGGGGCCACTAAATGCAAACAAGTGTCCGTAAATGTGTTTTATGAAAACAAGGTTGGAAAAAATAGAAACCAATCATTTTTCTTAAAAGTCCTGGATGAACTTGAGGCATCTCCTATTGAAAATGCTGATTAGTGGTTTTGTTCTTTTGAGAAACAACTTTCTAAATACACTTTCACTTCAGTTGTAACTGTCAGCTCAATTGTGCATCTGAAAAAGAAATTGTCATCCTGCTTTACCCAGATAACTGTGGAATGAAATAATCAAAAAATATGAGCACATAATTTAATTTAATTTAATTTGCTAACATCATGTATTTCACCTCTTAAGAAACTTGTGGCTCTGTTGTTAATAATCGAGTCATAGGTCTCAGCACATCAATTGACTTAGATAACAATTATTGTAAAACATGTTTAAAAAAAAAATAAAGTTGAAATCCAGGCCTTCACAATTATAAAAACTGGCTCCTTAACAAAGCCATTGCTAGACAGAGACAAACCAAACAATTTACAATAACTAAATTATAATAATTATTGTCTCCCAAAAGTCAATAAATTGCTGCTAAAACCTTGCAGAAATGGTGTGAGAGGGAACATAAATTTAATCCTGATTCCAATCTTAGCTGTTAGTTTTAGTGCATATTTAAGGTATTATAATCCTCAGGAAAAAGGTATTTTAATAAAATGTAGGAAAGAGTTGAAAAGCAAGAATAGTATTCCAATAGATTGTAACTAACAATGTGGATTTAATATGCCTTTTTTTCTGGTGCTTGTGCAATTTTCAGGCAATAATTAGAAAAAAATACTATTAAAATTTGTGCAATTTGAGGTTTATTTTAAAAAGCTAGAACCAAGAATCTTTCTCTCCTCCCTTGTAATAAGAGTAATTTGGTCTAGATTCTCTTTTGCCTTACATAATCTCCTTTTCATATTTCTACCTTTCATCCTTGCAAAACAAGTGATGCTGGTGTAGTAATGTTTTATATTCCTGATACTAATTACTTCTATCAAATATATTTGACAAAGTTAAATACCAAATCAATTTTATTAGAAATTCAGACCTGCATAACGCAGCATAAACAAAAAAAAAAAAAAATTATTTCTAAATATCACCTCAGGACAGGATTGAAAGCACATAATCAGCTTAGTCATCTACTGTGATAGGTGGTGTTCTGCCTTCCACAGAATTTGTGTCTTTTTTTACTTCCTGTCTGTGGTGTGTCAGGAGAAATGGAATGAAGAGAAATAGGATGAATTTGAAACAGAAAATCTTTGAAGAGCATTTGTGAAAAGATTTTTTTGAGAGAAATATTTTGGTCAGAACAGTTGATCGGAATCAATCTAATGTACAATAAAAATATTTAAATATAAATTCAAGGAAAAGTTAAACGCCCCAGACAG
Organism: Grantiella picta; assembly: GCA_013397955.1. NCBI lineage: Eukaryota > Metazoa > Chordata > Aves > Passeriformes > Meliphagidae > Grantiella > Grantiella picta. Next base: position 222,648 of record VZRM01003580.1, on the reverse strand, counting down.
CAGCTATTGTCCTTCTGAATCTCTCTGCCTGACTCTCCAAACAGCTGGTGGAGAATTGACGTGGATCAAAGCCTAGCAGCACCAAAACAGAGGTAAATGGCACCATTAGGCAGAGATTGTATCCATCCTGGTAACAATCAACAACATCACTAGATGAATCTTTCCCCACTATTTAATGACAAAAATGGTATTTATGTAATTTACATTTTGCCTGTGAAAAAGAGTTTATAAGTATTTAAATTTTAAATGTCACATGCCAGGCTTTTGAGGGCTATGGTGAATATTCATATAAGTGATGTTGGGTGTGTAGATGCTGGGCAAATCACCAGTTGTCCCCATCTGCCCTGAGCTGTGCTGAAACCCCTTCCTCTCTCGGACAGGAACATTCCCAATGTCAGGAGACCAAAAGTTCACGGCTTTATCACAAACCCCTTCTTGCTCTGAGCCATGTGTCTACCTGGAAAACTCTGGCTCACAGTCTCCATCTGGGCTCTTCATGAATAAAAAAACTAAAATAATCACTTGCACAGCAGTGTCTCAAATGCCATTATGCATTGTCACAGTCGCCTGCACGTTAAAACAACATTTGCTACCCAGCAGGAGCAATCCTGACAAAATTGCTGAATAGGGCACTTTGGGCCAAACTTGTCCAATCCAGCACTATTTCAGCTCCCATGGAAAAGTGCAGCCTGTGACATACTTACTCCAGAGTCATAAAGAGACCATATAAACTCTGAACGTGAGTCACATAGACTGGAGTTACACTGTATTTTCCCTCATGGTCCATCCCAAAACAATCCTCTTACCTTTCCTCTGCACCTTTGCTGTTTCTGGGCTAATTATAAACTCAGGGTGTCACCACAGAATATTTTATATCAGGCTCACTCAGAAAGTTTTCCCTACAAAGCTAAAAGATGTTCTTTTGAAGAATGAGGGTTCTCAATTAATGGTCTCCCCTTCCCTGCACTTGCTGCCCACCAGGCTGTCTCTTTGCTCTTTTTTAAAAATGTTATTCCCTTTCTCTTTCTTCTATTTACTCATATAATTACTTTGTTGTTGAACTCTGTTTATTTTCATGGCAGCATCCCAGAAGAAATTTGCAAGTTTGCATTTGGTACGATTTATCTTATTTGTGTTTGGAGATATTGGAGACACTCTATCTAGCTCTTGTCTCTGCCAGTCTCCAAAGGAACCTCATTTTTCTCCACTCCTCTGTTCTGCTGCAAGGTTAGCCCTCACATCAGCACCAGAAGATGACTCCTGTGAGAGCTAGCAGAACTCCCAACACCATCCAAGGTGTGTCCCTATCTGTGGGGACACATTGGTGCTTCATGACCCACCCTCAGCATGGTGTGGGGAGAGGGAAAACAGCCAACAGTGCATCTGGACAGAGTGCATGGCCCAAAGCTGTGCTGACTGCATCTGTCCAGCCCCTAACTGGGCATCTCAGGCTGCTGCCCACACCCAGTCTTTGTCCCTCTATCCAGTCCCTGTTTCCCTGTCAGGAAGACAGAGCTGACTTGATCCCAGCTAAGCTCAGGACACGAGCAAACACTGGCAGTGACCACAGGGAGCTGGGCTGGAGTGCAGGTTCAGTCCTGAGCATCACAACAGGGAGGGCAGCCTCTGGGATGTAATTTAGATCTGTCAAAAGACGGATGAGCCTTTCATGGGAATAGTGCCTGGGCCACCTGTGATGGATTATCACCTCCTTGGCTCACTTATAGGCCAGGTCTCAGCTGGCAGAGCAGAGCCAGCAGGGGTTGTCTCTGTGACAGTGCTTGTGGTGGGGATTGGCTCAGGTGAGTTGTGAAGAAAGACATAAATCTGGATTGCAGAGTGTATTGTGGTTTGAACAAACAAAACGACACTTTGGGCTCCAAGAACTGGTGGCTCTGGAGGAGAGCAGTTGGTGTGTTGGTGAAAGAGCCAGCACACCTCAGGCAGTGGCTGCTGTTTGGATGACTTGTGGTGGCCTGAAAAGCAGCAGCTGCCAGATGCAGCTGTATTCCCATTTCCTTCAGTCTGCTGGGTTGGGCTGCAGGGCTTCCATTTACAGGATTCTTTTTTTTCCTTTCTCCTAGCCACAGGGGAGCTTATCAGATAAAAGAACTTGGTGGAGTGACAAAGATTGATTAACACTGAGGTGGAATGGGATTTTTATTTCTGCCTCCATAAACACCTGAGTGACAGTCAGATGTGTGTGACTGTGGTCTTATCAATAACAGTTTATGTGAGATGGGTTTGAACGAAAACATTTTGTATTTAAACATCTAAATCTTGGGAGACATAAATCTTAACAATATTAGGTAAAGGAATAATTTTCTGTACTATTTCAACATCAGGAAAATAGTACATCAGGGTGTAATACACAGGAAATGTTTCAGAAAGATGACAAAAGCTGTGCAACATGATTTGGGGTCATTCCAAGGGGTAATTCCCCCAAAATGAAAGTCAATATGTGAAATTTTGTCTGAGCTATTTAAGAAGATGGTAGAAAGCATATTTCAGATCCTCGGCCCAGTTCTCTTCAACATCTGCATTAACGCCCTGGACACAGGACTCAAAGGAATATGAAGTAATTTTGCTGACAGCACTAAATTGGGAGGAGCTGTTGAGTCCCTCAAGGACAGGGATGCCCTGCAGAGAGACCTCAGCAAATCAGAGAAATGGGCAATACCAGCTGTACGGAGTTTAACAAGGGCAAGGGCTGGATTCTGCACCTGTGATGGGACAGCCCTGGGTGTATGGATAGAATGGGGAATGAGAGGCTGGAAAGCAGTGCTGCAGAAAGGGATCTGGGGGTCCTGGTGGATGGCAAGCTGGATCTGAGTCAGCAGTGCCCTGGCAGCCAGGAGAGACAATCCTGTCCAGGGGATATCAGTCACAGTATTGCCAGCTGGGTAAGGGAGAGGATTGTCCTGCTCTGCACTGGACAAGGTCTCACTTTGAGTCCTGGGGGCAGTTTTGGGTGCCACAATATGAAAAAGATATACTAGAGAGTGTCCAAAGGAGGGTAACAAGGATGTGNGAGTGTCCAAAGGAGGGTAACAAGGATGTGAGGACCTTGAGGGAAAGCCATGTGAGGAGTGGCTGAGGGCACTGGGTCTCCACAGCCTGGAGGAGACTGAGGGGAGATCTCATTGTGGTCTGCAGCATCCTTACAAGGGGAAGCAGAGGGGATGACACTGATCTCTTCACTCTTGTGACTACTGCCAGGACTTGGGAAAATATCATGAAGTTGTGTCAGAGGAGGTTTAGGCTGGAAAATAGGAAAACATTTTTTGCCCAGATGGTGTTTGGGCACTGAAACAGCTCCCCAGGGAAGTGGTCACTGCACCAAGCCTAGCAGAGTTCAAGAAGTGTTTGGACAATGTTCTCAGGCACATGGTGTGACTCCTGGGCTGTCCTGTGCAGGGATAGGAGTTGAAGTCGATGATCCTGAGATGTTCCTTCCAACTCAGCACATTCTATGGTTCTATGATCTGATTGCTCCACATCTCATGCATCACTTTGTAATGGAGGATTAAAAGGAATGTGGTGAAATTACAGCTGATTCTAAAACCTGAACAAGAAAATACCCCCCTGGGGTTTTGGGGAGATCTCTTCTTTACACAATCAAGGCTCAATTTTTTTAATGCAACAGATTATTTATTATTATTATTACAGAATAATAAACTGAGGACTGTCTGGGACCTACATCCTGGTTTTCAGTCAAGGACTTGGATAACAAGCAGGCTGTAGGTTTGGCAATTTGGGCTAAGTAGGACCTTGAGAGGGTAAGTATCAGTGTCTGTTGTCATTATTATGGGCCATGTGTGGATGAAGGGAGCCACAACAGACCACTTAGATGAGTGACTGGTTTTTAATCCATTTTCTGCAGACCTTGGTAAGACTTTCATCCAATATGGCATATCAAGGCTGAAATTCCTTGGTGGAATTTCTCCTTTCACTTCCGCCAGCAGAGCCTTTTGTTCATGATTCTCTCTGTTGCTCACAGACCTAATTGGGAAGCAAGGGCCCATTTACAATGAAGCTGCCACCTCAGACTGGGCTAGAGGAAAACTTCAAAATTCAATTGCATCTGCTAGGAGTCAGTTCACATCTCCTCTGTGCTGGGTAACAAGAAAAGGATGAAACTTGCATGCACCCATGTGGATGTTTGCACCAGGCAAAAAAAAATGTTACCTCTCCTGAGAGCTTCTCAATCTGAAACCAGAAGCTTGTCTTGACCCTTCTTTTCTATGCTATATATAAATAAGTAAATACCATTTTTTGTCTTCTGAGCTCTGTGTTAAGGGTCATTTGACTCTTCTCAATTACAAAAAAACCTTCCTGTACTTTCTATTTGCCTTTTTTTTTTAATCATACCTTCCAGAGATAGCCTTCCAGAAATAAGATATGATGGCCACATAGAAAGAGAAAAAAACATTCAGCATTCTTTTCTCTTTTACATTTCTCAATTATTTTCCAGTGGACTCATGGCTCCTTCAGCAGGATTCATTTCCGACCACAAGGTTGCTCAGTGGGGCCTGACAGATATGACACTGCAATCTTCCTGTGTCATTTCAGGATGCTGCAGCATCACAGCTGAGATTGGCTCTTAACAGAAATTGTGCTGATGGTACTAGGAGCTAGAATAAACACCAGTGTGAGAGCCTAATAATGTGTAAAGGCAAAATTTGGCATGAATCTTGAAAAGACTGAGGTAGCTATAATGGAACAGAAGGACTAGTGTATGAGGGAAACAAAAGATTGGATAGAAAAATGGAGAAAAAAAGAAAAATAGGAGTTCTAGATCACAAGGTTGGGAGACTGAATACTGCAGAGGCGAGAAAGATAACGAAATTGTAGCAATATTTTCTAGGCAGTTTTTTAACACTGTCATAAATTCATTCTATCCTGAGTGTGGCATTCAGTAGTTTAGTCAATACAATAACAGGGAAATCACTCACCTGATTTATTTGTAAAATGCATTTTGGTATTCCCTGAATATTGCTCTTTCTTTCTTGTGATATTAATATCTCTGCAGCACAGAAGTCTCAATTGTTTCTTTACTTGTTTTACCTTTCCTTAGGAATTTTCTTGATTGTCTTTGATTCTTTCCATGGCTTTGCATTTATGGTAGACTCCACATTTCATACTGCTTGAAAAGTGATACAGTTTTGTTTATTGCTGGGGTGAATGGCCACAGTAGTGGAGGGAGTGGAGAATTTGGCTCTACTTCAGTGTCATGGGTTCATGGGTTGATTTTTGGGTTTTTTTATTCCAGAAATTGTGAATAGTATTCCTTCCTCATATTTTCTGTCTTTTATGCGTATTTAGAAATTACTATATTTGATCTTTTTATTGTGTTTCTATAACGCTGAGCCATATGGAGTCCCCACTCTTATCTGGGACATGTTGGTATCATAATAGAGCAATTTTTGCTAATGGTGCACAGCAACAAGATCATGGAGTCTTTAGGAATGAATTTACATTGGGGATCTAGGCTTTATCTTTCTCTCATATCTTTCCTAAAAGGGAAATTTAGTAACTTATCATCAGGTTCAATTTTTTTTTGTTTCGTTTTTAAATACCTAAATAAAGATGTGTTCTTCGTCCACATCTTTATAACTACTTCAGCTGTCCAAGTGTTAAGCTTTCCAGTCAAGGTCATAGAATCATAGAATCATGAAATGGTTTGGATTGGGAGATCTTAAAGATCATCTCATTCAAACCCCCCTGCCATGGGTAGGGATGACACCCACCAGACCAGGTTATTAAAAGTCTCATCCAACCTGGCCTTGAACACTTCCAGGGATGGGACATCCACCTGGGCAACCTGGTTAGCAGAATAGTTTTTATCTATTTATTTGTTTATTTATTTACTTATTTTAACTTCTGGCTCTGCAGAAGCAAAGGCAACTTCAGGATCACTTAACAAAATATGGGGTGACTAGTCTAAAGTTTGTGTATTTTGCCAGATTAACTCATAATAGTTTGAAAATAACTGATATCTCTTTGAGTACCTCTCTCACTGGTTGAAATTTATCTGCAGGTTAGAAAAATCTCTGATGTAAAAGAAAGGTAAAAAAATATTTTATACTTAGTTGTGCTGCATGCCTTGGAATAATTTTTACTTATTGTAATATCCTTGGCAACCTCAGTGAGTTTGAAGAAGACTTTTCCAGTTGATTTGCTGTAAATATTTAAACACTTTTGGATAAAACTGTGAATGTACTGTCCTCTCATAACTAAAGCTGACTACTTTGAAATGAGTTGAAGGATATTGAGGAGAGTGATTCTTGTACACACATTCATTCCATGAAAGTTCTACATGGAAGCAAATTAGCAGGTGAACATCATTTAAGTTTTAATCTAGAGTAGTTTATAAGCATCTTAGCTCCAAAAGCAAACTAAAATATTGTACTAGCAAAATAACCAAAAATGCTAAGAATTATAACACTTCAGTAAAAGAATAGTTTATTAGTGTTTACTGAACACACAAGAGTTCAAACTACTCAACTAGTGAGAGGAGGAACAAGACCAGAAGGAAAAGAAATCCTTCTGCAAGTTAATTGTGCAGAGGGGCAGTGACTTCAGTGAAAATGAGTGATATCTGGCCTTTAAGATAGTGTACAAGTCTTGTGACCCTCAGTAAAGTTTGGTACAATCAGTGACATTTCCTAGATGCAATTTGAAACTGTCAGATAGTAAATAAAGCTTTTTATGTTTAAATTGGCTTGCTGGAGGAAAGTCTAACCTGCATTGTGGTAATCATATCTTACTAATCACGTTGTAATACATGGTAAGACAGTTGTCTTAATTGCCTTAATTTTAGACTCAAAGTCCCATGAGAAAATCAGAGCTGTTTAGAAATCCATTCCACATTCCCACTGGCTTCCAGCCCTGTGTTTTTAACCATAAAACCATCTAGAATTGTTACAATTATGTGTAAGTGCACTTTCTGCACTCAACATTCTATCCATTAGAACAGTACATCACTTAGCATATTGGGGTGAAAAAAAGTTCAAGAAAGGGCCTAAATCTTTTTCTTTCTGTTTCTAAGAATTCCTGCCTGTTTTAAAATCACGAAGTTCTCATTTCAGGTACTGACTTGTTGTTCTGTGTAGGCAAGCATGGAAGATTTAATATTTAATTTTGTCATTCTGAGTGTCCAAAGAACTTGCCTGGACAAAAAGAGTTATGCTCCCTATTTAAGGGGGGGAGAAAATGATAATGCATGGAGGTCTATAGTCAATATGCCCTACTAAGAGCAATAGTCCTGCTGCATAACATTTAGTGAAAGCACTGCAAAGTTATACTAAATAACAAAAGGTACATATCCTTATGCATGGATAAGGATTGAAGGGATTCACACTAACTCATGGATCCACTATGAGTTTTTTTAGTTTTAATGGACTCAGTATGCTTATTTCCTGTGCCATAGTAAAGCTGTAGTAATGGGAGCAGGATGTTGGCGTTTGCACACATGACCATAAAATTAAACTTGGTTTGGTTTATGACTTAAGCTTTAAAAGAATCTTAGAGAATGTGATAGGAACTGACTGCTGCCTCACATGAACAGGGGTATAACAGAGCAGTTGAAACCTCTAGAGTTCTGGTTTGTGACTCTCAATTTCTCTTATTGCTGCATTTTTTTGGATGTTCTGGTTTTGCTTTTATGGTTATACTGTTTTAAACATGCCACTCTGTGATGGAGATGTACAAAAAAATTTTACTTACCCAAACCTTATCTTTGCACTTCTTCATTCTGTAAAGGCTGGCAACTCTCCTTTGTGTTATCCCAGGGACATCTGTACCTGCTAAACGATCAATTGTGATGTGCTCGGAGGGAAATTCTGTGGAGAAAATAGATATGAAAAGATGGGTTTCACCTCTGTCCAAGAGCATTTTAACACTATTTACAGTGAGGCAGAAGATGCATAGATATACAAAATATTTGGGTTTGGATGGCTGAGATATTTGAGCTGTCCTGTAATAATTTCTTTTACAAGGAATACTATTACTTCTCAGATTCCAGTAAATATGAAGAGTGACGCTCCTGTTTAGCTTTATGTGGTGGATCCCAGCAGGTATCCACAGAGCCTGGAAAAGCAATGAAATTGCCTATCAATGTTCTAATCAGGAGGTTTGTTTTTGTGTTTATGTCATTTTTGTTTTCTTGGTAAAACAGCAGACTCAGACCACAGGTATTATTTATACAAAACTGAGGTAGGAAATAACTGTGTTTGGTGTAATATATCTTTATATCTTTTTCAAAAGACCTGTTTTTCTGGTTTTTGTGGGTTTGGTTTTTTTTTTAGGGGGGGGTTTGTTTTGTTTTTGTGTTTGGTTTGGTTTCTTTTGTTTGTTTGTTTTTTTTTAACACGAGAGCTATTTTGAATACTGAGGGCCAGAATATAACAGACACTTTCAGTAAACTTTTTGGACACCAGGGTAATTTAAAGATTAATTAACTAAAAAAAAAAAAAATGGAATATTACTAACAACAAATATTTTGTCATTAATTTTTTAATGCAATCAGCTATTTTTAAAAAGTTATAGGCCTGTGTTTTTTAAAAATAGCATCCTAACATTCAAAACATCCTTTAAAGGAAAGAAAGGTTAGCGCAATAAGCTAAACAAAAATGTTACTCCTCTATGAAGAAAACTATTTTCAAACAGGAAAGGCCAGGCTGAAAATTTTTAGTATTATGCAAGAATACATTGAAAACTCCCCTGTTTGTGGAACTCTGGCAATTACCTATCCAAAGAACATAGAAAGGAAAGGGGGTAGAGCACAAAGAAAAAGAGTTTGGATTTAAGCAGTTAATAGAAATTTAATTTTCTGTCCATCCTCCAGAAGGTGGATGCCTAATTTTGAATTCTTTGGCCTACAGTCATATAAACCAAATTATTTAATCTAAATGATCTCCTGCTCCATTCTTACTATTTTTTTTTCTGCCATTATTTTTCATGGAATTTGCTTGCCCAAAACTGTACTGGACGACAAGATTCAGATAGTGTAGGTAAGGCTAGAGGAAGTATTCATGTAATTTAGCGTATCTGATTGATGGCAAAATTTTCCATCAAATAACTTATTTGCAAATTGGTGCTTTCCTATTCACAGCTGAAATCCATCTGTGTGCAAAAGACCTCAGAGAAGCTTTATGTGTCACTTCCATTTCAGTTAAAAAGCATTTTGAGGACTCTTGTGGGACTAGCAAGATGAATAGGCCATGTTCTGACCTGCTGAGCAGGGGTGAGTTTTATCCTTTCTGACTGGTTAAAACGATACAAACCTTAAATAAAGCACATATTGACATTGTAAGACACTATTAAGGTCCTCAGTGTACCATGGTGATGAACCATGACCAAAGTACTCCCGGGGTTGTAATAATTCATTACTGAAATAGCTTCCTTCTAATGACTAAGGCTGACTGTGTCAGAGAGCCTGGACTTCTAACCCCAAGGCTTGTTATATAGCATTAAATAAATCTCACTTTCTGTTCATTTTCCTGCTGTATCAAAGGTCATGAATCATAGCTGACAGCAAGATTTGGGTAGGTATCTTTTAAGGATCTCCCTGATTATGGGATGAAGTTGCTGTTAGGCAAGTATGAGTTTGCACTTCACTTGTGATCGGTGCACATGGATGGTACTGACAAACTCCTTCCCATTCACATGAGTTACTGAGCCAGTTATCCTCTAAATGTTTTCTTTGCATTTCTAATTCTTATTTTTATTTATTTTTATTATTTTTATTTTTATTTTTATTTTTATTTTTATTTTTATTTTGGAAATAGACAAACTCTATTGCTCTTTCACATGAATCCCAGCTACCAGGGAACACAGCCAATGCTACCTCAGTGTATTTAAGTCCATTGATCTTGAACCTTTTCAAGCTCTGCCAGGAAGTGGCTTGATAAGAAATGTATGGTTCATTCCCCCTCAGGCACCACCACTGGGAATTACCTTGGAGCTGAGGGAGGTGGGAATTAGCTCCATTTAACAAAATAGAAGGTGGAAGGTGGATGTCTCCCACCCTGGGTCAGTGCTCCAACTTCTGCATTACAAGAGAAAAGCACTTCATGGAGCACTCAAGCTGCTCTTCTAAATCAAAAGTGACAGCTAGCACCTTATGAACATCTCGGATTTTTCAGTGTATATTTGATAGACTCTGGAAATACTCTAGTTTAGAAACACTCTGGGTTTTCACAGGACACCTGTCTCGAAAAAACCAAGACTCACCAGTTTGGTCCTGGTCTCATAACATTTTTCTGTCTGCATATAACCCCTCTGACATCATTAAAGTCATTGGCAGAAGTGACCTGCATGTAAACCATGTATACAGTAAATGTAAACCTTCCTGACTAAACGACCACCATTTGCCTTTGAAATAAACAGGCAAATAACTATTAAAGGTCTTAAATGTTTATTTGCATTTTTCAGAATGTAATGATCTTCATGCAGTGAAACAGATGGACCATGGAAATTCATGCATGAAAATCAATAACCCTTTCTCCACCAGTAACTAGCAATCATAAGGCCCAATGAACACTGGCTTTCTCCTATTTTCTTGAAATAGCTCTTAAATTATAGATGACCAAGGTTTTGGTTTTTTTTTTTGTCGTACCTAATTTCACCTTGCATAAAGTTACTTTTTCTTAATTAATAAATTGAGGGAAATAATGACTTCAGATTTACAGAATACTTTTGAAAATATTGGTTACAAGCCATTTTAAGACCATGAAAAGAACAGTTATTTTGCCAAAACTATTTCTGATTTTCTTCACAACTGCAGTGTCCAGTGTAGATCAGATAACTCTGGAAAACATGTCTGAAGAACTAAACCATCAAAGAGTTGCAACTGTTCAATAAACCAGTAGTTAGAACATGCCATAAAGAAATTAAATACTCTAATTATTTCCCTTAGATAAAGTTCAGGTGTGTGAGTATTCTAACCAAAAGGCTCTGACAAAAGATGAAGTGTTGGAACCTCTGTTGGTGAACCTTTCCCAGAAGTTTTGAGTGGCTAACACTTATTGATTTGACTCCTCAAAATATGTGGGCATCACAGTATTTGATGTTCCGTGAGAGTATTGCCAAGTACAGTGACCTACTCAGCCTAGACTTTCATTTTGGAAAGAAACAATGAAACATTTATATGCTTGTTTAAATGCTAATCAGTTTTTGTTTAGCAGCCAGACCAAAATATTAATTATTCTTACAACCTTACTCAAGGACAAAGATCCTGTTGATGAGCTTCAGAGGGACTTCGTCTTACATAAATGGGTTATTAGATGGCAAATTAAATTTTGTGCTGAAAAAATAATTAAAATAATAAAGCACAAGGAACTCTTAAATCACTTTTTAAACCTTGCAGCATCCAAGACTAGCTGCAGTGGATGAAGAAAGGAACAAAGCCATCCCTAAAGATCTCTCCTCAATGACCAGCTGCAGTAAAAACGCTTATATTGGAATGTACAGAGAATGATATTGTAGTATTTCAGATCATGTTATAGTGCCTGCCTGTTCTGCACAGCAAACTGTCATGTGTGACCGCATCTGAGGCACTATGTGGCTTTGGTGGAACATTTCTCCAAAAAGACAATTCAGAACAAGAAGGAATTGAAGGAATCAGCAGTATTAATAGAGGACATAGAAAGTCCCATCTGTGAATAACAGGAAAAATCTTATGAGATTATGAAGGAAACAAATAAGAATCAACCCATTAAAAGGAAAAAGTAGAATGAATATAGATTAGCAACGTAATTTTTCTATTTTCCCTGACTGATGTTACAAATAAAGGACATTACATCAGCTTACAATGCACCTTTACACCTTTTGACAGACCTAGTAAAAAGAAATGCCTTTTTTAGTGTTACAGTTAATTAAATTTGTGATTTTTTTCATAGAAAATCTATTTAAGATATCCAGTTGAGCAATGTGGCTGCTCAGACTACACAGGTACCAACACGTACAATAACAGTTTTTGAAGAGAGAGTCTGTGTGATAATGACTGTTTAAAATAATGCATTTGTTCACAATTGTCTGCTGCAAGTTTTCAAGATTTTCTTATATGTAAACCTTAAAGCTGGATATAAGGCTGCAACAAAACACTCCTAAATCTCTTTTTGCTGGTCTTGCTCAGAACAGACCTTTCTCATATTAATTTCTGACTTTTACTGCTCTGAGAGTATAATCTAATTACCCATCTTGCAGAATATCTCAGTTATATTTTGTGAAAGTAATTAACTGCATCCTCAACTTTTCCACATTCAGTCTTTAAGAAAATCAGCTCATTATCAGTCTTTTCCTCCCTCATCTTCTCTGGAAATCTGAGGGAGCTTTGCTTTCCCTGATACACATCTGCTGGTCACATTGCTAATGAGCAGAAGATAGCCACTGTCTATTAAGTGAATAGCTAATTTTCATAAAGACTTTGGTATATAAAATATTCATTAGAGCGTGAATAAATTGTACATTTAACCATCCAGAAGTGAAGAACTTATTTAATAGCAAAACAGTGAACAGACCTTAAATATAAATAATGCTATGGAACATGAACACTTGGAAATATTTAATAGCCAGTGAACTACCCTTTCGTCCTATCATCAGAGATATAAGACTATTATAGCACTACCTTGCTCTACCACTACCATAAAATTAATTATCTTTGGACAGACCCCATTTAATTGCTTATAAAATTGATCTGACTTTCCAGCTTTTTTAGCAACCTGTATGCCATCAACAAAAGTGCTTAGAATAAATTAGCACTCCATCTTTTCTCATCTCCTTGATATAATTACGAAATTAAAACTAAGTGGATGGCCCACTGCATTTTGGCACAAGCAGTAAATATATCTCAAGAATACACTAGAAGAGTGTACACACATAGCCTCTTTAATATTTTTCCTTTAGAAAGGACACATGCTCTTAAATATTCTGAAGGTGTTGAATCATTAGGATATCACTCCATAAAGGCCACTGTTCTGAGGTAAATGATGTTGAGGAACTTGGCACAATATTGTGGATTAAATGGTGTGTAGGAATGGGCATTCTTAGCAATTTCATGGAAACGTTCAAATTGCAGAATGAAGGAATGTAATAGAATGGGATGGAATAGAACGGGAAGGAATAGAATAGAATAGAATAGAATAGAATAGAATAGAATAGAAGATGATTTGGAAGAGACCTTCAACAATCCTCTTCCTGATGAGTCCAAATTCCTGACCTGTTCAGGTCTGACCAAAACCTAAAGCTTGTTGATAAGGACATTGTCCAAATTACATGTCCAAAGGACATGTCAAACTCTAGACACTGACAGGGCTTGGGCATTGACCACATCTCTAGGCAACTTGTTTCAGTGTTTGGCCACCTTCTCTTTGAATAAATGCTTCCTAATGTCATGTCTGAACTCCCCTGATGAAGCTTTGGGTCATTCACATGCATCCTGTCACAGGACACCAGAGAGAAAAACAGCCATTCTGCCATCTACATAAAATTATATATTCACCAAAATGTACTATTACACAAATAATTGTTCACTTTGAGTAGACAGACAAACCCACTGCCCTTTCCCCCAAAAAGAGAGAATTGTGCATGAAATTGTTCTATATAAAAATTTTGTCACCCAAAATCTGGAAAAACAATTCAGAAATTTTCTCTGGGAACAGCTAATTTTTTTAATTTAATCCCAGTGTAAAATATTAGTTCTTATTTTAGATTTCTAAAACTTTCAGATATTTAAAAATGAAGACAAGATCACTTCAAATTATTTTACTTAAAAGGAGGTAAAAACGCCTAATTCCTCTTTTAGATTTATTTTTTGAGATTTTTTTTGATTTGTCTAAAGGAACTAATGGAAATGAGTGTGACTCTTAAAGCTGTCTATTGACTTTTCATAATTATCTCATTATTTTCTTTCTCAAGATTACATAAGTAGGATTAGTCTTTGATCTACATATTCACATAGTCCATGTCTCTGATTTTAAACCCTGTTTTTAAAGTACTTGAGCCCAAAACTAAGGAATTTATTTTAATCCAGCTATCTCCTCATTAGGAAATGCAGTACAGGTATTTTGGCTAAAATCACCTATATTTTAATGCATCATTCTGGTGCTTGTGATTCAGTTACCTTTGCACTCTGTAAATTGTCATATCAACATGAAGGTGTATGACAGAATGCTGCCAAATGCATTATTTAAGGCAGTAACAGTGCTGGTTTTACTGGAGGTAAATTGTAGTTGTATTGGGTTTGCATGGCCAGGTTTTGGAGGGCTACAAGGGTGCCTGGTAGCTGAAAATAAACAGATTTTTTTAAAAAGTGAGGAATCGCAACAAATTTTGCACATGAGGCTAAATTTTCACTTTTTTTGGCAGTAGTACCCTTTAGTTAGCCACACTGCTGCAGCTTTTGGAGCATGGTCAGAAAGAATTGAGAACATTCTAGCCCTGACCATGCTCTTCAGTTTGTTTCTGAAGGCAAATGGAAGACTAGTGCTGGTCAAGTTGGCTGAATCACAGAATAATTTTGAGTTGGAAGGCATCCAGAATGATCAAGTCCAGCTCTTAAGTCCAAGTGAACAGCCCATAAAGAGATCAAACCTTGGATCTTGGCATTATCAGCACCATGCTCTGACCAACTGATCTGATGTCAGAACACAACCAACTTGTTTTACTTCATCCTGCTGCCTTGATTTTTAAAACTCAGGAACAAGCAGTTATCCCTTCTGGTCATCCTCAGCATACTCATGTTGTTTCAAATTGCAAGGAATCTCTAGTTATTTTGTAAGACATGAGGCCACAGCCAGCCCTTCTCCACAGTCACAACAGAACTCTCACACCCACATTGCTTTGGCTTCCAGAAATCAGGTGTCCCTTTCAGGGGCACCACCTCTGACATTGCAAGTCAAGGAGCTAGACCTGAGATGCTGAGTGGTTTAAGTGTGCCAGGAGACTAACCAAGCTGTTGCATCAGGGGGAGAAATTATACAATTCCCTGGAAATCAGCAGTATAGTGAGCCCTGGGGACTGGTGCACATAGCTCAAGTGCACACTTCTCTCCCTCCAAAGAGGAGCCACATCATTGTGGAGCAGGTGCTGATGCAAGCCACTACACCCAGATAAAAGGAAAGCAGAGTAATTCTATTTGTTCACATGCCGAGTATGAGGATTCTTACTCATGTGTCCTGTCCATCTCACCCCTGGATTATTCCTTCCCATTCCCCAGTCTGATAGTGCCTGATGGCATTTTGCAGGGATGGGAACCCAAGGTAACTCAGAAAGAGTTTCGCACATGTCAAAGATCCTGTCAGGAGAGGGGTGGGTTGCTCTGGGATGGCTCAGCCTGATCTGTAAAGAACAAAGACAACAGAATTTCCTACTCCCTTCCATCTGTGCACCCAGACACAGGAGTACAAATGAAAACTTGCTCCAGTCATGCCCTATCCACTTCTCAGTGACAGGATATCACTGCCCCAACCATGTCACATTTCCCTAGAAACCGGACTGACTTTTGTCTGACTCAGTTTATTTGAAGTCTTCCCAAGGAATGAGATTGGCACTTGGTAAAGTGCTTGGGACATCTCTGGAAAAACATATCATCACGCTAGCATAGGAGTCAGGATGAATCATCTCCCACAGAAGGCTTTCCACAGCCCACACTGCTGCTGGGGTGACGAGCCACGCTCCTCCTGACTCCAAGTCAGCGCCTGGGCACATGCTGGCAGTAAATGCAGGGGTGGAAAGCACAAACAGAGCTAGGGGAACATTGATCAGCTGTGATGCAGCTTCCTGGCCCTGACAACCCCACTGAGGTCCCCCTGTATCTTTGCTTTTCATCTTAGAGTGGTAGCTAAGCCATTCTTGAGATCATTCCTTTGACTTGTCCTTAGAATCGTCGTTCTTTGCACTTCTGTGCTGGAGAGGGAGAGAAAATCCTGCCTGTGCCTCACCAATCCTGACTTCCAGCTAAAAAGCTTCAACGGGAGAGCCGGGAGTGAGTCTTGTGGATCTGAATTTGGGTTCCTACTGTGCAGCATCAGAGCTTCTGAAGAGTTCATTTAATTCAGTGGAGGTCTTGATGACTTTCGTTGTGTGTTCATCACAAGGTAGAGATGGAATACGTAATATGAAGGAATATCCAATATTAAGGAAGCCACAGGAGTTTCATCAGTACTAGTAAATCAAATTTGCCTGGCAAGATTTTACTGTGATTTAGTTTTCCTAAGTAAAATGCATATAACTTCTTTCCGCTCCAATTACTTAATTCTCTTTAATCACATGGGGAAAAACTCCCAAAATTCCATATACTTTCTTTTATTAAATTGATACACCTGATTTTTTGGTTTTCAGTTTCTTCTTACATAGTAAAGGAAAAAACCCTGAAGTGTTGTTTGGCTTGTTTTTCTGCAGCTTTACGTACTACCTTTTTATTGTCTTTGTTCTTCAGAAATAATCTTGCTATTTTATATTTCTCATTGATTTTTAATACCTTTTGCTACACAATTTTCTTTTTCTTTTTGTTTTTTTTTTTAACATGAGGTGGCTACACAGCATTCAAGATAAGGATGTTTTGTTGACTTATGTGGTGACCAGAATGAGAGAAAGTGGGAGAGAGAGAGAGTGAGAGAGAGAGGACACACTTGTATTTTCATATTAGCTGTTGTCAAATGACTTCAGCTGGACAAGCCAGGATCCATGGGGCAGATTTTGTGATACCACCAGGTTCCACAACTGAGAATCTGGCCCCCTCTTTGTGCCCTCTAATTATATCACAGCACATGTGAAACTTCACAATGTGATTTGGAGCTGGAGCTTTAGTTGTCATGCTAACACCATCACCATGTTTTCCTTCCTTTTCCCCTCAGTGGATTTTCATCTCACAGACTGACAGGAAGGCAGGGAGGGGAACAGGGGAAGAAAAAGGACAAAAAGGTCCTTTTTAATTCCGCATCTGTATGGGGCCACAGAAATGCCTTAAGATAAACACAACAGACTGAAAAAGGAGTGGGAAGAGATTATCAGAATCCTGGCAAGAGAAGAGTGCAGTTGGTGGTCAGGTGAGGCTGCTCTGGAGGATAAGCAATTTGTGTGTTATCAGTGCAGGAGAGAGAACAGTAGCTCCCTACACTGAAAGGAGATTAAAAGTAACAATAGTCTTTTCTGTACACCACAGGCCAATCTGTTAAATGCATG
Organism: Grantiella picta; assembly: GCA_013397955.1. Lineage (NCBI taxonomy): Eukaryota > Metazoa > Chordata > Aves > Passeriformes > Meliphagidae > Grantiella > Grantiella picta. Next base: position 205,461 of record VZRM01003580.1, on the reverse strand, counting down.
GAAAGCTGAGAAGCTGCTTAGAGCTGATGTTTGTTTAATTCTCACCTGCACCCACTTGAACTGTGTAAATGACATGGTGCTTTTCAGAGCATATGCACATGTTTCCATGTGGCATCAGTTTGTGAAACTGTGCCCAGTTAATCTAGCAGTGCAGGATTTGCTGAGTATAAAAGACATCCCTCTCTCACTCTGGGTAGCCTTGTGGCTCCAGAAAAGAATGAGGAAAGGTTATTTGGCTTTTTTGTTATTGTTCCTGTTATTCAGTTTTTCTTTTTTTTTTCTTTTAAAATCAATACTAATGGGTAGCTGATAGTAATCAGGGGGCTGTACTACAAAATAAAGGCCAAAGCAAAGGTGACCTCTTTTGCCAGAGGGAAAGTTAGGAAACTCAACACTGGATCAGTTCAGATCAAAGATAATTGACACTCTTGATTAATCAGTACATCATATGCACTATTATGGAAGAGAGTGATGGGGGAGCACTACAGTCAGGTTGCCAAGACAAGAGTTAGGATACAAGGATGGTGGATTTTTTTCTTTTTCTGCTGCTGATTTTGTATCAGTATATATGTGAATGATTTTATATAGAGAGAGTTAGTTCCTCTGTCTTGAAAGGTACTAAGTACATATTATTGATATTATTGATATTATTGATATTATTGATATTATTGAACAGAGGTGACAGAATTTTGTTATTCCACTTGCATGTTAGCTTCACAAATGTGGCTGGATTGGCATCTTAGCTGTGTAAGCAGAAAGCTCTGTGCTCTCTGAGGGTCTTTTGTTTGCTAAACAATGGCACAGGGCAGATGCAGGAAACCTTTCTATTTCTTTCTTTGCAGAGTCAGAGCATTTCTCACAGTGCAGCCTTGTAAGATGTAAGCCAACATATAATAATCACTCGTAATTTAATAATTGCACATTGTCTTTTCTAGCTGAATAATTGATTTCTCATTCCAGCTGTTCTGCTGACTGTAGTCTATGTTACAATTACTGTTCACAGGCTGCTCACTGTTTTTATCCTGTGGGTATGATGGATGTTGCATGATGGCTTCAGTTCTGTTCATTGTTTTATTCTTTCTATTTTTATGTGGGCTTTTTTTCCTCAACCACTTTTGAATCAAAAGAAATTTTAACGACTGCACAGTGAAACACTTGCATGAAGCAGAGTTTTACCATCAAAACCTCATAATCCATTAACACAGGACCCAAGATTCAGTCCCCCCGACAGTATCCAAGTCCCCTTTCCATCCCTAAATCATGGAGTAGCTCTGAGGAGGAAATATGTTCCCTGTCACACACATACATGCAAACATCCTGCTTTTTAAAGCAGAAATACATTTTTCTTTACAATCAGCTTAATATGCATTTTTTTTTCAAATTGAATCACTAAACATATAATGTTGGAAATATTTTCAGGTTTTCTTTTCCTCTTTTTCAAGAATGCCTCATTAAGAAAAATGGTTGTTGTTTGGGTTTTTTTGATTATTGAATCTAATACTGCTTTCTCTCTGCTTTATGCAAGTTAAACGTCTGATACCTGATATATCTTCTTTCTCTCTGTGAGTCAAACTCCATGACAAATCCTTTTGCCCATGATATTCTGACACTTCTTTTCATGCAGGCTGTCAAAATTTATTAAATTATCATCTCTATATTCTGGGTATTTAAGACAAACAGGAAATCCATTCCATGTCATCAGGAGCTGGATTCTACTGGACTGACTGGCTCATGAGTTCACTTAAAGCATTTCTAAATGGAAAATTTCTGATTTTCTGGCAAAATCTTTTCTTCTTCAATTTTCACTTGCTCCTATTTCTCAGGAAAAAAATGGAAGTTTTATTCATAAAAATATTTTTTTACAGACCTCAAAAGCATTATCTACTTTAAAACGAAAATGTACTACTTAATGTACTTATCTACTTAAATGTTAATTTAAGTAATGAATTTTTAAAATCGTGGCTTATTTAAGTCAAAGGCAAATTTTCATTGACACTTAAAATATCAGTGAAAATACGAAACTGCTTCTCTAATTATATAGTTGATAGACTTTCTTATAAAGGAATAATAGAGAATGTGAATTACATCCTGCTGTCTTACACTACACCTGTCTTCAGAAATACTTATATTTAAATGTATTCTGGAATTGCTCAGCTCTTTTCTTGCCTCTGAAAAGTAAGGCATGCTGCTCATAGAGAGCTCATCAGAGATGCTGGAATTAAACCTGAAACACTCTGATTCTATCTCACCTTCATAAAATGCAGGTACCCTGAGTTCAATGTCTGATTTTATATCAACCTGTTAAAGTGAGCCATTGAAATGTGTCTGTTTTTAAAACTAAGAAACCTGAGAGGAAGCTCTTGCTGTGGGGCACTACTGCTGAAACCAGAGCAAACCAGGGTTAATAAAATGAAGGCACCAAACACAAAATGAGGCTGTAAAACAAGCACACTCGTCCCGGTTTGCTCGCAATCTCTCCGCGGCGCTGAAGCAGAGTTGGCCACATGGCCACATTAGCCATTCCATCAAGGTCAAGAATCCCAAATGAGTTGCTATGGGAAACAAATTACTGAGGTGTCAGCTGGAGCTGAAGGTTCAGATATGAGGGAACTTTACCCATTATATGCTTGAAAGATTTCCGGAACAACAGAAGCTGGAAAAGAGCATACTGGTAATAACAAGACCAGGAAAGCAGATGTTTCACTGACCTTTGCTCCGTGCATTCGGACTCCCCATTTGCCAGCATGCCTGAGCATACCAGAAAGGAATAGCAAATAAGGTGGGCTCTCCTGAGGCACAAGTAAATATTTTTTTAAAAAATCAGATATCAAGTGCTTTTTTTAGGGGGATATGTAAAAGAAACTCAAAAGCACATGAAACCACCTGGGACTCATGTCCTGTTTTAAAGATGAGGAGAGACAGCTCTGATTTTATTACAGCATCAATTTCAGGGGAAGGAATCGAAAGCCAGAGAAAGCGCAATGTGCCATGGAGATAACCCCTCACCAGAACCCAGTTTTATTCACTCTGCTCACTTGCTAAATGGTCACTGTGAACATTACCTTGGCTGGAATTGTCTGTGGAAAGAGAACTGGGAGTACTATACCTCCTATCAAACACTGACATTCCACCTTGTCAAGGGGACTCTGCTACCCTTGACCCCAGGAATCTTACCTCCAGATCTGTAGAAACTGGAGTATTTTCAGCTTCCACCAAGCACTGACTTTGACAAAAGAAAGAATTTATTATGAGTTATATGCAAGCTTGTTCAGGAAAGTTTAGGGTAAATCCCTCTCCTAGTTTGGGACTGCTGATCCAGCTGCTCACTCAGCAGTTATGGGATGGTTTGCAGACAGTGGTGTTATCTCCAAAAATAAAATTAAGAACTTTGTCTTTATCAAGTATTCGTTTAAATTTTCTCATCCATTTACATTTTTTGCTATTGAAGATCTTTATATTAACCATCCAGAAACAGGAAAAGGACTTATTTTTCTGTTGTGAGATAGAAGAAATATCTCTCTTGACAGTCCCTTTGGATGTGACTACTGGGTAAAAGAAATAGGCATAATTAATTTCCATAAATGAAGACATTTTACTACATACACAATGGATAAAATTCTGGCCTCATATTTCCTTGACTTCAGGATATTTTTCCCAGGGACTGTCTTTTCTTCAGCCAGCTGTTCCTACTATGGCTTTACATTTGAGATTTCCTTGTTAAAAGTTTTACAGATGAAGCTGGGAGAAAGAATTAGTCACAGAATTCCGTTTGCTAACACCTTACATAATTTCTACACCCTCTGCCTTACTAAAAATCGTGAAAAGTGACATTATTGGGTAATTTTTCATAGAAAAACTGCAAACAAAACAAAAACCTAAATACCTGTGTAAGAAGTCTTCACTTTCCCATAGTACTTCTATTTGTATTTATACATTATAGCCAGGACCTCAGTGTACAGATGACCCTCAATATAAATGTATAACATCAGGATCAGGAGATATATTTTTATAAAGGACAAAGGAACAGGCAGTGAGAATCTTTCCACTTCTGCAGTAAGGCATTATGCCTCTCCAAATATTTGTTTCCCTGGCGTTTTTCCTGTGTTACTTGTTGGATTGTAATGATCTCAAGTGAATTAAAGCTGGATATTACATTTTATCATGGCAGTGACAAAGCTTTGAAGTCCTGGTAGACTTTTTTTTTTTCCTTTGGATTAGACTTTATTGCACTTAAGTATTGTGCAGGAATAACTGAAGGTAATGTCACTGACAGAACTGTGCCAGCAAGATCTGTAAATCAAACCAGAATTTATACACTGTCTGAACATCTCTCTTGAAAATATCTGCTCTGACCTTTAATTTCAAAGTAGGGGTAATAGGGATTTTTTGTGCAATTGCAGATGTGAATGGCTTTCACATTCTTAGGCAGCCTGAAATGAAGCTACACTAATGAGAACAAGGAGATTTCTAAATAGAGAGATGCAACCTCTGTCTGCAGTAGAAGTTGTTGCCAGTGGATTTTCTTTTAAGTCTTCTCTAGTTAGTCTTGTGGAGCAAACACAGGTATTTCTGGGAATGCTCTGTAGATGAACTTGAAAATAATTTCTATGTATTTCAGCTGCTGTCCTTAGAGCTAAAGTGCAAGTGCTTCTGCATTAAGGAGCTCTATGCAAGTGGAGATTGCTTTGCCACTCACTGAAGGGAAATGCCTGGGGGAAGTGGAACAGGTGTTCAACTCTGCATGGCAGGCAGAGCAAAAGTAGAAAAATACCTTAATTGGTGGACTCAAAGAGATAACAGGAGACCAGGAAGCCTAAGTAGAGCAAGGTTTCATTGTTGCTTAGGTGAAGGTGGGTTAGAAATGACTGGTCAATTAAGGTAAAAGAACGAAGGTAAGGTGCTTTGGAGAGCTGGGGTGCTAAGTGAAAATACCTAAAATGTAGGGAACTAACATTAACATGAAATTCTACACTGGACTGGTGTCGTTGCAAGAAATCCTGGAACTGTTAGGAAAATTACTTTTCCTGAATGATTAAATCTATTGTAAGAAAAGTGAGTGCCTTTCTCCTGTAACAGACAGAAAGCTGCTTGATTTATTAAGTCATGTTCAATACTTATTTAACACTGGATTTATCAAAACACATGCCCATCCTGTAGACTATGCCTGTGTTAGATGACCCAATGTCCCAAAAGGAGGTAATGTGGGCTTTATAATCCTGAGTTGCAACTATGAGTAACTAGGAAACATCTGCTCTTGTCTGTTCTGCCTTGGCTTGGGACTAAAGTGGTTGCTTGAATTGCGGAAGAATAGCACTAAAAAAATTAGACACCCTCTCTATTTTTTCTTCTCATTCTCTTTTCCTTTTTTTTCGTTTTTTTTTTTTATGAAAAGGGATAAAATGTTTACTTAGCAAACCTTTAGTGTGTTAGGCAGCACATGAGAAATGGGAAGAAACTGTGATGGAAAAAAAAAAATAGAAGAATCAACACCAACACAATGAACTGGTGTGGTAGGTAGGTGAGCAAAAAGAAACAGAGGAAATTCCAGTAGTCAGAGCAGGTCCAGTCTCACCACATGGCTGAACTGGGGCTAGAAGAATATCTGTGTTATGAATGGTGTATACTTACAGCAACTGAAGGACAAAAGCATTAAATCACTTATACAAAGACAGATCAACATCAGCATTTAGGAAGATTGTCTCAGCCTCAGCAATTTGGGAATCAGTCAAGTCAGTGATGATAAATCTTGACCTCTCCTAATGTTCCTGCTGTCTTTGCATCCATTCTCCTGTAAGAAGATGTCTGTTACATTCTTCTTCCCCCTTCACCTTTTATCAAACGGACACCCCTTAGCCAGGACTGTCACTAGCCCTCCACTTCTTTCACCAGTTGTGTCACTGAGTATGGGAAGATCAAAAAATTATCATGTGAACTTGCGATTTTCTGTGCTGGAGGAGCCTGGACAGGGTCCATTAGGATCATAGCTAACCTCTGTCTGTGTTGAATATAAATATCAGTGTTCACAAAGCACAAGAAATGTTGACAAAGATGAAGTAACTCAACCACAGAGGAACCTTTCCCTTAGTTCCATTAGTCTGCGATTGCCTTTGCAGGCAATATTCATACATGCCAAAAGGAGGGAGTTTATTTGGTTGGATTTGCAGTTCTGGTTTTTTGAATCCATGTAACTAATTTATGATGATTATTGTGTATATAAAAATTGTAAGTGTGTTTTACTCTGAAAATTAGAGTAAGACATCTAAGTTATGTTAGACATCTTGTGCCAAACATGCTCTCAGAGAAGATGCAAATTTTTAAGAGGAAGAGCTTCTGTGTATAGCAACTTTTATATATGCCAGGCTTTATATGGTACTTTTTTGGTTATTTATTCTGATAGATTAAATAAAAACTCATTTTTTCTTTTAAGAGCAGTCAGAACTTTGTTTTTGTCATCATATCTATCTCTGCTTCTTTAAGATACATATCCTCTTCCATTTTATTAGTTGTTCTCTTTGACCATTTCTGCCAGAAGTTGGTTCTCTCAAAGTCTGGTTTAAGGGTTAAGGGCATATTTTTCAAAGCTGTTTTTGCTCCTGATTATGCAGATAGGTACTTGACAGCTTTTCAAAGACATCTTAAATACTGAGGGAACGTGTAATTGATCTTAATAATACTTCAGCACTCACCTAATTTGTAAATTTAATTGGGTGCCAAATATCTTTGACAGGCTGACCCAGAGCAATCAGAGCCATGCACAGAAGACCAGAAGTGACATACTTTTTGGACTAGAATATTACAGGATTCAAAACACTATGACAAAACACAATAGACATTCTATGTCTATTGCTATTATCCCTTTGCTTTTCTTCATCTTCTTTGAATTCCATCATTTCATACAGCTGAGGGATTGCCTATAGCAGTAAAAATGAAGGCACAGGCATGCAGTTCAAACTGTCCATTCCATTGGGCATATTCTCTCCATGTGTTGAAGCAACACTTCCTAGAATTGTGTGGATAACAAAGGACCTTTAAATATCATCCAGTCCAACCACCTTGCCATGAGTAGGGACACTTTGCTAGATCAGGTTTCTTAAAGTCCTGTTATACCTGACCTTGAAGACTTCTAGTAATGGGATATTCAAAACTTCTCTGGACAACCTGTACCAGTGTCTCACCGCCTCTTTTTGTCCTTTTCTATGTCCATTCTGGATCTAAACTCTTCCAGCTTAAAACCACTTCCCCTTGTCCTGTCTCTACAAGATCTTATAGAAAGTCTCCCTTGGTCTTTCTTAAAAGCTCAATTTAAATATTGAAAGGCTGCACTAAGGTCTCCCTGGGGCCTTCTTTTCTCCAGGTTGAACAACCCCAACTCCTCAAACTGTCTTCATAGTAGAGGTGCTTTAGTCCTATAATATTTTTTGTTGTCTTCTCTGCACAAGCTCCAGCAGGTCCATGCCTTTCCTGAGCTGAATGCAGTGCTCCAGGTGGGGTCTCATGAGAGCAGAGGGGCAGAACCACCTCCCTCAATCTATCCTCACTCTTGTTTTCTTGCAGCTCAGGGTATGGGTTTTCTGCCTACAAATGCACGTTGTCAGTTTATGTCCAAGCTTTTATCTACCAACATCCCAAGTCCTTTTCCAGACTCTCAATCCAATTATCACCAAGCCTGAGCTGGTGCTGATGATTGCCTTGACCCAGGTGTGGGGCTTTGTCTTTAGCATTTTTGGGTTTGGTGGGGTTCAAATGGGCTCAGTCCTTTAAGGTATCTCTGGATGCCATCACTTCCCTCACACCAATCAACTGCACCATTCCGTGTGGTGTTAGCAGCAAAGTTTCTGAGGCTACACTCAGTCCCACTGTCAGTGTTTGGTTTGAACTGTTATGATATTAGATTGTATTGCTCCTCACACAAACTCTTGAGTGGTAAAAACACTTTTCACTGGTTTTCACTTGAACATCAAGCCACTGGCCACAACTCTTTGAATGCAGCCATTCTGCCAATTTCTTATTTATTTATTCAACAGTCCAACCCTGAAATCTGCATTTGTCTCATTTAGCAGAAGGAATGATTTTGGGAACTGTATCAAGGCCTAACAAATTTCAACCCATCCAGGCAGATAACACCCATAACTCTTCCCTTGTCTACTGATGCAGTCACTCCATCATAGAAGTTCACTAGATTAGTAAGGCACAATTTGTCCATGGTGAAGTCATGCTGGCTGTCTCTAACCACCTCCCTATCTTCCATATGTTTCAAAATTTCTTCCAGTGGGATCTGTTCCATGATCTTCTGTCTGCAGGGCTGAATTCCACACCTCCAGCTGAGCTTGTTTGCTTTGAATTTCTTCAGTAGACAAATGAGTAAAACACCATAATCCGGACACAAAAAATGCTATGAAGTCCTTCAGAGTTCTCTTAGGTGGTGAAATTACATCTGATCTGTTGCTTTCTGTCTTTGCTGAGGAGACTGACAGTACTGACTTTAAACAGCTGGGGTACTTTATGTTGCTTGCCAGAGACATTTGCAATAGTTACATCACACATCAATGGAATGCAGCCTAGTTTTCTTCCTCCAAACCCCTTAGGAACAGGGAATTTAGTGGAATGATATCTTTCAAGATGAAAGAAGGATTTGCACTGAGGTCGTCTTTCCTTTCTGAAAGTTTATTGGGTGATTTGGAAAGCACCAGCAGGTTAACCTCATCCTCGCCAGGAGAAACTGAAACTGGGAGAGGTTTTGTTTGATTGTTTGGTTTGGTATTCCTTTTTTTCCCTTACCTTACTATAAAGAGAATTATTTGATCATTTTCAGCACCGTTTACATATGTATAGTTATAATGGTTGGGTTTTTTTGCCTCTCCTACTAACACAGATCCATGAATTCATCAGCAAAGATTTGTTGGAAAATCAGCAAGGAGCATTGCTCCCAATTCATCAAAACAACCTGAACTGTGACCAATATGGACATATCTCATGTTTGGTACGCAAAACATCAGAATGACCATTCACAAGATTGCTACCACCAAAAAGTACCACGATCAGCCCTTGTTCAGAACTGTGGCTCACTGAGTTATGTCTGTTAGGAGGACTCATGACCAGCTGTACATTCTTTATTTGTGTTCTTATTGACTGCTGGGGTGAGGGTAAGGAGGGGAGGATGCATACACAGCAAGCAGAATCATGATGAGGTCAAACATTCACATTCACCCCATTTGAAAACAATTATCTGATCATTTGAGATGTTATATAAATTATTTGTGGAATTGATACTTCACTGATCTCCTGGAAGATTCATATAAAGTTGCTGATACAGTTTAAAATTACATTTAAGGTACTTTAATGCACTGTTGACCAAGCATTTTCTTGTTTAGCAAGGTTGATGACAATTTAGCTATACATAATGTACAGAAATATATAATGTGAGGGAAAAGCCTACCATTAGTTACCTCTAATCTCAATAAATTATAATGGGTAGAAGCCATAACTAATATGGGTGTATATACTAAAAGCCAGGTCATTCCTCCATTCCTGGTTGTGGGAATTGGCTTCAAGGTGACTTAAGAGCTTCCAAGTCTGCAAGAAGTTTCTTGACTTTTCTCTGTATTTTTGAAATTTTTTATTTTTTATTTTTTTATTTATCTTTTTATTTTTTATTTTTCCTTTTTAAATTTTTTAGTTGACCATAAATATTTTGACTGGAAAGAAAAATGTGTATAACAGCTATTTTTTCCAACTGAAAGCAGTAAATCATTTCCAGTGCTATGGTGCAACTGGTTTCATTCAAAAGACCAGGAAGGCTCAACAACGTCATGAGTCTTAAACTCCTGGAGAAATAAAAAAAAGGATAGAAAATAAGATCCTAAATAAGAGGAGTTTCCTATTTTCTTGATAAAGCAAGGCCAGTTTATCAAGCCCAAGATGCAGGAGTAAGTGGGAAGATTAAATATCACCTTATTCAAGTGTTAAGACAACAGACCCCAAAAATTCAGAATGACTAAAAAAGTAGGAAGGTGTTCCAGGAGAAGCTCATGGTAATTTTGAATCTTAAAAATATTCCTCATAAATAGAAGAATATGGAAAATTTCCCTTTTTTATTTTTTGATCATAAACTGCTGCAGTAAGGGCAGCTGGTTTCAACCCTCTGTCCTGTGGCTAATGACAGGGGTATCTGATGAGTTCACTGAATTGCATAATAGTGTCATGGAAGATAATTATTTAAACTCTATGATCACATTTAAAAACAAGACTGCCACAGGGCTGTTAATTTTTTAGGTTTTCTTATGGAGTGGTAGAAGTGTCTCTGTATCTGTAAAGGTTGTAGAGTTTGAGTTAATGGAAGGATTGTTACCTGCTTTGAAGTGTTTGATCTTTTTTGTACACTACAAAATTCAACTGGAATTGATGAAGGCCATCAAAGTGTTTAAAAATCCTGAAAAATAACTTCATGGTTTCATTGGAAAATAGCTTCATTAGAAACAACCACTGAGGATGATTTTGGGAGTATAATTCTGATTTCATATGGGAACATCTGTCCTTTAATTACTGTAAAATAACAGCAAATAAATTGGTGAGATTATGCAGAAATGTGTGACTCCTGAAAAAGTCATCGTTCAGCTACATTGGAAGTCTCACATTTTCTAGGATGTTAACTGATGTTAACATTTTATTCTTATTATAACACCACATACGCTGAATAAGTAAAACTTCAGGCTAGTTAGCTAGAGGAAAAAAGAAAAAAAAGTTACTTCAATCTAATTATCAATTTACAGCTTAACTAATAAAGTGTTTTTTCCTGTAAGGACACAGGCAAGCCATTTCCCCCCCTATTTAGAAATACAGCAAAAAAATTCCTTCCAAGAAACCCAGGATGAAAGTTATATTAGTATTTTTTTACCTCAATTTTTATATAGGCTGATTTAAAACAAACAAACAAAAAAAGCAAAACACAACCTTAATTAGTACATTTCTGCAGATAACAAACCTGTATTCTTTCAAGAGATTATATAAACAACCTTTTCCTCTAATCTTTGCCTCCTTCTCACAATATGATAAACTATTTATTGGTTTTGTTCTAGAAAAAAAAAAAAAAGGAGGATAGATCTAGCTAAGAAAACAGATTCATGTTAGGGCAAAAAGAAGCCTAAGAAGTAATTTCTTTTTTGCATTCCTGTGAGTCAGTATTGAAATTATCCTCCTAAAACCTCACTTTCAAAGCTATGACTAAAATCCTTGATTACAGGCCCCTCTTCTATCAGGAAATTATTTAATTTTTCACATTTCCATTTCCGTGCAGTCAAGCAGGACTACTTATATCTTCCTTCCCGAATTAAGTGTCTTAAAGGTCCCAGGTTAAGGTCCTATCATATGAACACCATTAGAATTTTGCACTGTGATGAGCTGATTCAAATCACTCCAGTGTTCTCCATTCCACCTTTTCTAAGGTGTGCCTAAAACCACAACAAATTTGCGTGAACTCTTATGGCAATTGGTGGTCTGGAAAAAGAACGATGTCCATAATTTATATGGAAATTTGAGGAATCTTTTTTTAGATCTGTATTCCTGTGAAGCTAGATGCAAGGATTATCTTTATTTGTTTATTTATTTTTAATAATTTCTTTTTTAACTGATAAACACAGCCAATTCAGGTTAGGCCAAAAATATGAAAAAAGATGAAATGGTATCTGTGATGGTGACTAAAAGCAATTCTGTTCTTACTTGCCTTAAACGCCCCTTGAAATTCAAACGTATTTAGGTAGAAAAACTGCAATAAAAAGAAGACATGAAAATCATAAAACTGTGCACATTTAATTAAAGAAAAGGGCATATATTCACTAGTCATGGCTTTTAAATTGAATGATCACAAAACAATTGAACACGATTTCCTAGTACTTCCTGGATTATTAATGCACTTTTCTAGCTCTTCAGTGTCCCTCTCAATAATGGCAGCAAAAAATTAGCCTGACTAGAAATATAATTCAGTAAACATCTTTTCTTGGAATGGGCAGATTGGTTTTTTTTTGTTTTATTAATGTATTTTTCCATTTTATTTACTGAAGCAATGTATTGGGTTTGCAAGGCACTAATTGCAGAGATAAACATGGGTCTCCTTTTGTACAGAATCATCAGAGTAAAGAGAGGACAAGTACAATTTCTTCCCTGTAAGTAACAGTTTTTAAATAGAAAAAAGGAAGAACTGGCAGCAACACTGTGGTTCCCTCTTTATAGCTGTTAAGTTAAATTTCCTTTGAAATCAGAATATAATTCATATTTATATCCTGTATTTTATGCCTTGAATTGACATTAGTTTTTGATCTACATATATGGAAACAAAAGATTATTGCCTTCCTTTTTTATTGTCCTTTTGTTTTTATTATCGTGATTTCCATGAACTTTGGCAAAAGGGCAAACCTCCCTGTGATCTTATTTCTGCAGAGGGGAAACTGGGAAGAAAAAAGAAGGAAAGGGTGTAACGGTGCCAACAATGGGTGTTTAGTGGTGGGGCTAGCTCCTGATCCTGACATGGGGAAATGTTTTTCCCTTGGCTGCCTGTGCTTTGCAGCATTCAGAGCTGAAGAGATGCATAAAAATTACCTAAATGGATTAGATCAGTGTTTGGGTTCTTGGAGGGGTTAGTAAGAAAGCTAAAGACACAGCTGAAGATAACTGGAGCAGTCATTTTCTACATTCTTTGATTTTCCAGACAAGTTCAACCCCCTATTTAGTGAGTATAATCAACAGAAAAATTGTGGATTTTTTCACATGAGTTCTTCATGGTTCCTTTATGAGCTTTCTTATGGTCCTGAGGGGTTTGTACATCATTACTGAGCTAGAAAATAATTAGCCCCCAGGGGAAACATTTCAACCACAGAAGTCATGGAAACTGAGGTTCCTCCTAGATTTTTTACCAGGATTTTTTTCCTTTCCTTTTCTTTTCTCCAGCATACATTGGCAGTTCTAAGCACTTCCTCTCCCAAATTTTAATGCCAGATGCCTGCTCTCCTCTCTGGCTTCTGTGGCATGATTCCATCAATCTGGAATCCTCTTTGATTTAGAGCTTTCCAGTTACTAAAAATACAAAAAAGAAAATAAGTCTCCATGTTATCACCTTCTCATATACGCAGTAAAAGAAGAGCAGGCTTTCAAGGGAAAATTGTTTCCATGCCTTAACTTTTTCTCCTTTAACATGCATTTATTTTTTTCACTTCCCATTAGTCCCTTTTGCATGTGTTAAAATAGAAAAAATTAAAAAAGAAAAACAACAAAAAACCAAAAACACTTCTAAACATTTGGGGAAAGTTTTCTAGGTACTTCATGAAATCTACTAATTCATAGGTCAGACCTCTGGATCACTGTGTTTGTAGCTATCAGTATTTTCATTTACACGTTCCTCAATGACACTCACACCACTTTATTTATTTATTTATTGTTATTTAAAATATTCTATGTCATCTCCTACAACGTTCATCCTTGCATGTGAAAATGCTCTTTCTCCCATGGATATCTGGGTTGCCAAGCTCTTTGATCTCACCTTATTTGTCAATAAATGGCACATTGAGGCAGCAATACTGAAGTGATCCAGATCTCCAGATGTCCTAAATACCTTTATGTGATGCATTAAATGTAGCTCAGCCTCCCTCTGACCCCGAGTTCAGCTCTGCCTCCCTGGCTGGGAGCAGCAGGAGCAGCTCCTCCACAGGGAAGGTGGCCTGGGATGTGACCTTGGCATGGCAGGCACTGCTGAGGTGACAGCAATCTTTTATCCTTATCAATTTAGATTCCTTGTGGTCATGGGGAATTCTGATGCAAGAGAAGAAAAGAAAAGCTGTAATTTTATATTCACAGCCAGAGCTTTTCCCAGCTGCTGTGCCACTTTGGGGGTGACCTCTGTGGGCTCTGGGATGGATTCTGTCCAGGTAGCTTGGGGTTTGTTCAAAGCAGAGCATATCTAACACTCTCCTGTTTCCTTACAAGCTCAGTCAAACCCCAAAAGTTTTCCATCTACTTCTGTCTAAAATACCCAATAAATTGGATGTTACTGAAAATTTCCAGCTGCAGAATTTATACAAGATGCTTTGTTTAGGTTTAGTACCAATTTCCTGTGTTTGTACCAATGTAGAGCCTCAGGTGAATACTTGTTTCTCTTCCTCATGCCTTTTCTCCAGTGGATTATGGTCCTAGACTACACCATAAGAATTATGATGCACTGTTGTTAAGCCCTGATACAGTATTGGAAGATTTCACTATATAAAAAGTCAGGATACTTTTCTGTAGTTTTACTTAAATACTTTAAACAATATTTATCTTTAGTCTGCTGCCAAAGTAAAAGTGTTTCGTTAAAATTTAGGTCAAAAAAGGTTTTAAAATAAAGGGGATTAGTAAACGCATATGTTACTGATGTTTGGAGGAATCTTCCTGTGAAGTTGTTTTTATTTTTATATTTCTTTTAATAGCCTTCATAAGGGCTTTTCTTCATAAACCTTTTCTTTAAGCCTCATATTAAAAAAATAGCTTGTTATTAGGACCTAAAATAATTTCTATGAAAAGCAAACCATATCCCTTGGTGAAATCTATTTTATTGGACTAAAGAGAAAGGCATTTAATCAAAGAGGTTATCTCCAACGTTGATAGTAAGTTCTACAGTGTTGGTTTGGGCTGTTTGTCTCTTTCTCCAGCACACCTGGGTAGGTGGAGACACCACAGGCTGTGAAAAAAAGGAGACAATTCCCACCCTGAGCCAGTGTTCGTTCAGTCTGTCCCTACCCTGCCCCAGTCCCTCACTACAGGAAAGACATTGAGGTGCTGGAGAATGTCCAGGGAAGGAACCAGAGCTGGGGAAGGGTTTGGAGCACAAGTCTGATGAGGAGCTGCTGAGAGAGCTGGGTGGGCTCAGCCTGGAGAGAAGGTGGCTCAGGGAGGACCTTATCACTCTGTACAACTCCCTGAAAGGAGTAGCAAGACAGATTATCAGGTTTCCTTTCCATTATTTCTGTGCAGCCTCAGTGTGTTTCAACAGCAGCGTTTCCCACAGTAATTTGGAGCTACTTCTTCAAATCTCAGCTAGCATCAGAAAAAGCAGAGAAAGGAGGACAGGTTTCAAAAGCAAAACTTTTGTACCTAAAATCCTCTTGTTCCAGTTCTAGAATAGATGAAGTGAAGCCTAGAACAGGTCATCTTCTATTTATATCTTCAGCTTTAAATATCACAGACTCTGTGATAAGCTCTTTCTATTTTTTCATATTTGAGAAAACGTAAAACTACTTCAGTTCATTTGGTGCAGGGTGTTTTTTTGTTTGTTTGTTTGTCTTTGCTTTTTCGGGTTTTTTTGGTTTTCTTTTGGTGAAACTGTCCAACCTCAAAGCTCAATAAGGTCTCAAACAGGATGGTCTTTAGGACCCAGGCAACATCTAGGATAAAGAAAGCTGTCAGTGACGTTTTACCACTTGCTCTTGAGTTTTCATGGTCTTTCACAGTATTTTCTTGAAGTTTCTAAAACAAGGACCTAAAACTGCTGCTAACACCTCCAGTCAATTCACTCTGATCTTGTAATCAAACAAGCCTGCAGAGAATCTGCCAGGCAATTTTACTGTAAAGTGTTTGAACCTTGCAGGCATATTTCTAGTGCCAAAAATCATTACAGAATTGAAAACCTCTTAGTCAGGTACAATCAAGTGTGAATCTTGGTCTCTGGGTATATAAATTTTTACATTTAAGGCATGTTAGTGTTAACAACTTGACAGCTTGTCTGAAACAATTAATTTTTTAAACCAAAGGATCTCTCCTGTCATAACTTTTTACCATTACCATAGAAGTGTTTGAGTACAGCCTGACAGCAAGGCATCAATTTTCTTTAAAGTAAATGACATGATGATGATGATGATGGTGATGATGATGATGGTGATAATGATGATGATGGTGATTCAAATTAGATTATTCACCCTATGAAACAGACACCAAAAACTTTACTAACTTCTGCCAGATTTACATTTCCTTTTAGTAGTAATAAGTTTAAAAATTATTTTTCTACACTTCAGTACTTTCCTGTTGAAAAATTATCCTGCTGATACTTTATATGTGTGCAATCAATGCCCACGTATGTATTCAAAATTTAATGGATAATCAACGCTTTTCTAGAATGAAATTGTGCCATCTTGTTAAAAACTTTTCCCATCACTCTCTGGTTACACATCAATGGTAATAAATAAATAAATCTGGAGCTATTGTCAGGTAACAATTTGCAACCTTCACTATTCTAGAAACGAGAGTGACACTTTGAGGCCATATCAACAGGCTGAACAGATGTTTGGATCTTAAAAGGAACTTATAAAAAAATAGATATAAAATCTATTTTTATTGATTGGGATATGTAAGGATTTGCTTTATTTTAATAAGTAAAGATATTTCAATAATATTTTCCGAAATCAGCAGATTTTGTTGTTCATATTTACTTCCAGTTCATGTCAGGAAGTTCACAGAAACTCAGACTTTTGAAATGTTGGCTTTTGCTGAATGTATTATGTTCTTTGTAGGTTTGACATGTTACCACTGCCTCCTTTTGCCTGAGTGTTGTCATCTATGGATTTCGACATAGTGAATCTTTTACATGAATATTTTATTAAGAAATGAGGCTGGGCCCATCAAACTACTTCTGATAAAATCCTTTATCCAGCTAAAAAACTATTAAATTTCCCTAAACACGAAATTAATTTTCCAATTTCATCTTTTGAAGATGCTTTTATTTTTGAATCTTGAACTTCACAAATTGTTTAAGATTAAATACCTAAAAGAAAGCATTTTATTTAGACTAACTAAACCTGGTCAGCATTTCTTTCTTTCCTCAGTTTCCTGAGAAAGCTGTTTCTCATTCTCTCTTACCCATGTCATCTTATTTTTAACACGGATTTGCCAAACATTGTAAACGTGAATTCAGAGCTCACTGGACATTCTGTAAGACAACACACCACTAAATTAATGACACTGGTTACACACAATTAATGACACAGAGATGCTGATGCTGTGAATTCCTTTACCACTGCCCCAATCTACAGCCGTTTTCTGTGAACATCTTTGTACTTATTTCTCTAGAGTCCATTCAATTCCTTTTTCCCTCTGCCAAGTCACTCCCTGTTGCACCCCTAAAGCCTTTTTCTGACTGTTCCCATTCTCCAGTCTTCCTTTCATATGTGTATTGACAGTCCTTTGGGCTGTTCTTGCCTCCTCATAATATGGCTTGAGAGGAGGGAGCAGCTTGAATTGATGAAATGCTCACATCCCTGTTTTTTGGCTGGATTGACTTTCAGTCATATTCAATTAATTGACATTGTGGACTCCCAGTGCCTCTAACACACAAAACTCTTTTAGGGTGCCCAATATGCAGCGTTTGGAACTCTTCTGTAGGCATTGTGGTCAGAATTTTCTTTCATGACTGACTTTAAAAGTTGCAGAGGGCTTTGGTGGCAAACGCAAGCTAAGAGTTTCTCTCTGGGTGTTTCCTCCTCTATCACTCTGTCTCTCTTGCTGATGGCTGTAACTATTGGTTCAGGATGATTTCAGTGGCCTTGAGATCAGCAAAATTTATCTCTGACAGCACTGAGATGTGAATTATTATTGATGCTGAGGCAGACCGTGCATTTGTGGGGAGCTTGTTTCAGGGTTACACAACTGTAACGATGAGAGAGTTGTCAGACAATATGATTTCTGCTGCATCCTAAGTTCTCTAATTGTTTATCATATTAACCTTGGGTGATCTTGTAATCTCCTGTCTGCAACATTAATCAGCTGACATCATCCTGCGCTCTGAAAGGACGTTATCAAATCCAAAGACCAGAATACATCTCCAATGAGAAGGGCAGTGGGGCTTGGTGACCTCAGAAAGGGGATTAAAAAGACCTTTACTTTTTATCTTTGCCACATAACCTCAGATGAGTCACTCCCATCTTTGGACTGTTCTGTCTTTTGTCTGATGGAGAATTGTCTGAGCTGCTCTGCACATTGCTTGGCACACAGGCTGTGGCTCCTGGACTTACTACTGCTAAAACCAGGAGATCACCCAGGCTGGGTACATTCCAGGTCCAAATTATCATCAGAAGGCACCTGCTGTTCTGCAGACAGGCAGACACTCAAATTACACTACAGACTAAACAACATCCAAGTCATTTTAGTGTATTTTCAAAATTATGTTTAGCCAACAACTATTCCTAAATTATCTTCAGTGGGAGGATTGTAAAAAAAAAGTTGCTCAAAGTTTAGGGAGCTTTAGGTTGGGCAATTTAGACTTTATTTTTTACTGTTTAGGTGTATAGGGAATTTTTTTGTTTGTTTTTGTTTGGGTTTCCTTCCCCCTCATCGCCAGCTAAAAATGGTCACATTTATAATGTGAGCTCATATTTAATAGGAAGAAAGGTTGAAGTTCAGTGAAGCCTGGATAATGAAATCCTTTTGGCATGGACTGGCTTGAAACATGATAAACATACAAAAGGGAAAATTGCATTGGAAGGACAAAAGCATTGTTCTTATGAAATGCAAATTATTTATTTATTACTTGTAGGAATATTTCTATAATCCTCACTTGGTAAATGAATTGGTTTTATTGTGGGATGAACTTCATGAAAGGTGAAACAGATGTAAACCTACACAGAGATCAATTATTTGATTTCAGCTGCAAATACAACACCTTTCATAAATGGTTTGAATTCACGGGATCCCTGGGTTAAACTGATGGATGTTTACTTTGTGTATCAGTAACACAATCTTTTCCAGACAATGATGGATATGATTAAATGGCCTAGGGCTTTATTGGAACCAGACACAAAATAATCCTGCAAATTCTCTTTGGGGAATGAAGCAGTGTGGCTCAAAATATTTGACACAGCCACTGGCTGTTACTCTGCTCTGTCAGGTATAAAATGTGTCTTTGTGCTCCCCAAACCATGCCTGACCCTTTGGATACATCAAGAACGCTCAAAATTGTGCCAAAAATCACTCCCATGGGCTATATTTGAGAGCATTCTGGACAGGGTCAGTCCAGGTAAATTGTGTGATGCACATGGCCCAGGCTTTGTTCAGGGGTTTGGCTGAGTCTGACCTGAGCTGGGGGAATTTGGGTCCATGTGCCCCAGGACTGCAGGGTGTTTGGCATCATCGCAGAGCTATGCTTGAGCTACTCTAGAAACAGCAGGATGGACAGGAAGAATATCCCTTGAGGCATGAGATAAAAAAAAAAAAAGAAACAAAACTAGAAAACATTAAAAAAATCCTAAAAACATACCAAAATTGCTGACATAAAAGAATAAATGCAAAATAGTCCTTATGCTGGCTTCAAAATTAGCAATTGAACTGACAATTGGTTTAATTTGGGGTGACTTGAGTATATTACAGATGCTAATTTATGCTCTGGACCTGAGCTCAGCACTGTGCCCAGCGAGAGCCCTGCAGCTCAGATTTTGTGCAGCCATAAGCTCCTCACTGCCTGAGCACAAGAGGACTCTGCTGTCAGCACCTCCTAAGCAGCTGCTTTTCAAACAGAGCTGTTTGCTAGGAATGACCTTCAGTCCTTCAAAAACACAATCACTCACCCCCCTGCTCAGAGTGAAAAAGAAAAGGAGAAGAAAAAAAAAAGAGCAAAAAAGGGAGCTGAAAGAGAAGGTAGGCAGAAGAATATGCACATCTTGATGGGAATCTTTTATTTATTTATATTTGTCAATTAATAAATCCCTAACTACTTATACAGGTCTGAACCTCTATTCAGGCAGAGTGAAGCTGGCAAGATATTCATAAGATAACACTTACTGAGGAAAAAATCTATTAGAAAACTGTTCGGCTATGTTGACGTGGTGAATGGAACAGTTTTATTCCATTAGCATGCATTCAACAAAGAGAAGTTAATTAGTTTTGAGAACTTCTGATATTTCAGTAAAACTTTAGACTAATTTTCAGTTGGATTTTTTTGCCTTCTGGGGATCCTGTCAGTATTTTCAATTAACAGATTTCCCTGCACAAGCTCTTCAAAGAAATGGTGTTAGAAATAGAGGAAGGCAAGGACTGCATTTTCATTTCATGGGAAATATACAATTCCTTTCTTGTTATAAAAAGCAGCAAAAAGGGAAAACAGTCAAGTTTGTGGTATAAATTAAGTTTAATAATTTTGAACCAAGCTACACAAATAAATTCTCTGTAATAGTTTAATATATTAGAATTGAAATGGAAAATCATTTCAACTGCTCATTCTACCCCAGAGTAAACAACATTCAAAGACATCTACCTCACTAGTTCCTCTACCAAGTGAGAATTCCCATATAACTCTAAAAATACCACAAGAATTACCAGTATTTCTGGAGAAATCCTTTATCCTTCATTGTTTCTTAAGTACTTGTAAGGGTGTATGTGACCTTCAGGCTTTGCTCCAGTTTTAATTAAACAGATTTTTTTGAAAGCATGAAGGCTTTACTGTAGTATGTGCAACCAGAACCTACAGTCCATAGTGAAAAAATGTATTGTGTCTCTCTTTGCAGGAGAAAACTGATCTTTTTAATATGGTATGTAAGTAATAGATGCTTATGTTCCATTTCAGCATTATACATTTGTCTACAGTAAACATGAACTTTGATCTATTATATTAAATGATGACACACAAATGCATCAAAGAAACGGATTTTTGTCCACCAAGAGTCTGATGTAAGGATTCTAAGTGATGTATAAGGACAGGCTGAATGATCCCTGGTCTGCTACACAGGAATTCCTGGTGTAGAGAAAAGATATGGCTTCAGATTGCTTTTATTCATGTTTACAGCCAGCTAAAAGAAATCAAAGGCTGCAGCTTTACTGGCCTGTTTCTGTATTTTGTCTATGCAATATTGAATCATCTCTTGAGAAGAATCTGCTATTCTCCAGGTATGGCTTTCATTTAATTAAGATCATTCCACCATAAAAATCTTGATTTGTTCACCAAAATCACGTTCTTTATCTTTGTTTCCTCTTCCTCAATGACCATAAACTTTCCTCAGCTCTAAGAACTGGGAAACTTGTACTCTTTTTTCTCCTTATTTGAT
The DNA here is from genome assembly GCA_013397955.1 of Grantiella picta. Classification (NCBI taxonomy): domain Eukaryota; kingdom Metazoa; phylum Chordata; class Aves; order Passeriformes; family Meliphagidae; genus Grantiella; species Grantiella picta. Next base: position 184,417 of record VZRM01003580.1, on the reverse strand, counting down.
TCTCTCTTCTCCAGACAATTATCTCAGCCTTCTCTCGTCTTACCTTCTGGGCTTAAATTCACTAAAAACTTCCTCCCTTTCAACTGAGTGTTTGCAGCAATGATCAAACCAACTATAGCTCCCAGTTTTCTTTGCTCTAAAATTAGTATGTTGGGGCTTATAACTTTTTTTTTTTTTTTTTTTTTACTTCCTTGTTACTTCTAAACAGTCAAAAAAGCTCTGCCCTTAATGCTGGCGCTTCTACACTCCTTCCATCACATACACTCTAAATTACATCATCCAGAGGGCTCACTTCTTCCCTGACTGTGCTTTTGAAGGATTCTAAACTGTGCATTTGTAAATATTTTTACCTAAGGTGTTGTCTAATTTCAGGTTACAGAAACTAAAGAACAGGCAAGGAAAGACTGTAGCTTCTATGTGAGACCTGAGTCTCCATGAAACAGCTAATTACTGGGCATCTTAAATCACCTTTGAGTGCTCTTGGACATTTCTCAACTGTTCTGTTTCAGCTTCCTTCCTCTAGAGTTGAACAGCTCTTGGTTCTTTAGAGAATCTGATGCAGTCGAGCACTACCTTGAAAGAAAATATATGGGCTTCAGAGGAAGGCACAGACAGCTTTTAGCATGGGTTCAAAATTTTTAAAAAACCACATTTTTCATTATTATAATGGTTTTGGATAATTTTTTAAACACCACACAATAATATAATTTCAATCAGTAGAGATAATAGAGCTTATTTATTTCATTTGGACCAAGGTATTAGAGCTATAGTGACATTTTTCATAATTAATACTTGCTTCTCAGTTAAATGTTATGGTAAACAGCTGTAGATAAAGCCGATTTGTATATATTGTATATTCTCTCTTATCATTTTTGAACAAAATTCCTACTGTTGACAGTAACAGCAATAAAGGAAAGTAGGAATCATACTGTATATAACAGAATTGTTTTACTTTGATCTGCAGATTTGTGCTGTGTATGGTGGAAAACAGCAATAGAGGAATAGATATTAAAAGAAAAAATATTTATAGGATTTTTAGCAAAAAAAAAAATTAATTCCAATATCAGATCGAGCAAAATAATGCAAAATCACTTTGGGGGATTATCATGTGAAATGTCAAATCTGATATTCCAATAATAGGAATCCTTCAGCTAAAGCAGATCAAAAAGTGTCCAACAAAACTTTTCTGACAGAGCTTTAAACAGATCTTTAAAGAAAATTGCCTTGTACAGAACATTTTAATTTTCTGGGACAAATCCCATGTACAAGAGCTGGTGCCAGAACCTTGCAGCAGCTTTACTTCAGTTATCTCATACTTACACTGCTCTGACTCCCTGCAAAGGCACAAAGACACCTTTCCCAGGATGGTCTCCGAGAGTGACACGTGCAGGATGCAACATCTCCCTTCCCACAGCACAGATATTGATTCATTATATGAGTCAAATTCACACTGAAAAAAAAAAAAACCAAAAAAAGAAGTATAAGACACCCACTAGAGTAAACATGATGTGACTTTAATTGCATTTTAAATTAAACAGATAATTTTTAAAGGGTTTCAAATTATCACCATTTGCTAAAAATTATTGCCAATTGGAAGGTTTTTTTTAACAAAACTCTTACATCCTACACTAGAGCTTTTTATTAAATAAACAAATGAACAAAGAAATAGAACAGTACACAAGATAATTTACACTAATTCTGAATGACTTTTGGTTGGTCTCATAATGATCTGGAAGGTTTTAGAAGAAGAAGGGAGGGTAATTTCTATTTCTACGAGGTGATTGGCAAAATACAGATTTTTTTAACCAATTTTTTTAAAATTCTGGATAGCATGATAAATAAGATAGAGTAATTTCTAATTTCATTCTCTATGCAATGCTAGTATGTGTTTCTGTAGAGAACATATCTATCTTCTTCGAGGACAGGCTTGGAATTGTGACTCAATATGTCTTACTTTTAGTCTAGTACTTATTTTTAATTTCTACTCATCTTTAACAACAAGAAAGATCTACTTGCTACTTGCCTGTAGATATATTTGATAAATGTTTTAGTTCTCATATTTCTAAATTTAGGCGTTTATATTCATATTTAGAAACTTAAGGTTTAGGATTCCAAGTCTGAAACTTTTGGCAATGAGGGTTTCAGTCACAAATGAAGATGGTGACACTTCAAAATACAGATGATGCCAGGACCAGCTTCTTTCTGCCAGACAGGTTTACCACCTGGAATACAGGAAGAGAAATCCATGGGTTTTGATGTGACTCATGTTGATCATTTGATATTATTTTATTATTTCATGTGGTATAATTATAATTCATATAATTATTTCATGTGGTATATAATAACCTACATTCAGCAAACAGTAACAAATTTTCTGGTGCTTGTCTACACTGAAAGTGTGACCATATTGGGACATCAATAAGAGACAAATAAGGCTCAAATTTTTGCTTTACTTTGCTTCAGTTTTTGTCCTAATGGTGTGATGTCACAAGTGCTTAAGCAATACAACAAGCAAGATGTCTGACTTCAACTGGATTTTGTTTTCAGAGAAACCCCTTGAAAGGATAAAACCAAAAATTGAGAGATTATTTCTTTGCAGAACACTTTGGTTGTGAAAGTAGAGATTAAAATACATTCACTGTATAAATGGATAGGGCAGAGAACACAAAAAAAAATTTTTTTTCGTGGGGAGAAGGTATTTTCAGAAAGCTCAGCCATCAAAGTTTGGATGAAAAAAAGAGGGATGTGGTTCATTTTTGTTTTGTTCTCCCATGAGAAGTCTCTCAAACACTATAGGTGATCTTGTCATCCATCAGTAGGGGGAAACTCAAGGTGATTGTAACTCAACAAGTTCAAATGCAGAAGAATTATTTCCGTGATGGTGTGGGGTTGTGGTCACATTGCTGCCATAATGAGACTGCATTCAACTGCTTCTGCATTCAATCTGCATGCAACTGCTTCTGACTCTGCACTGAGCTCTGCTCTTCTCTCACAGATGTAATAAATTGGGATCTGTTACTGCAGGCAACTCGGTGTCCCTTCCTACTTGGTCCATTTTCCTCTGCTAATTGGGGAGCATGTGAAACCCTTCAGACATTTCTTTGTGTGGTAGAGAGAGAAAGTGAAATTGGATTAGTCCCAAAATGTCAGGTATTTTAATTCAGGTTTCTCACAGGCCACTCTGAGTCACATACCTCTACCAGCAATATTTCAGAAGTGTTTTATGCTGTGATTTTGGCCCAGTGCAGCTGCACCTTCCCAAAGGGTTCCTGGATGAGATTTAGCAATTAGACTATTCCAGGGATCCCAGCAGGCAGGTTTCAAGTGTTGAGCTCTTCGGGTGGCTGACAGGTCATTAACATGGATCCAGGACTCCTTGCCAGCTTATCTCAGTGTCTGGGAATGCTTCAGGGTACACACAGGTTATTGATGTCGATGTAGCTACAGTGTGCAGAGATTTCTCCCTGGATTTCACACACCTTCCCACCAATAATTTTAGTGAAATGTATGTGTTTCGGTGGAAAACAGAAACAACTATTTAAATAATAATTAAAAAAAAAAAAAAGAAAGAAAGATAGAGGGAGAGAAATGAGAAAAAAGGTCAATGCTTTGAATATCAAATATTCTTCAACAACAGTGAAATCATGAACTAGACCCAGTTTGAATATTAAAACAAAAATTACACTTTTTTGTTTAAAAAAATAACATTTTTGCATCTGCAGACTTGTGATTAAGGTAGATATTAGGGAATTATTATGCTCCCAAACAATGTGGAGATTTGAACCAGTTATACATCTTTGGTAAACTGGAAAAAGCAGGGAACTAGTGACTGTCTTTAAGAAATGAAATAATTCTCATGTGTTACTTAAAATTCTTCAGGGTTTTTTTTTTGTTGTTGTTGTGGGTTTTTTTTTACTCTAATCCTTTGGGTACATGAGGTAATGAGACCTTTTCTCTGTTGTGGTGGAGGAAAGAATACTTTTATATGATCTGCTACAATATGTTGTCCCAAGTGTGAAATATGTTTTTGGATTATGGGAATTACTGTATGCAAAGGGATTTACAGATTTGAAAAAGTTTTCTCAGCAATATTACCAACATACATCAGAACAGTGAATATTGGTCAAGAACAAGTATCTATTTTCTCTGACAATTTTCCACCAAGTCTGAGACCTTCTTTCCTGCTCCCATTGAGAGAAGTCCATTTGGTAGTGATTATTTCACTGTTCTGGGCTGCTTTTCTTTCTTGCTACCCCAGCTTCTTGGAACCCCTCTGGGTTGACTACATCACTATCTTAGTCCTGAAAAATACATATCTCAATGTATGGAAACAGAAGAGGCACAATTAATTTTCGTTTTTGCTTCCAAGCCCAGAAAAATAAATTTATGAAAAGTACATTGGGAACAGAAGTTCATGGGTGGAAATAACCCTAAATTGGCAGTTGTTGTTATTTTACTTTATCTTTGTTTATGCTTCTTTACTGTGGAAAAGATTATTTGACTGATGCTATGAGCAAAATAGATAATGATTGTAAAACAAAGCACAAAATAACTGTAATGTAAGTTACTCTTATGTGAGAAAATGTAGGATTTCTGGGCATGTATCCATTGTTCATTATATTAGGTGCTGTACAAACACAGGCCTACTCGCTGGTCTTTATTTTTAAGGTTTCCAGCTATTGGAAATGTATTCATCTTTATTTTCATCTGTGAAAAGGGAAAGCTAACACAAGGTGTGAGGATTTGTCAATGCAAAGGAGGCAAGTCAAATTAGGAACAGACTATTCATTGTGCTGAATTAGTGGAAGCAGAAGCAAGGTGATAAATCTTTATGCTCCAAGTTTAATCTCTTGCCCTTGGGATCCTCATTACAATCAGGGGGAGTAGAGCATCATGCTTTAGGGATACACCAATCTGCCCAGAAATAGCTGAGGGATCCCCATGAGACACTTTAATGTGTTCTGTAGGTGTCACTAATTTCTTTAGTATTAGTGTAATAAGGCCCTAGGGGGCTTAGTAAAGACACTATGTGGTCCTGTAGCATATTAAGAAATCTGTCAATTGGCACATGTTCTGTTAAAACAAATAACATCAGTGATATATTCCAAAACACCAGTGCCAAACAGAAGTCAATAATCTTCAAAGCCTTATTCAGTGCTCCGGAAAGCTGGGGTGTTCCTGTGGTCTGTGAGGCAGCAGTTCATTTTCAGCAGCGTGCTGCTTGTTGGGTAGTTTTTACTGTTTTCTTAAACACCTCTTCCTCAGCTCCTGCTGTATCTGTGTGCATTCAGCACAGCAGATGCCTCATTAGAGTCCTGTGCCACCACAGGCTCCCTTTGTGTTCAGAAATTTTGTGCCATGTTTGTCAGGGATTTGCATCGATGGTGGGATGAACTGAATTAAGGTGAAGATGGATTTGTTGCTACCAAATCTCCTCCATTTTGTCCTGCTGTCAGGGCATTTGCTTGTCTGTCCTTCCTCACTTTCTTCCTCTGTGAGGCTGTGACTCTGCCATGCTTACAAATCACAGAGCACCTCTCCCAGGAATAGGTGACTGAAGTGAGAGTGATGCCAGAAAACCAAGACTTAGAGAAACACATTCTTCAGCACAGATGTATTTGGGAGTTTAGAGCAAACTAAGAGAATTGTTGAGCTTGGAAAGGACCTCTGGAGATCATCTTGTCTAGCACCTCTGTTCCAACAAGTTCAGCATAACCATGTCTTTACTTCTATACAAGCCTTCCCAAATATTCTGTGTTTGAATGCAAAATATGCTGACATGTACATAACCTGGCAGAAAACTACAATCCTTCATATAAGTAGGGTAAAGTCTTCAAGCACTAAGATAATGCTTCCAGGAAAATAAAGATGAAAATAGTTACTTACATTTCCAAGGAAAGAAATCTTCCTACTAATCTTCTGATTTTTTTCAAAGGCATATAAACGCTGCTCTCCTGATTGTTCAGGTAGGAATCTAAAGTGATGAACATTTATGAGAAACATATTCTGGGGGCCTTAAGTCACAGGTGCCTAAAGACACAGTGCCTGGAGGTATGTTTGTGCTTAAAATACAGAGAAGGAAGGAAAATGGAATAGGAAAAATGTAATAGTTTAGTCATGCACTTTCTTCAATCTATCCCATAGATGTACATGTCTTCTCCTCTAAAACAAGAGACTGCCTGATTTCTGTAAAGCAGAGCCTCACTTGAACCTACCAATATTTTTTCTCACTCAATGGGTTTATTTTCTCATTCTTTCTCCTTTTGTCCTGGCTCTGCACCATGGCTGAAGTTTCATTAGCATTTTAATAAGTGAGGCTAAATTAATAACACGAGTTTCTTGTCTCAGAGTGCTCCCAGACCTTCCAAGTATAGCCCAGACACATAATTTGGGTTGGTCACTCTCAAGTGCCAACAGCTAAAGATAGGACTAAGAAGTGAAAGTTCACTCATTTTCTAAGAGCATCAGTGCAAGTTCCATGTCATTAAACGTCAATTAAAATCTCAGTCTTATTCGTAACTATGCTGAAATTCTTATGATGCTGGCTTGTCTTTTGAGACAGAATATCACTGCATCATTCTTCTGAGAGATACAGTGCTCATAACTGTATTTTTTCAAAAATATGTGTATTTTCTTGTTGTTTTATTGCTGTTTCAGAATGTGACTCTTCACAAAAGTCTGGTCTTTCAGAAAGTCTTTTTATTCAAGTGCTGAATTTTTTCCTGTCATGGCTTAGGAACAATTTTGTTTTCAGTATTTATACAAGGTAGTCTTAAGTGTCATTCTCAAGAAAAGGAAAAACAACAACAACAAGAAATAAAAAAACAGTGAAGTATTCAGTTTAATGCTGTCCTAAGCAAAGAAACATTCCACTGTTCTGCCAATCTGAGTTGTAAAGATGAGGGTTTGAAGACCTCAGCTTATATTTCCCATGTGTCAGACACTGACTATTGCATCTTACTTCCAAGTGTTTTCTTACCACTGCTTTTTGGTTACCTTTTGCTTCTCTAAACTTTGTGAAGAATAAGTTGAACAGTATGAGGAAAAGTTCCTGTTCAGTCACTCAATTGTTAGAATGGTCCTTGGCATGCCTTTAGGTTTGAATAGCTGGGACTATCTGAATAATTTTTTGAGCATGGTTTAGTAGCTTTGCTGGATCTGAAAAGATTCCTAAGTGTGTTTGTATTTAGCTATACAATTTTAGGGTTTAATGACGTGGACATGTCTGACTCTGTTACAGATGGTCTCACTATCAGAGAATCATCCTGGAAATGTTTAATTTACTAATACCTGCATATCTTTAGAGATTTATTTTGATCTCAGTCAATTCCCTCTCCAGAGGTCTGTGGAGGTTTTGTTATAATTTTTATCCATTTTAATATAATGCACAAAATTTTACTAACTGATCATTGCATAGAAAAAATAATCAGATGAAAAGTAAACTAGTATCCCAAGGAACTTTAAGTCCTGAAAACAAAGAACATAAGAGCGGGAAGAGATGTTGGAGTAGAATGATTTGCAACAGTGAAGGGCAGGAATATGAAAATAATAGAGTCTAAATTTTTAAGCCTAAGTCATACAGAGGTTTATCTTATACAAGAATATATATCTTGACTTTGTTACCACAGTGAAGACAGAGCCTTATTTGGCACTCAGAACACCTGAATCACAGAAAATCCATGGTAGAATCCTCTTGGATTCTAGAAGGGAGGCACTTTTGGATTGATTGCATTTTTTTTTTTAATTTTTTCGCAAAGCCAAAGCACACAGTAGGTGTTAAGATTATAAACAGAAGTTTGAAATACACAGATTCTATTTCTTGCTTCACTGTAGATTTTCTTTCTGACCATGAGCATTAGTTACTGTCCATCACAGAACAAAATGTAGGTAGGTACTGGGCCAAAACAGATAAAGCACTCGAAAGGAGACATTAAGGTGTAATAATTTCCCAAATAACCAAAGAAAGAATGTCCTTTCTGAGAGAGTATGCATCTAAACCTGTGCAAAAAAAAGGGAAAAGAGAGTTATATACTTAGTGAAGCTTAGGTATCTAGGTTTTCATAAATGGGGACTTCTGCCTGCTTGGGATTCAGACACATCATCTACTGAAAACAGATGGCTGGATGGATAGGAGTGTTTCTCTTTCAAAGATGACTGGAGGAAATAGCAGGGGAAATATCTGTTCAACTTAATTTTGAAACTCAGAATCAAGGATGTTCCTGATTTCAGCAGAAAGAGTTCTAAGAAGAACTGCTTCACCATCTCTCCAGAGAGTATGTCGGAGAACACAACTAAAACATCACAGTTCTGATTGGGGGAAACACCTGGTGAACAGAGTCATACAATCAGAATGTGGATCTATATCTAAATTCTCCTGAAGTCCCAGTTTAAGCAGGCTTTGTGATATAAGAAACACTTGCCTTGGGCTCCCTGTGTAAAATGGGGTCAGCAGCCTTTCTTAGGCAGATTGTGTGATACCCACCTCTCACAAAGTTTTCTGAAGAAATACAAGCCAAGTCTACTTCTATTTGATCATGCTAAGAAGAAGTTTGTCCTCAGCCTTACTACTTTTCATATCCAACAATTATGTCCATCTTACTTAGTGGAAGCTTTAATTTTTCCTGCTCCATTTGTTGTGTCAATGACTGATGTGTAATGTGCTCTCTCGATTTTCACACCAAACTGTTGTTGGCTTTCTGTCTAACTTCAACTCTATTTCTTCCACAGCAATCCAACATTCATCCACAGAGTTAAGCATCAGTCATTAAGGCAAAGAAGCAGCAATAACTGAGGCATCAGGACCCATTCCAGGTTTTTTGACTTCTCCAAGGGAGCATTTCTATTGCTTCAGTCAGACTTGTCATTCTCTTTATCACTGAACTCCTTTTTGGGATTTGATCTTTGTGCTCTACTGAAGCACCCAGAAAATAAAAAGGAGTGACAATCTGTTGCAGATCACTGCAGTACCAGAAACAATTTTGACTCCTGCAGACACTGATTTGAGTACCTACTATGAAACAAATTTGAAGTGATGAAAATCAAAACCTGCCTATAAGGGGTGTCTGATAATCACCTTTTTAGAAGCATTTCTTGGTCAATACATTTGTGAGAGGATATTTATTTGCATTTAGGTAAGTAGTTCACAATGCTCTCAGATCACATTGTGTCAGAATTTGGCTAGAAATTCTGCTCTGCTTGACTGGAGACATTATCTGCTGAAATGCCATATTTTGCATGAAATACAAAGCCAAGCCAAGATGCAAGTCTGTAGTCATCACTGCAGAACTCTGCATCCCCAGCAAAAAATACAGCCAAGACTACAGCATTTTGGCCAGAATCTAGGTTTTGTTAATACATTGTGGCAATTAAAATTATTCTTCCTGTTTCATTGCTTACAGGATATTTATGTAGCATTACTGAGAGTAATTAAGTGGAGGCAGGTGAAATGGCTCCTATGTTTTGGTACCCTCACATGGACTATAAGTATGTAATGTGCACAAAATATGATTCTGATTATTAAATGAACTTAATTGAAGTTTTTGTATAAAGATAAGGAAAAAGAAAACAATCAGAGAAGGAAAATAGAGCTTTCCTCATTAAGATGTACTAAAAACCAAAAGAACTCCTGTAATGTAGCAAAGTTGTTCCACAGAAATCCACTTCTTTGATCTATTCCTTCACAGCCTTTTTTTGAATTTGGTAAGTATGATATTGGAAGCTTCTTTGATAAGTTGTGCTCAGATTTGATTCTATCTTGTTTGTGGAGGTCCGAGTGGCACTGATGAAATGCAGGAAGAAGGTGGTGGGGAAAAACAAATAATGGAGGGCCTTCTCTTTCCACTGCACTGATTTTCTGTCAGAGTGCATAAAGATGAATACTTCAGGTAGTAAATGAAGAGGTAGAATATTGTCCTCCTGTAAAAAACCCTAAAAGTAACTCAAGGTCTGGGACTTTGATGCAATACAAGAAATGACATCAGGATGAGACTTTTGGTGCAATGTAAGGAATTGCCTCCCACCTTCTCCATCTCTCTCCAGTTTGTCCATCAGTGGCACATCAAAGGCACCATCAAAGCCTTAAGATTTAATGGGGAGGAAGTTTAAAAATAGGTGATTTATCACCCTTATAATTACCAGACGATATTTTGATTCCAGGGAGAGCTCAGAGAATTGGTTGCCCAGTTTTCTTATCACTCTCAATGTTGGCTCTACAGAAAAGCACTTTGGTCTATCTTTTCTTATTTCTTTTTTCTGTTTAGAATGTAGAAACTTTTTGTATGGTACAACCTATTACTGATTCATCTCTATAAGGAACAAATATGTTCATTTCATATGTAACTGGAAATTCCTTTAAAAATCCATCAGCTCCCATGTTCATTTGATGACATTTGGTCAGGAAACCATTCTCTCTGCGTAACACCCCCAGCCTGAACATCACTGAAATCTCAAGCAAAAAAGCAAATTGCTTTATTAAAAAGCTGTATAAACCTTGGCATAAAAACAAGAAAATAACCCCAAAATATCTCATCCAGCACTGCAATTCAGAAGGGAGAAAAAAGAAAAAAAAAATCCATTACCAGAAATGATTGTGTGTTCAGGGCTGCTTACTTCATTGGCAAGTAAAATGGGCCATATCCAGCTCACCAAGCGTGTGGAATATATATCAAACATTAGAGCCTGACATCCTCTTTTGTCCTGGTTGATGAGAGCATGTGTTTGAACAGAAAGGTCATGCCCAGTCATGTGTGCTGAGTGTTTAGCTGATAATGCAAAGTCAACACTTTTTTCCTGTCCTTCTCTCTTTGTTTAGGTAGTAGCACACTGACATGATGCTGAAGGTTCCCTTGATTAAAAATCCTCAACTGCAGAATCTTAAAAGTTATTTAGGTTATGCTTCATAGCAAAATGTTCCCTAACAGTGTATAATTTTATACTATTCCTTTATTAGCAGTGTCTATTTGTCAGTAATGGTTTTACTGAAGTACTTCCAGATCCAAAGTCCATGATGAAGGGCAGTAGATGTTTTTGTACTTCACATATATGTACATTTCTGGTTTTGAATCATCCATATCTACACGCATTTCTGTCACTTATGCTAAGAGAGAAGTATAAAAGCGAGGATGGTGAAGGTGAATAATGCTTCTGTCAGATGATAATAGGCAAGAAGTCAGAGAAACAAATATTTTTTCCCTCCACACTAAATATTTCTGTCCCTTTAAAAAATATATGACAGCTGAGCATTACTAGGCATATAACCCTTTTGGCAGGACATCTTTTTATCCCAGAAGCAGGGAAAATGGTGAGAGTTGACATTTGAGACACTATGATCAAATTGAGAGACCATTTGATTTCTTATGGAGCAGAAATTCTATTTTCTCCAATAACAAGTGTTAGATTCAATGAGTTATTATGACCTTAAGCAGTTCCAGTTCTGTCACTGATGCTTGAATAATTCTATGTCCTTATTTCCCCCTCCTGTGTTTTGATCCTCTTGTCTGCTCAAAAGGTGCATCTGGACTGCCCTGTATTAATTATGAGTACAATGCTTAGTATGATAAAGTTATTACGACTCCTAGAATCACAATTCCACATAAAAATTGAATGATAACAACCCTGTAATTTTCTTGATGTTGGAGCTCATCAGAGCAAAGCAGAATAGGGAAAAAGCTTTGGCCTTGGCAATTGTGATCAAAGTTTAAATTATAATTCAAATCTTCATATAAAATGTTTATTATATTCATCCATTCAGATCTATTTCAATGGGAAAGTAATTAGGAAACTTATATCACTCTCAAGCCTGTTTGGGTAATATACTCTTTATCTCCTAACCATTACCATCTGTCACCTGAATGTTCTCCCAAGAAAAACAGGAAAATGAAATTTATTATTTGCAATATCAGATGGCAGAGTACTGTGTTGTGTTCTGTACCTTCAGTATCTCCACTTTTCAAAACAATTGAAAGATTCTACACTCATGGAAGAAATAGAATCTCTTCCAAGGCTTTGGTTAAAAGGAAGCAATAAACTCTCCGTGGTGTTGAACACTGCTGATTACTTGTCCTTTTTGCAAGTTAGTTTTTTGTTTTCAGAAATAAGATGTGTAATGCAGATGTACTCTGTGTGATGGAGTTGGGGGGAATTACTTAGGCACAAATCTGACATAAAAACATTGATTATCCAATATTTCAAGTATAAGGTACCACAAAGGAAGGATTAGATATCTTGTTAAGGTACTTGAATGGCATACCTAGTTATTTAAGATAAATATTGTAAAGCTTGACCATTCTTTGATATTACAGAAGAGTGAGCTGTCAGCAAATCCTTTTTATACTTCCTTTTTCTGTTGGAAGCACTCTCAGAACCATACATTGCAATAGCAGCCAAGTGTTGGAGAATAAATACTAATTAGGTGAATCCCAGGAAGCTCAGATCTAATCCTTATGCAGCTGTATGTGTTTCCTGTGTCACGTAGGACACTAAATGAAGGATTTATCAATATCCTCTCAATCTACTTCTGTACAAGATTTGGTTTGCAGCAATCTCAGAGCCTTTGGCAGAAGATGTAGAGCTGGTCATGCTCCTTTCACCTTCACAGTGATCAAGCATAATTTAGTAAAAAACTTTTCCTTCTTTGAACCAGCAAGGGATTTCCCTTGTTTCTTGCTTCTACACCATTTGTGGTCTTGTATGTGTTTTCTTCTCTATTTGATGCTATGGGGCTGTGTGCAGAATGCTGTAACAGAAAGAGTCCTACGTGAAACCCTCTGACCTCTTCTGTGCCTCGTGAAGGCATAGGATAAAAAATTTTCCTGAAAGAGGAAAAGCTGGAATATGTTCTTGGCACATTTTATGTCAGTGCTGAATTTTGTAAAATCTCAAGCCACTCTTTAATAAGTGTGCCCAGATGAAGGTATCTGCCTGTTAGCTGAAAGTTTGTATGCCTTGTAAGCAGACAACAAACAAGCTGCTATAATAGTGACAATAACAATAACAACAACATATATTTATATTTACTCCAAAATTCAATGTATTTTAAATTTCTATGACTATAATTTCTTTTTAGAAGAAAACAGGGCAACCTATTTATCAATGAAGAATGGATTTACCAGGCATAAAATGATCTAAAGTGGCTTCTCCAATCAAGACCAAAAATTTTTCATCTTTTTCATCAATAAATGACACAAAGACCTTGTCAGCTCTTGTGAAGGAGACGTATGTCCAAATGAAATATTTAGTATCACAGATTTGACTCTAAGATAAAAAGTAATTATTACAAAAGCAGGGGGGAAAAGGGTGAAGATGTCTGAAGAAATAATCTTTCTGGCTTTGGTATCTTTTCCATGTTTCTTTTGATATGTTCTAACTCCTATTGACAAATATTGAAGCAGGTCCAATTAGCAGTAGAATATTCGTGTATCAGAAAAGGTCATCTAACAAGCCCACACTTGGCAACAGAAAGGTGAATGCTCGTCCAATTCTGTAGGAAATGGATTTTTGAAAGAGAAATGGCTCTTCAATATGCGGTTACTAAATAGAAGTGCTGGAGCATGTCCAAAGAAGAGTAACAAAGCTGGTGAAGGGTTTAGAGCACAAGTCTAAGGAAGAGCAGATGAAGGAACTGGGGGGGTTTAGCCTGGATAATAAGGGGAGACCTTATCACTCTACAACTAACTGGCAGGGGGTGTCAAGAGGAAATTGTCTCACATTAAACCAGGGGAGGTTTAGATTAGACGTTGGAAAAAATTCTTCCCTGAGAGTGTTGTCAAGGACTGGAAGTGGTTGTCCAGGAGAGTTGTGGAGTCACCATCCCTGGATATATTTAAAAGATATGTAAATGTGGCACTTAGGGACATGGTGTAGTGGTGGACTTGGCAGTGTTAAGTTATTGACTGGATTCAATTATCCTAGAAGTTTTTTCCAATTTATTTGTACTGTCTTTGATCAGGTCAAAGTCTAGGAAAGGGTGCTCCTCAATAACAGGAGGGAGTGGGTTTCCAAAATCATCACTGGAAACCATAGCCTCCAATATCTCTGCCAGGCAAATACAAGATTTTTTGTATTCTTAATTAAGTTGTACAAACACCTCATTTGAAATAAAGGAAGGAAAATGAAGAATTCAATTCATTTATATCTATGCCAATTAAGGGCCATGTTTGTAACTCATTTGACTTGCATTAATATTTTCTTATTCAGCTCAGTCATTAAGTTCAATGAGAGTACATTACAAGGCACTTCTGTCTGAGTATGGGTGATGTATTTTGTCCAGTGGACTAATTTCCAGAATAGCACATTGCTCTTAAATGGAAGCACAATTTACCAGCTGGATTAATGAAGGAGTGAAGTCAAAAACTTCCATTCAAGCAGAGGTATCAGCTAAAGTTTCATACATTGACGAATATGAAAACTCAGGAAGGGTTTTGGAAACAGGCAGTAGTAGGTAAAAAGGGGAGCAGCTTTATGTGTGCCTGGAGCCTGGAGACTGAGACAGTAACAGAATCAAATCACGAACTGAAATAAATTTTCACTTGATTAATTGTTCTCATCTAAAGTCCTTAAAGAGCTTCTGGCAATGAACAAATCTCAGCATGCACATAGTCTGCATGAGTGCAGAAAGCGTCTTATATTGAATTGTTGACATGAATCTTCCAACCAAGATGATTCACAAATTAGACAAGGAACTGAAATAGGAATTTCAGCTTTGAAGGGCCAATTTTCCATGTCTGTGAGTCAAACTGTTCTCATATCTGTGTTGCTCAGGGCTATATCAGTCACAGATAGGAAGGCTTTCTCCATTAAGATGAACTGGGGTCATTTTTGGATGTATTTAATATATTTAGTTGCAGACAAAACTAAATGCTTCGGATTGACAATCTTACAATTACAGAATCATTTGCTTATTGAACTCTAGGTGTGAAAGCAGCTACACTTCCATCACAGTGCCCTGTCACATGGTCAGTGGAAATTCTTCCTCTGTCTTTGGTCAATGCAGAGTAAATGCAGTACCTAGAAATACTGCTGGTTTTACATAGAGAGGATTGGAGTTTTCATTCTCCATAAAGATGACAGAAGAACATGGAAGGCAGATTTGGAAGAAAGAAAAGTTCATACTATTGTTTATGAATATTCAGATGATGTGAAATTACAGACAGGAGACTACCAACAGATGTTATAGTCAACAGACAGAAATTAGTTATTTCAGATGATTAGGTTGTCTGCGGTGCATAAAAATTGTCATTGTTATTATTGGTAGTAACAGTATTAGTATTAACTCTCTAAAAGTGTCTTTCTCTTTAATAGTCATTAAAGGGAGACCAGAGGAATGGTCTAAAGGTTCAAGTCAGTGAGCTGAATCTTACACTAGTGCTGAAAGTGCTGTTGACCATCCAGGGCTCAAGTGGAGGAGATATGCTAACATATGCATAGGTATAATTACCTCTAATATGCTTTAAAATAATTTTACAATCATTAACATTGGAAAAAACCTCCAAGATCATAGACTCCCACCTTTTACCAAACACCCCCTTGTCAACTAAACCACAGCACTGAGTGCCACATTCCAGTCATTTCTTGAACACTTCCAGGGACGGTGATTCAATCATTTTACCAGGCAGCCTGTTCCAATGTTTAACTACCTTTTCAGTGAAGGAATTCTTCCTGATGCCCAGCCTGAACCTCCCAGCCTGAACCACAGCTTGAGGTTATGTCCTCTTGTCTTGGTGCCAGTTTACTGACAGAAGAAGCTAGCCCTTACCTGGCTATAGACTCCTTTCAGGGAGTTGTAGAGAGTGATAAGGTCTCCCCTGAGCCTCCTTTTCTCCAGGCTGAACACTCCCAGCTCCCTCAGCTGCTCCCCATCAGACTTGTGCTCCAGACCTTTCTCCATGCTCCAGCATCTCAATATCTTCCCTTGAGTGAGGGGTCCAAAACTGAACCCAGACCTTTCCTGCTGGGAGCTTTCCAGCCACTCTGCCCCCAGCCTGGAGATCTTCAGGGGTTGTTGTGATTCAAGGACACGACCTAGAACTTTGCCTTGTTGAACCTCATGCATTTGGCCTTGGACCATTGATCCAGCCTGTCCAGACTGCTCTGCAAAGCTCTCCTACCCTCCAGCAGACCAACACTCCTGCTGAACTTAGTGTCATCCGTGGACCAATTGACAGTGGACTCGATCCCCTTGTGCAGTTCACTGATAAAGATAATAAACAGAACTGCCCAGTACTGAGCCCTGGGGAATCCCACTGGTGAACAGCCACCAACTGGATGTAGCACCATTCATCACCACTCTCTGGGCTTTGCCCTCTAAATAAATACATAATTAATAGAAAATAGTAAAACCTTTAAGAAAATGTGTACAGAACGCATCTCAAAACTACAATAGTCAAAAAAGCTTGGCACGTTTTGGTGACTGTGACAACTGAAGTTTCCCAATAATTCAGCATCTCTAGGAGTGATTGCAAAGGCAATAAACAAGGGTCAGATGGTCTGATTCCTCCAACTTTAGGAAAAAAAAAGGGAGATCTGTTTCATGTCATTCTTATTTTTATGTCATAAAGAAGTAAAATCTGATACCCCTGAGAACTGGTAGGACCAGTATTGATCCATTTATTGAGTAATCTTATATAGCAATTTCACACAGAGTAAAGTGCTCTTTGATGGCCTAAATCCCTATTTTTGAGCAAAATAAACCACAAATCTGATAGTATAAATAGAGGAAGGGAACTACCATATGTTTCTTTGCTTTAAATAGCCCCTCATGTGGACAGTAGAGTCTCATAATAAAGTCAAAGGTTTCTGTGTGGAAAAAGAGGAAAAACAAAGAATTTTCAAGGAAGCAACCTCCCTTGGCAAAGAACAGTCTGACACAAAGGAAAAAAAAAGACCTGACATGATCTTTTCTTAGTCAGTCTCCTTACTTCTATCTGGTTTTAAAAAGATTATTTTAATTACCTACCTCTGTTAACATGAGATGTATTAATATGGGAAGATTCATTCATCCCACATTCTATCCATTCATCTAGCCTAAATTTTCCCTTCCTAATAATATCTTCCAAAGGATGCAGAGTAAATGGGTTTTTGGTAATAAGATCTAATAAAATAGTGTATATGAGAATATTG
This sequence comes from Grantiella picta, assembly GCA_013397955.1. Taxonomy (NCBI): domain Eukaryota; kingdom Metazoa; phylum Chordata; class Aves; order Passeriformes; family Meliphagidae; genus Grantiella; species Grantiella picta. The sequence continues at coordinate 167,302 of VZRM01003580.1, read as the reverse complement.
TGAACAGATTATTTTTCAATTAAATTATCTTCCCATTAGAAGTATATCTGCTGAATATTTTTCACCTTGGCTTTAATGTCCTCCATCTATTTATTTAATGAAGATATGAATGACAGTGCATTCATTCTAAATTTCAGTTTTCATAATGGAGTGGTCTTTTCAGACCTCAGCAGGACCCATAATTTCCTGTGCTGAGGGCTGTACAAACATACAAAAAGGAGATTGCTCTTGCTCTGACTAATTTATTATCTAAGAGATAAGCCAGACTCAGGATACATCTACATGGGCTCTTGCCCTCTGAGCAGACATGAGCTCATTCTATTTGCATCCAAAGCAGATGGAAATTTTGTCTGCCTGTGCTCCACATTAACTGGAAGCCTTGTGAATACAAATAACACAGTGTTTAGCCAAAGCTACCGAGTGCTGATGAAAGATGTTATAACTTAACTTGTGTTTAGGGTTTCCCACAGCATCTTCTCCTGAGCATAGGTAAAGTGAGCTCTAGGCTTTCTGAAAATTATTTATATAGATAACTCTGCAGAATACAAAATGGCAATATGGAAAAGGACAATATGGAAGAGAGCAATAGGATTTTGGGAGGTGTCTGGATGGGTAAGACAAAGGACAGGATTAGCGGTTTCTTGGGGAAGGACTGAGTAACTGCACATTCAAATACAAAATCCAGTAAAAAGCAGAATCAGCGTGTCTGGGTCTGTCTGCTAGAGTTACTCATGACTGAGAGTCATTTAAGTCTTGGAGTGACCATTTAACTGTCTCATAATTAGCTTTATTAACTCAGCTACTCATTTATATTCCCTCTAGAAAGAATGGAGAAAAGCAGACACTCCCAGACAAGTTACCTGTCTAGTAGCCTCAGAAGTTTAAATTACAATGGACTGAGCCATGTGTGGGTGTGGCTTTTCTCTCCCCACCTGAATACTGATAAAAAGACTGTGCTTTCATGTTTTGGTTACAGAACTGCTTCCCCTTGATTTTGAAATGCTTAAGGTTTCCTTGAATTGGCTAAGTCTCTGTTCTGACCTGCAAATGCCTTCAGCTGCTACAGGACGCCATTTTCATTCTCCTCCAATAACCTTATTTTCTGGATTTTTTCCCTATTTTCTGCCGCTCTGCTCTGTAGATTTCCAGTCACCAACCCCACTCCTAAGAAAATATAAGAAGAAGAAAGAAAAAATGAAATAAGAATGGTGAGAAAAATAAAAGTGATTACAAATCCATTTTACACTCATCCTCACCCAAGCTGAAATTATCCTGTTCACTGAGGCACAGGTGATGATTTTCCTAACTTGATTTGGTCATTAAAAATCCTCTAGCTGCTTCAATACTTTCTCCCTGAGGCCCGTATCAGCACTCGCTTCTCCAGTGATTAGAATAGAGCCTATTGGCCTTCTGAACTTATTACAACCCTTTTTCTAATGATCTCATAATGACTGCAAACCTGAGCCCAGCAACCTGACAGATAATGATGTCAATTATGTAAAACAGAAATGAAGGCTTTGGATCTAATAGACTGTATTGGGGAAGTAGGGGGACGAGGCTTATTTATAGTTTCACTGAATAACTGTCATATTTCAAAATATGTCAGTAAAAGTTAATTAAGGAGAGGTTGGGGAACACACAAAGAGATGCTGGTTACAAGACCTTTGCTAAAATTTAAAAAGACGGTAAATTTTTCTTCTTTCCTTCGTCTCTAAATTTTATGATTGTTTTTGACTCTTGTGTTAATCCAGTGAGATTTTAGAACTTCAGCTTTCTCTTATTCTTTTCCAATTGAATTCCTGTGGGGAATCCCAAGGTCTGTAGGCATGTCAACCATCGATGTCACTGAATTTAGTTTTAATGACCACTTTTCAGTAAAGTCACGCACGAATCATTTAACTATGAGGAATTAAAAAAAATTACATATATTTGCTATTTTATTGTTATTATTGTATGTTTAATTGTTTTTTTTATTTTTTATTATGGTCTAATGACACACAAGGTTTCCCAGTTCCTCATGGTTGTGAAGATCAACCTCAGTGCTGTGCCATGTTGCTTTATAAAGTCACCACTCGTGGATTCAAGTACGAGAAAGCATTTGAGACAAAACTAAGAGAGACTTAGCTTTCAGCCTCGAATAACCAAAGCTTTTTCTGCTTTCCTGGAAATCTCCTGTAACTGTGTGAGAGCAGTGCTTCTGAGGTGTGCCATGAAGCTTAGTTTGTGTTAGGATGTCTCATCACACAGACATTGACAAAAGTGGGTTCCATGTCCTAGCCCAGATTTCTCTTTACTAATCTTCATTGTCCTTTTCCAGTTATTCCCACCTTCCCATGATCCCCAGGCAACAGGAACCTCCTAGCTCTTAATTCTCATGGTGTTTTGACACCCCCTAGTGAGCTGTTCTTTTTAGATCTCAAAAATTAAAAAATTACAGACTCATAGAACCTCTAAGACCATCTAATCCAACCAACCACCACTAAACTATGTCCCAAGTGCTACATCCACATATTTTTTTTAACATTTCTGGAGAAGGTGATTCCACCACTTCCCTGTGCAGCCTGTTCCGATGCCACCACTCCTTCAGTGAAGAATTTCTTTCCTAATATCCAACCTAAACTCTTGGTGCAACTTGTGGTCATCTCCCCTCATCCTCTCACTTGTTACCTGGGAGAAGAGACTGATGCTTCACACTATTAAAATGCAATTATTTTTAACAAAATAAAAAATCTTACCCAGAGTAGCCACAAAATGTTGTAAGTTCAGGACATTTTGTGTGATTTCTTGTGTGAGAAATCAGAGCCTGCAAAAAGGAAAGTCTTAGAGACACAAAGAAGTCAGTGATATGGAGCACAAGACTTGTGTGATGGTAATAATGGCATTACAGAAGAGAGAATATGCTTTGTAGTGGTGTTTCAGCATAAAGCTGGACCTGAGAAATGTGGAAATTACATCTTTTTATTCCTAACTTAATATGACCAGGAGGCAGCAATCTTTCAAACTGACATGCTACATCGCCCTTTCTAAAAACCAGTGATAATATTGCAGCCTGTTTCAGGAGTGGGAATAAAAAGTGCCTGTAATCAATGCAAATAGATGCATAATATTCTGCAGGTCTGATCCAGTACATAATGCAATTGACAGGAGAGTTCCTATTGATTTCCACAATGTTAGCCCAAACCTTGGCTGGCAGAGATATATCCCAAAAAATCATTCAAACTTGGTTGTTTTTCTCACATTAGGAAAAATAAACACATGGATTTTTCAAAATCAGATACTTTTCATAGGGCTTTAGGATCCAATAATTTGCAGTGAATCATAAGTACTCTTTATATAATTTATTGCAACATGTTTGCAGATGAATATTTAAATGGTGTTATTTATAGTAGCATAGGAAATGTACTTGTAATGATCTCAGTATTTACCGGTAGAGAGAGATGGAGAGAAATCCTGCACAGGGGCAAACTCAGAAATCAGAACTAAAAAAAAAGTTCTACAGCCATCTAGCTGAAATATCACCCAACCATAAATGTCAGATTTTTCTTTACAGTGGTGCTACTGTGTCATCCAGGATTTGCCATGAAATGTGACAGTCTCCATCACTGATACACACCACTCTGATAAGGTATTACCTGGGCAGAAGCATCTCTTCACTCTGACTGATCACAGTTCTACTCTGTGCTAGTCCCACCTTGTGACACTGAGAATGTCCAAGTCGGGTGACTTCCCAGGGACATCAACCAACCAAAAAAAACAACAAACAAACACAAAAAAACCCCACACCCCAAAACATCAAAGAAGAGATTAAAAATGTGAACCCTGTGATTTTAAGTGGTATTTTGATGCTGGAGCCAGAACACCATGAGTCATGGCAATCTCTCTATTGCATTGTCAGTAAAATGGAAATTTAATATTTCTCTCTCTGTATTTTTCCTACAGATTAATGGGTGTTGTAAATCTTTTGATCATTTCACTGAGCTGATGGATTTTTGCATATGTTGGCCACAAGTCATCCATTAATAAAACAAACAAACAAGCAAAATGTAATTCATTCTTTGGTTACACAGCTTGTATATAGGTACAGGTATTAACATGGTATATTTTATCTGAAAATATTTTCCTTTCTATTACATCTCTTTAAATTAAGAGTATTTTTATTCCTTACTGGATCTCTGAAGTTACCCCATGCTTCATACAGTGATGCCTCCATCAAGACCTGGGTATTAGCAGGATGTCCTGTGATCAAGGGAGATAATTTGCCACTTATTGGTGTCAACAATGGGACAGATGACAAATATTGAAGAACTTATTTTCAGAGAGCAGTTCTAGAGTAATTAACTCAATGGGGCATCATAGATTTGGTGTTTAGCTTCTGCTGTGAATCACTTTTTTTCCCATATAGAAAACAATTTCATTTTTATGTGATTTTTTTTTTTGATACTTGGAAATACATATAAGGTTCCAGAGATATTCTTGATTAGAAGCCATCAAAGTGCTGTTCCTATTTTCATGCCTGCACACCAGCACAGTGGTACTAAATGTTTTGTGCTCTTGTAGTGCATGTTCATGTCTAATTTGGTCTTCACTACAACTTCTTTGTGTAATAAGCACACTGACCCTGAATGTGTTGTTGCTTGGACTGCAGTTCTTTGGATTTCATAATATCTTTATTTTCTACAAGATGAACTGCTACTTTGTGGAGCAGTTCCACTTTAAAAATCTTTCATTGGAACATTTCTGTGCAATCTTAAATTATGGCACACAAAATTCACATCATAGTATTTAAAAATAAAATACATTTAATTTCGATCTTACATTTAATTGATTGTTCAATATTAGCACTTGTTGCTGAGGGGTTTGTTGAAAGTAGAATTGACAGTGAAGGAGCCAAAGATACATCTGTAATACCAATGCTTTTATTTTCTCAGTTACATCTTGTGTGATGGACAGGTGTATTACTCTCTCTGTCCAGAGAAAAAGCTATATAGCAACAGTTATTAAAGAGCAACAGGGGAAATAGATATCACCAACTGAATGTGTCTGGCACTTTCATATTGTTGTGAAAGAAAAGCAAATTCTTAGGTATCAGGTATAAGTAATGCTGTAGTTCAGCTTCTGTGCCCACTTCACTTAATGTTTTATTTCTAGCGGTAAGAGCTTTCTCTTTTTGAAAATTACAAAAAGTTATTAATTTTCCTATAAGCAAAAAATTCTATCAGGTTTAGGAACAGACTTGTCTGTCTCTGACTATGTGACTAAACCAGATGGGATTTTCTTACCATTTAAAAAAATAGAGTTGATTATTATTTATTTTCTCTATGCTTCCAGAATGTTTAAAGTAAAAGCCTACCTTTTTCAACATTTCAGAAATACACTTTAAAAGAAAGCCAACCCTGAAGAGTTTGCAGTGCAAAGATAAAACAAAGCACAGCAGGCAAATACGACAGACAGATGGTGGGAACACAGGGTATCAAGAGCACAATCATTCCCCATGTCATAAGCAGCAGTCATGACCCACCAGCTGCCTACCTGCTGTCAGGAGTTTCATGGATACCCTGACAGAGAACAGAAGAGGAAAAGAGGTGAGGAGGATGTTGGCTAGAAGCATTACAAAAAACTTCAGTGGGAATTTTGGAATGTTATCGTATCTCATGACTTGGCAAAGCCCTTGAGTATGAGGGTATGTAGGATTGTGCATTCACCTTTCATCATGCTGATTATCATGGTGATTCACTTCTTGGTTTTTGTTTTTCTTGCCCCCCAATAACAAGACAGCATTTTTTACAAGGGACGTGAGCATTGCAAATATAACTCACTGAAATTTTTGTTTTGTCAGTCATAAAAAAGACATCTGGGACATGGAACAGTGGAGACTTGTAACCAGCAGTAGACACAACCATGAAACTTGAGGAGGCAAAATGCTCTGGTTTTCAGTAGCCTGGTGGTCCTTGTTATTCCCCACCCACGGCAAATCCAGACCTCATACATAAATATGAGACCTCATATAAAAAAATCTGAGGGTTTATAGATGAATACACTCGAGAGCATGTGTGTTTGTACAGCTTCTTGTGCAGTGCCAGTACAGCCCCAGCACTGGCTGGGCAATTTCAGTGGCACCCAGCACTGAGGTCATTACCAGTCCTGCAGGGTGACCTCTGAGACTTGAAGAACTTGTGTGGGACTTCAAACAATTTGTGGCTGAGTGTCTCCCTCCATTTGTCAATGATGACAGTGAATTTCCTTTCCACGTGCTTGCCAGCAGCTAATTATTTCCTCCCTCCTTCAGACCACAGTGAGAAATTATACCTTAAGCCACAAATAACTGCAGTTTATTAAAACAAAAGGGAAGCTGGTGACCACAAGTTCTTTTGTGGCTTTGCCTAGTGAGGTGATAACTTTTTGAGACAAGATGCCCTCAAAGGGTTGGTCTTCCTGACAGCTAATTACTTACTGATGCAATGGAGGTGAAAAAATGTATCAGAACATGCACATAAAATTTCCTGTGTCTGCTCATGAAGCTCTCTCACACAGCCTGAGGTTATCAAGGAAACTGCCACTTGCACAACCCTCCTGTTGGGGAATGTGATGGCAGGACAGAGCAACAATTTGGGAAACATATTTTGAGAACCATGAATAAACTGAAAGAAGAACTGGAGAATCCTGTTTCTTCCACCATCATTTTTAAAGGTCATAGATCAGATAATCTAGTCTAGATTTGCCCTGGAAAGCATTTGGTTTTTTTTTCCCTGAAGGATAAATGACTTATTTTATCTCATCTAAAACACTGAAGAAAAAAGTCACTATTCAAAGGCTAAAAATTAAAGGCTTCTTTGATCCAGAGTAAAACAGTAAAGGGAAGGACAAAAAACTGGAGAAAATATTATTATAGTGAAGAAAATAAAAAGATGGTTTGGAGGGATGTCTGGAGTTGCTTTAATCCAACTTCCAACTTTTTGTGGGATTGCTGTCCTCCCTGGTTTTGGAAAGGTTTCCTTCAAGAAATCTGGAGGACTTTCAAGGAGAAAGATTCCACAAGGACGGTTGTTTGATCTGAGAAGCTGATGTTTGTTATGTTCTTAATTTCGTGCGTATGACCAGCATTTACTAGGAGAATATTGGGCTGTGTGGAGATGCTCCAGGTGCCAGAGCTGAGGTTTCCCTGCAGCCCCTGTGCAGCCCATGGTGAGGCAGCTGTGCCCCTGCAGCCCATGGAGATCCACGGGGAAGCAGAGATCCCCCTACAGCCCATAGAGGATCCCAAGCTGGGGCAAGGAGGTGCCTGGAGGAGGCTGTGACCCTGTGGGAATCTCACACTACACCTGTGGCCCATGGAGAGGATCCCACACAGGACCAGATTTTCTGGCAGGACCTGTGACCCCGTGGGGCACCCACAGTGGAGCAGAGTGTCCATGTAGGACTGTACCCCATGGAAGGGACCCACACTGGGGCTGTTCAGGAAAAACTACAGCCATGGAAGGAAGCGTGTTGGAGCAGTTTTTGAGGGATTGTATCCTATGGGAAAGGCTCCATGCTGAAGCTGGCCAAGAGTGTGAAGAAGGAGAGGCAGAGCTTAAGCCTTATGACTGACCACAACCCTTTTCCGAGTTCCACTGTGTCATTCAAGGGAAGGAAGGAAAAGAGATGGGAATAAAGTTGAGCCTGGGAAGAACAGAGAGATTGAGAAGAGGTGTTCTTAATTTTTTTATTTCTCATTATCCCTCTGTGATTTTGATTTGGAGTAAATTGAATTAATCTTCCCCAATTCAAGTCTGTTTTTTCCATGATGGTAACTGGTCAATAATCTCCCCGTCCTTATCTCAACCCATGAGCTTTTTATCGTGTTTTCTTCCCTGTTCTGTTGATGAAAGGGGAGTGATGGAACAGATTGTTGGATACCTGCTGTTCAACCAAGGTTAACCCATCACAGAATCAAAGTGCAGATAAGTACTAAAAGAGCTATTCAGAAATAACCAATAACCTGAACTCTTTATTTTACCTTTTTAATAATTTTGTCTTTAATTTTTTGTAGAAGATTAGATTCGTCAAAGAAAAACCTAAATTATTACAATCATAACAGTTAAAAAAGGAAACAAACATATCTACCCTAAACAATAATAAGGCAGCATTTTCTATGCTGTGCATATTTGGCAGTGGGGCTGGGATAAATGGATCCTTCAGTTAAATGAAATAATACATGGTTTGCTGCATCTGTGAATTAGCTGTATAAAGATAACTGAGGCAGGTAAAAGCTGAATAAAACCGGATGATGTACATTAGAGAACCAATTGCATCTGTTAGCATATAGCCTTTCTATTAGGCTGCCCACTAAGCACTGATGCCAAGCCAGCACTTGAAATGAATGGTTGCAGATCTTAATTTGATAACTGGTATGGATATGCTGGAAGCAATGAAAATGTGTTGATTTGGGGTACTTAGCAAGGAATAACCGATGCCTTAAAACAGAAACATTATTCTGTAAATGCTGAACATCTGCATTCTCCCTGTGACTGCCACAGTTGAGATGAGATTTTCTTGATCTAATTTCCAGGATGTATTTAAATTGGAAAATTAGACCTTCCATCTACTCCATATGTGCCTAAATGTCAAACTTTGGAACCTACAGCTTTTTAGATGGTTAAAGATGTGATACACTCTGGGTCATGATCTTAGCCAGGATCTCAGCACAAAAATTGGTCCAAATTGAAGGAGTTTTGAGGGAATTCCTTTGCCATTTTAATTCAGATGCCCTAATTGAAACTCATCCTAGGTGACATCATTGACCTACACCCTCCAAAGAAATTTAGTTTGCTATTAATAGCATTTTTTCATTCACAATTTCACTCTGAGCCACAATGCGGCCATTTCCGTCACAACCTTGCTGTCACAGAAACCATAATTTTTCTCTTTTATAAAGCATTAGGTTCCCACAGCAACTTTTGTTCCTAAATAGAACTGACTTAGATTGCTAAGGTAGAACAGAAAGTCACAGAGAATGAGCATCTGGGAATTATTAAATGTTACTTTAAATGAAAAGCTGACCAAAGTCATTTTGCAGTCATAAGAGAGAGGCCCTGATACAACATATATATATATTCTTAAAAATAACCTTATATATTACCTTAAAATTAACCTTATATATTACCTTAAAATTAACTTGTATAGCACGTTAAAATTAACTCCACTGGAAGGCTGTAAGAAGCCTGGGTCCATTCTCCTGATGACCTCCACATAGTTTCCAGGGTGATCAGTATCAGTTCCTCTGCACTGTCCCATCTTCAGGATGAACAAGCTCCAGTCCCTCAGCCTCTTCTCACTGGCCAATCCTCTAACCCTGACCATCTCAGTGCTCTCCACTGAACTTCTTCCAATTTGTAGATGTCTTTCTTGTTTGAGGGAAGACAAAATTGGACACAGCATTACAGGTGTGGTCTAAAATGTGGATTGATTCCATGCTCTTTATCAGTCGAAAAGGTTATCTTAGCCTACAACTCAATAGAGTTCATGTTTGGGTTGCTTCTGTAGCTCACAGAGGAAAGATGTAAACTGGCAAATAAGAGATCACCTGTACTGGATACCTCTGCTAAAGACTTCTCTCTCCACTGACTGCAGAGAGCAGTAGAGACTGTAAAGTCAGGGGGTTTAGTTTAGCATGGGTGGCAAAATACTTGAAGGTTAAGGACAAGGAAGATGAATATCATCTTGTAGACTGCTCTGTAATTTCTAGTCAAAATTGATTCTTCAAGAACAAAGTTGCGGCAGCAACTGAAGGCTCATAATGGCACATTTTGTGCTTGGTCTGTTGCAAGAATGAGGAGAGACCATTAGTTTGCAGTGCTGTCAAGACATGAACCTTTCACTGAGATGAAACTGATGTGGAAGCAAAAAAGGATATTTTCTCTTTCTGTTCCAACCAAAAAACTTCAACTTTCAATTCATGATTCACAAAGGACTTTGTGTGTCCAGTGAGAGGAAGGGACAGAAGGAAAACCCAGATTAGCAAAGTACCACTTATAATTTGTGAAATATTTTTCGTAACTGAGACTGCAAATTTACAGATCTCCTGAAAAAGTCCCACAGAAATAAAATAAAAGAAATAAAGCAAAAGATGGGATTTCTTGAGGTAAGAGAGACCTTTGCAGAAAGTGGGAATCATGTACAGCTGACCTGCAGATGTGGAGGATCCCAGTCTAAATCCATAACACCATCTCTTGCCAATACACTGTTTTTCTTCCATTTCTGTGCGTTTTTTAAATTTTCTGCTCTAGTCCAAGAATGCATATTCATCCACCTCCTGAATATGGTCACCACCAGCTCATAAGCTCCAGAGAGCACTGTCAGCCCTTAAAACATTTAATTTTCTGTAATTTTCTGTAATTAAAAGGTTCCATGAACCACCTGGGAACCACTTACTGTGGCTCCATGAAACACAAACACCACTTGGATTTCAGTTAGGGAATCACTAGTCCATGTCATTGTATCTTCTGGTACATCTGGCCCTGATTCAGCAAATATTTCTAAATTTACAATTTGTTAGACTTCAGTGGGCTTGAAGATTGTCTTTAAGGTGGAGTGATTTGCTTAATAATGGGGTCTTTTCTGGGGTATGATTGGGTTTTTTTTGTTTGTTTTTTAAGATTGACTCTGTATTTTTAATTTCACTTGAATTTTATTTTTTATATAATTTCTTCCAGTTTTTGTAAGCAGACTTAAAGAATAAATTGGTATGTCAAGTCAATAAAGAGTTGATTCTGCAGTTGACAGGAGAAAAAATGTCAAACTTGTGATACAACCTCTATTTTATTAAAAGCTATGAAGATGACAAACACATGGAGACTTCTAAACATTCAGTGATTTTATGAAACAAAGGACCCCAAAATCTTTTTAAATAGACTCTTGCCCATCCATTTAATGTTTAAAAATAGGAATTACCCTCTCATATTATCTAGGTGTGTTTTGGAGATAAACATAAAATGTTTGTCAAAATAATATGACCTAAAAACTCTTAAGTGACCTCTCTTCTCATTCACTCTTTCTGTACAAAGTCTTTTCTATCGTTATATTTCACTCATCTGCTCTTTAGTCAAACCTCCATTCTTTGCAGTCTTGTTTTGTCTTTACAATTGTTTTCCCACCAAACAAGAAAATAAACCAGCCACCCAGCAATTCTTGGAGTTCTAGCTGAATGGTTCCACTCCCGTAGCCGGATTTGTTCACTCTCAAGACAATCAAACTCACTCAACTCTAAAAATCATCCTTCTGAAGTAGCAAGGGTGTTAATTACTTTCAGTGTTTGTTGGAGGCTATTAAGAAATTAATAAATTAAACTTGATCATGTTTCCAGGAAATGCTACAGTGCTGATTAACCGCTTGTTAAAATAAGGTACATAGACAAAGCATTTCCATATAATTAATCTTTTCTATTCCTCATTTCGTCCTTATTTTTTTTACCAAGATATGCTTTCTGAAGCAGGATTTAAGCCTAGGAACAGTAGTGACATAGTATTTGGAACTGAGCTAAGCACTTTGCCTATAGAAGTATTTTATGCATATCTTTGTGACTCACTGTAGGGAGAGATTTGGAAAACACGGGATTAATCCTGTTTCATTCTCAAGAGTTTGCAGGTTAGTGAGAGATATTCAGCCTAGCTATACAAGAGCCAATAGACTTTAGATAAAGTCAGATGTCCACCAACACAAACCCCCTTTGCTGGACCTGCACTGCATATCTCACCATACTTGCCCTGAAGTTCAGCCAAGCAAAGACCAGCACAAATTTCTCAGCTATACTCCTAGCTCAGAAAAAAGAGTTTGTTCCCACAAAGATCTGACATTAACAATTAAGAATGCTAATTCCCCCCTGAAAAAAACTAGAATTTTGGGATTTACCTAACTCTGATTCGGTCTTTGTGAAAAGTTTGCATCCAGCTATGAAGTAATGGATTTGTTTCCAGTCCTGCTACACTCCTATTCAACCTGTCAGATAAAAGCAGCATCAGAATGCTTGGTGGAAGGCTTTGCTACCAGCTAATAACAGCCTGGTTATGGCCTCGTGATTCACACTGATGTATTGAGAGGTCTTAGATTTCTGTCAAGCTTCATTTACAGTGAAAATGAGCCAATGACTCTTGTCTATTTTCCTTCTCAGGCTATCAGACCAGTCATCTCCGGACCACGTTTGTTATCCCTAGGGAAGGGCACAATTACGCTGATAATCACTTCCTTGATTTAGTCTGACATGCAATTTCTTTTCTTCTCCAAATCCAAGTCTTTTTAAAAATACACTTCTTAAACATGCTTATATCTCCCACACAAAGACAGGCATTACCTGACTGATTCTGGCGTTCATGAATACACCTTTGAACCAACTAAAAAAAATAAAAACTGATCCTTTGCAAGATGGTGGCATTACTCTCATTGTGGCATTATTCTCATTGTGCTATTATGTCTTATTTCCATCTCCTTGCCTTTGCTGGAATTTGCCTGTTAGAAATAGAAGTTCCTCATGGCAAGGGTGACTCACTTCCCACAAGTCTGTAATGCACCTAGACAGCTGGAGTGACAAATATAATAATTAAGCAATAAATGCTAATGAGCACTGCTGGTGTGGGAATTTTATTATTGTGTTTATTTTAATAAATAGAAACAGGTGAAATTTGTTCCGCAGAAATGATTTCTGATAAGAATTTTTTCTTTGACTGAAGGCAGTTTCATGGGATGGGACTGCTTCCTTTGGGGTGAAAAAAAAATCCACAAGCAGAAACTGTCCAGTTTCTGAAGAACTGAACCCTAAAAGCTCTGTGTGACAGAATTACATTTGCAATCAAAAGAAAATTGTAAACATAGGTACATGTGCACTTCATTCATTCATTCATTCATTCGTTCATTTATTCATTCATTCATTCCATCTGGTTCTGGGGGTTGGGGTGGAGACTGAACCAAATTTGAGACTGAGATCTCTTTGATATTTAATTAAACAGTTTGCCAGAAAAAAATTTAGTGTCTGATTTAGCTGAGGTACTGAATACTGTCACATTTCTTTCTCTAATCAATAACATATGTGTGTGTGTGTGTGTGTGTGTGTATATATATATAAATAAATGTCCGTATATATATTTGTACGTTGTGAAGTTAAATTTGCTTGTTTTTCCTCTAATACAGTTTTAAGTCATACATATGCAGATAAAATACCAACTCTTACGTCTCATCTGAACAACCTATTCTAGTGGAAACTATCCTTGCCCATCGAAGAGGGGTTGGAGCTAGATAATCTTTAAGATCCTTTCCAAACTAAATCATTCTATGACTCTGTGATTCTATATCCATTCTGTCATAACAATTTAAAATCATATCTAGACTGGACTGGAGTGAAGAAAGTTATTTAGCTGTAACAGATTTTGCCCCAGAGCTTGTTCAAAGTGATGGTGGCAGCCTGCAAAGTCAGTTCTGAACTTCACAAACCCTCACCCTGCAAAAAAAACTTAATTATTAAGCCCCAAAGGAAGATTTGGTTGCCACCATGGAAATTTCACTCCGTTTTTGAGCTGAAACCAGGCAAAACTGTCCATGAATAGATATTCATCTTTGCATTCATTTGAAAGTTCCACCATGTTCCATTGTGTCTGGGCAAAGACTCATTTTATCCAAGGTGACCCTACTTTTAATTTGGATTTTTCTATCCAAATAGAAAACCTGAAAAGATTTTACTGATTATTGGCTGGCTTAACTGTAAGAAAACATAAATGGTCCCAAAACTATTCATTCCCCTTTTATTTGCAATTACTGCAGCACACACACATATACAATGCACCTTTCTACTTTTCCTTCTTCCTACTTTTCCTTACCAAACCGGCAGCTGCGTTGAAGGGGATTGCTGTCTGTCCAACATAAGTTGTTTATGAAGCACATATCAAAACTTAATTTCTACCCCCGTAGTTCGTAGAAAACCTATTTTATGGAGATGACAGCTTATTTGAAGACTTAAAGGTGGTGTGTGGGATACACAGAGCTTTGAAGTCCAGACCCTGAAGGACAGACTTATAAATGGTTTGTAACCAAGAGTTTTGCTCACAGTTCAGACCATTTACCAGCTCAGCATGAAGAGGGCTGTGTAGTAAGGCCGGGGTAATTTTTTGCAGAGACCCGAGATTAAAATTTTCATTTATGAAATATGTCTTTCCTTCAGTTGCTCCTACAGGACTTCTAACTCTTGTAAATGTGCCTTTCTGGATTAGGCTGTAATGATTAAAATTATATCTTCCACTGAAAGTAAGTGCTTAAAACTGAATATGAAATGATGTACTTAAAAATTTCAGTATGAAAATTCAATGATAATCACCCTTTACAGCATAAAACTACAGGGCCCGATTAAGTTTGACATTAGCACAAACTCTAACAAGACATTACCAAGAAAAATAACACACTCAAATCAGACGATTCAGCTCTTGCCACATTAAGGATGTAATAAGCTTCTAATATCTTTACTGCAAGACATAGCAAAAAATAGAAAAGCATCTTTCCTGTCACATGTTTTAACATAAAATCAAAACAGATAAAAAGGAGAGGAAATGTAGCTTAAGCAGAAGCAAAGCGAGTAGCCAGAGGCTGACCTACATTTGAAAAAAATAATAGAACCCAACAGCAATGTTCACTGCAGCTCCAAGAATGCAATTTCAAGTATTTTCCATGGCTTCCTATGAAATGGTGATGATGCAGCCTGAATCTGTGCAGCAGCTGCTGCAATGATTTATGGGAATTATCAGCAATAAGTCTAAGAGGAGGTTGAGAATGTGCCCTCTGAGCAGCTGAATCCTTCTCACCTCCCACTGGACAGCAGATCCTTCTTACTCTGCTCCATATGCCTGGAGTACCACAGGGCAATGGAGTTGCCTTGTAATTTTCCCACTCTCTGAGCAGCATTATTTTGTAATGAACCTCAATCAGGCTTCATGATTTTTGCAAGTCTATTAGTCAGAGAGCCTGCTTTATCTTTCCCCCTTGTAATGGGATTTGCAAAGCAATTATACATCGCCGTCTCAGTTGATGTGCCTCGGACTAAAACCTTACACATGACTGAATTAGTTTATCACAGTAACACACACAGTCTATAACCCACCTCTGCTACCTGTCACAACAGCCAAAGAAATTAAAGAAAAAGAGAAAACTGGGAAGTGCCTAACTGTTGTTGCTGTAGCCATTTTCTAAGTCAGCCTCAATTAATTTCTTTTAAGGGTGAGAATAACCTCTGCTCTCATCCACGTATCTCCAAGTACATTTGAAAGGTTGGGAATGTGTTGATTACTCTTCTTTATGGAATAACTGAGGAAAAATAAATTATTTTCTACACAAAGGAAAGAATTTTGAGGTCCTGTGGGCAGGCATCAAGGCCTGCTCTGTGTTCAATAACCTGCAGTGCAGTGGAGATATGGGACAACGACCACCTGTAGAGACAGTATTTCTGCCATCGTAAATTTACACACTAAAAGAGTCGAGAAAGATACTAGGTTACTAGGTTTAAATGGAAGTGGATGGGATGCTGACTAAACTGATGATGGGTTAGAATGGTTTAAAGATTTTTCACTGCTCTTTGTTCCTTTCAGTTAGAAAAAAAAAAAGGGCAGTTTGTCAAAAAATGAAATTCATCTTATGCTTTTATCCAGTTCAGTGAAATGTCTGCAGAGCAGGTTGCTGAGGTCCATAGGGATCAAGAATGCAGAAGGGAATATATCCATAAATGATTGACAGAGCAGACATGTTGAGTCCCAGGGAGTAACCTCTGAATTACAGAAGAGCCAAACCAGACAGAACTTTGCTCCTCACTTTGTTATACTCAGAGACTCTAAATAGCTAACACAAAATGCAAAGCTTTTTTAAATTATGTTTCTTTCTTTCCTTTTTCTTTTACTTTTTCATTTTTTTGTTGTTTTTTTTTTTTGTTTGGTCGGTTGGTTGGTTTCAAGGAGGCAGGGAGGATGGAAATGGCTGTGATTTTATAATGTTTAAAGGTCCAGATGTGGTAAGTTCCCAGTCAGTGTATTTTTCCCAGTATTTTTCCCTGCTCTATCTGTTGGTCTCTTCTATTTGCTACTGTACATCTGTTCTTTCTGGTTATTTTCACTGCAAGCTGGCAGGATTTGTTTCTCTTCCAGCATGTCAAGTTAAAAAAATAATCCTGCATTGGGTATAAACTGCATTCCCACGAGATCAACCCTTTTCTAATGAAGTCAGATGTTATAGTTTTTTTCTTATACCAGATCATTGACTCTGAGATAATATAAATTTACAACTGGAATCACAGTTGACACCTGGCAGTGCACTAAACAAGACAGGGCTTCCAATCTACATCATTAGTTGCTCATGCTTTGCTGAATGTCTCCTCATTAAACTCTAAATCCTGTCTCCAGTGAAGTCTCAGCAGCTTGTTGGTCACTGGGGAGCTCCTTCTGAAATAGAGAAGTAGGGACACTCCACAAATGCCACAAAAATCAAGGGCTAGAGCAGCTGTGCCTCTAGTTTCCTCTCTTTCTGGCAGAAAAAGCTTGATGATATGCATGATGGTGGATCCATCATTTATACTTTCCATTTCCCTTATTTGCACCAAATCCCTGATGCATGTTGGCAGACTCAGGCTTTAAAGATGAGCTGGAGATACTCATTACACACACAGTCCCCTCCAATCAGCAGAGATATGTTAGCTGTTGTGCAGGAACAGCTATCACTTCCCACAGAGATTAGGACCAAAGGGATATACTTCCAAAGCTATAAAACCGGAGTAATTTGATAGCAAGCCATAGAAATATAGTTCTGGAATCAAGCAGCTGCAGAAATCTGCTTTCCTGCCTCACTGCTTTACAAATTAGCTGTGGACATAACACTTCTATGACTCAAACATGGGACAAATCTGGGGGACATTCCTAGAGGCTGATACTGAACATGTTTTGTGGCCATGGAAAGAAACAGATGCTATTTCATTTGAAAGTAAGCCCCATGCTAGATAGGCCTAGTTAGCTCAGTGTGCTAATATTTGTCACTGGGGATTGTTTCTCAGAGCAGACCTTGCAGTAACATTGAATTATTTCTTCCCTCTGAGACAACTTATTGGCTTAGTTGAGAGGTAGCTGTGCCTTGATATATCCAGCAGAATTTTTGACTGTGCACACTGTGTTGCTAGATTAGGTTTACATGAAGGAATACAAAAGAACTACTTATGAGGGGATATAAAAGAACTACTTATGTCAGTATCAACTACAGGCTAAGAAGAATCTTTCCAGCTCAAGCTTTCTCTGGTGTTTTGTACCACTGAGCAGATACAACAGAAGTGACAGCAGAAATGAAATTTGATGAGATTTATTTAATGTGCCCAAGTAAGTCATGTTCACAGTAAAAAAGGTAATTGTATAAAAAATAGAAAAACAACAAAAAATATTAAATAATGATGGCTAAAGTGACTCAGGATCTGGAATACATAGAGGAGAAGTTTTGAAAGTGCTTTTGGTAGCAATGGAGTTATTTGAGGACTAAAGACAATCTCAGTAGTTACACTGGTCACCTTCAACCTTGTAAAACTCATCTTTGCAGCAGGGAAAAATTGGTGATATTAAGTGTTCACAGTTCTTGGAGGTGCAAAGAATGGTACTTCAGATTTAGTAAGGAACCCATGAAGTGTAGCAGAGATGTTTTCTGTATGTGTTTGTGTACTTAAGAAATAACTAGTGCAGGGAGTGAGGAATTAACACGCTCTTGTAACATTCAGCAATGACATTCAACATAAAAAGAAATCAACATTCCTGTATTTACAAAGACTGAATGAACTCTCCCTGTACTTGCATCACTACTAAAAAAATAGTAGAAGTACTAAATTAGTTTGTGGTGAATATAAAAAGCCACAGACAAAGACAAAGAGTATTTGGAAAGCTAAAATTACTTGTGATACTGATTGAAACTGGCTGGTTTTCAATCAGTGCTCTGCAAGTTCCCTGGGAATATAGCAAGTACACCTATCAGACCCATGGATGCTACGAAAATCAAGATTTGCACCTTATTTAATTGAAATTTTTTAGGAATCTGTGGACCAAGAAAATGTGAAAGAAATTGGTAGGTTAGCTTGATTGCAGAAAAAAATAGTTACGGAAAAAGATCCTTCTTTTTTTTTTCACCCCTTGTATTTATTGGTTTTAGAATCACTAGATGATCTGGTAAGGAGTGTAACACAAGTTTTGCTTTATTATGTCTTAAGAATTCTACAAGTCCTGGCGTAAGTTGAATTTCATTATTGTCTGCATAAGACACCTGTGTTATTGCTCTTGACAGGAAAAGAACTGGTTTTCTTTACTTTGGGAATGAAAAGAAGGCCTTGGACAGAACATGAGAGTGGGGTGTCCATGGAAATGTCCTAGCCTTATCTTTGTTCACGCTTGCTCAAATTCTTCTGTTTATCTTTGTTGTGATAACAATCGAAAAAACCTTTGCTTAATGGACTTTACACAGAATAGGTTAAATGGGAATATTTTGCTTTGGGAGAGGATGAAGACAGCATGGAGCAAGAACTTCCTGAGAAAACCTGATTTTATTGGTGAAGAGAAGTGAGTTATTGGTAACTGGATAATAAATAAGGATGCCAATGTAAGTAATTGTACTGGGTTTGGCTGGCATAATGTTGATTTTTTCATAGTAGCTCGTATGGTGCTGTGTTTTGGATGTGTGACCAAAAGAGTGGGGCTGAGCTGCCTAGAAGGTTATATGACAACAGTAAACCAGTAAGATACTAAAGAAAACTGTGGAGCAGAGCTGCTGCTAGGACTGAGCCAAGATGTTTACTTACATGGTCTCCTTCCTTTTGTTCCCATCAGTTTTCAGTTCAGTGTTTTCCATCTGAATTAGTGAAGTACTCAGAGCCGTGTCTGGTGCTTTGTTCCAGCCCAGCTCTTGAGAACTAGCAGAGCCATCTGAAACACTCGTTACACACAAAGTGACAAAGATTATAGTTTTAAAAACCCACGGTGGCAACTGATGCATTCTCTGTCAGCCATTTCTATTGTTACTGTTCCTGTCAATAGATTGGACTCCTATTGTGACATTTCTTTCCTTTTTCCATCAATCTTTGTCTTATAAATGGCAGTTAGAGCCCTTACATGTCACAGTCTCTACTGTGCAGTTCAAATAACCTCCTATGGATAGTGAGATTTAACTGCCTACTATGGCAGGCTTTTTTTTAAAAAAAAAACAAACCCAAGATAGAAACACAGATTTCTAGAGAGAGGCTTTGTTCAAAGTAAAGTTATGCAAGACTTCAAGTTTTATAATTTGGATGTGATTTGAAAACAAATGCTAGCAGGGGAAATTGAAGAAAGCTAAGTATCCTGAGGTCTTTATAGTCATAACCAAAGCAGTACACAAGGAGCGAATTTGTCTCTTGCTTTCTGTAGAAAATGTCTCTCCTGAAATTCATACCTTCTTGAAAGACTTTCCATAAAATTTAAGACCTACCTCATAGTCAAATTATTGGTGCAAATTTTCAGCAGATTTTACTTCTGTACTCCTGTGATATGCAAATAAAGCTAATCAAGTATGAATAGCAACCCCACGCTCCCCAGAGCGGTCATGTTTGCAATAATGTAGTAAATAAAATGCCAAGCCAGGACCTTGTTTGCTGAGTTCTCTTTATCACAGCCTGAATGATGGTACCATGGTAATGCAATAGAAATTGCTATTTTGACTTTTTTAAGCTTTCCAGGACAGAAAATTTGGATTCAGTTCCATACATACTGCAGAGTTATAACTGCATCCATGTGAGGTATCCAGACCTTGGCTTCAGAAACCAGTATAAATGGATGCAGGAGGTAGCAACTAGGAAGAAATTACTTCCCTTAAACAAAACAGAAAGGAGGAACATCTACTGTTCAGAAGACGGTTCTCTAACCCTTAAATCTCTTCCAACTTCTAGACAAGTCAGTGGATTTTTTGCTTTTGTTTGCCTCATAGTTTTCCCCCTTCTGTTTTATTAAATTGTAACTTTAGGACATATTTTTGGAACTTCATGTTCCTGACCATGATAATAGATTCTCAGTGCAACCATTCATAATTGCTATCCATAACTAAGTCTCTGGTGATCACAGGGCATGGTCTGTATAAAACTATTTTAGTAAAGAGAGTTACACCATCTGTTCTCATCTCCCAGAGGATAATGTTTTCCACAGGAGAACTTTCTATGCATAAATGGTGCGTCAAAAACATAAAGAAGAAGCCAGTCCTTGTCAGGTAATTCAGACTGTATTCCAGTAGAACTGGGCTTAGAGATGTGATTCTCTGATTCAGAATGTCAGGACATAATCACTGGTTTTGGGTGAAGAGAGAATAAGGGTCAAAACATACAGCTTACTAAAGGCAGCACTGTGGGCAAAATATCTAGACTACAGACATCAGCCGGAAAGAGGAAGATGCTGACATAATCAAAGACAGAAACCAAACCTGCAGATTGTGTTAATTAGGATTTCTGTTTACATAATCACATGGGACTGGCAGTACTGTGCTTGTCTCAGATGAAGGGGGTGCATATGAGTCAGACCCTTTTATTTCTGTTTGTATTTTTTACTGTTATAAGATTTTTTCTTCTATGTCTGAGAAAAGCCCTTCCTTTTGAATAACTTATTTGAATCATAGAAAGGGAGAAAAGTCACACCAGGTATGTGAAGATTATTACAGACAAAATAATGAGGAAAGAAGAGTGTAGTTCACTAAAGCACTTGGGTGTTTCCTTTCTTTATCCAACTTTGAAAACTTCTGTAGATGGAGTTCTGCAGTTGACAATAGTTTTGAAAATAATTTAAAGATAATTCTGCCATTCATTCTGGTGGTTTGGGCTCTATTGTCTGCTCACTGCTAACAGTATTTCTTGTGATTTTTGTTATCTCTGCCTTGCCCTGTATGCAATTGCACAAAAGACCTTTAAAGCTCTGCCCTGGAGCTTGGGCTCAGTAACACATAAGGGAGGTTTTGTCATTTGTGTGCCAGTATGACAACAGCATTCCTTCTTCTGCAGTCATTGGATATGGAGGTCTCCTCAGCCTCTGAGCTGCTCTTGTGCACATATATTTTATCCATACACTTCCTACTGAACCGCCTATCCAGATTTTCAGGAGCCTTCCCACAAATAAGGTCTGCTTTAAGGACTCATCTCTGTTTTCACTAATAGCCTTCAGTATTCAACTTATCTTACCTTCAAATGCCTTCTTGGTGTAGTTTTCATATTTCATTGCTTCTTTATGATGGTAGCTTTGCTAGTATTAGCTGGGCTGAATAGTTGGACACCCTGCACAATATTAATACTAGTTTTGTTCTGGGTGACTCTTTAAGACCATTGTCCCTTTTATACATGTTTCATCTGTCGACACCATTAAAATATAACAACTTTAAGTGGTGATAGCAAGAGGAAAGGAGAAAGAGTGTTTATTCTCAATAGTCAACTTTCTGATATTCTTGTTCATTCATTAGAAGTACCCCAAGCTTCAAAATGACAGCAAAGTTTATGTGTGTTTTGCCTTGTACAAATATATAGATCTGTCTCGGTTTAGAGACAAGTTTGGGAGAAAACGCTCTGGAATGAACATTTCCTCTAAAGAAAAGGATTTCAGCAATCCCTTCCCGCCGATGTGAAATGAATTTTAGTGGATGAAAGTAAAACAAAACCTGTTTACTCGAAAAACAAGGTGTCCGAATGGCACAAGAAGAAATGAATAACTGTTAGATTTCAAATCTTCAGAATTTTACCCCACATACAAACCTACCCACCCACCGCAGAACCAAAAAAAAAACCAAACAAAATTCCTAGGGGAAGGGAAAAAGAAACTCTGCTGAGCATGTGGCAATAAAGAACAAAATGGCAGGCATCCTTTGTCTCAGGGAACGAAGAAAAGTCCATGCAGCGCTTGGGAAAAAAACAGATGGGACCATGGTGTACCTCTGATGTTGGTCTCCTCCTCACTGCAGAAGAAGCTGGTGGATTTAGAATTCTTTCTGTCCTTGGTTCAGCTTCTCCTGTGGTCTGGGGCCAGGTGGAGTCACTTGGGCAGCTCCCTGCAGGTTGCACCGAGCGTTTTCCAGGGATTGTCTGATCTTGGACCAAAACCAAGTTAAACAGTCCCAGTAGAAAAAACAGAAGCTGCTGAAGAATTGCTACTGCAGTCCAGGGAAAGGGAAGAAAGAAACTTCTTACCTGAGCTAACAAAAAGCAAGCTAGCTAACCTAACGACATGGCACCCCAGCATGGCATGAGGGAGGCTTTGAATAAAGCCACACAAGAGCTCCCAGGCTCCCACCACTCCCCTGGATCTAGCTTAAAGTTACAGGAACCATTTCTGGGCATAAAGCAGACGATCAGGTATAGAGTATTATCATAAAATCACCCCAAGACAAGATCCTAAACTCTTTTGTATATGGTTGGTTGGCTGCAGTGTTGGGGTACGCCTGTTCTGGGTTTGGCTTGGTTTGGGTGATTTTTTGGGTTTTTAAACAGCTGAAGAAATATGTAAGGAAAGAGGAGTAAGAGACATAAAGCGTTGCATTTTGATTCAGATTTGGTCATATGACTGCTAAGGCCCAAAGACCTCTGGCATCACTTTTCCTAGGAGCAACAAGGAAGATATTAATTTGTGGATTATTGAGTTACAGCAGCAGCTCTTTCCCTATGGTTTCCCTACATCTGCTTTACCCATTGTGCAATCAAAATACCTTCTTGCCCTCCCCAAGTGTTAAAATCTTCACCATTGTTTACCTAGGGTTATTCATCTGGAAAAATTCCTTGGCTATCTGAAAAAATATGGTGCCTTCCTCAACATTACATTTAATTTGCCCTCTTTAACTCTTATGTCACAGCATTCTTATAGGTCGAAAATCAACAAATTACCTTAACCATGGAATTAAATTGACTTCAATTAACTGTTTGGCTCAGTCCCTACAAGGCCAATAAACCATAAGTGTGTACTTACAGTTAAGGACATACTCGAAAACTTCACTAAATCAGGGACAAAATTAATGATGTTATTTTACTCTCACTGTTTAAAAAAACCCACCCTTTCCATAAATCATCTGATTACACAGTAAAAGTATTCCTTATTTAGCAATTAGAAAACCAGGAACATTATCTTTTTTCTTTTTTCTTTCTTTTTAATTTCAGTATACTTTCACATGTAGAACACTGTCTTTGTAACTGAAGAGTTGAATTACTGTAGAGACATTGATTCTGCTTAATTTCCCTGCAGATTCCACCCACTTTGTTCTTTAAACAAATATCTCCTTTGAGCTGAGGAATGGCACATTCATTGTTATTAAACTGCCATTGCTCTTGCAGTCACTGCAGTATTTTTCAGGTCCTTGGCCTTGGGACATCTCTATGGAAAACACATTTGGTTATCATTTTAACATTTGCGCTACTTACCCCATAAGAGGATATCTGCTGCAGTATCATGATCTAGGAACAGGGAACATTTTCACAGTTCATAAACAATTATATGTGTCTCTTGCTAAGCATTATCACCTTAGGGTATTTGGATACCTAATTTTTTATTATTGTTGCTCTTGTTGTTTTCTTCTCAGAAAGGCAATCACCATACTTAAAATGCATAATTAAAAAATAATAATAATGCAAGTCTTCTGCCAGAACTTGACTGGCAACAAGAATTAGGTTCTAATGTGAAGAAATCAATATTAACATACTCATTAGAGCCTCCACACAGAAACATGAGGGAGTTAAAATAAGATTTCTGATGCTGAGTGACCTAGTTTTTCCCCAGTCCCAAAGATTAATTAGTTTAAGAAACAATATTTGTATTAAATGAAGGAAACAAACCACCAACAAGACAGCTAAGCAAGGCAAGCTCCAATCACAGAATATTAGAATTTTAAGGGTAGGAAGGGACCTTAAAGATCATCTGGTCCCAGCCCCTTGATCATAGACACCTCCCACTAGACCAGCTTGCTCAGGGCCTTATCCAGTCTAGCCTTGAACCCTGCCAGGGTTGGGATTCATAAAGTCTAACTGCAATGTTTTTCAACCTTTATCCCTGGGGAAGCCTTAGTTCTGAAGCCTTCTGTTTTTCTACTGCACAGTAAGTCTGTAGGGATCTTAGAAGAATCCTATGGGATAGAGTCATGGATAGAAAAAGGGTTCAGGAGAGTTGAATGATTTTTAAGCATCACCCTCCAAGCTCAAGAACAATAATCATGATTTATATGAAGGCAAGCAAAAGCAGCAGGAGCCCTGTGGGGATGAAGAAGGAGATCCTGACAAAAGTGCAACATAAAAAGGAACCATAAAAGAGTTGGAAGTAGAGACAGATTATCCTGGTGGAAGTTAAGGGGAATTGGCAGCATTCGGAAAGCCAAAGCCCAGGTGGAGCTGGCAAGAAATGTAAAAAAAAAATTAGAGAAAAAGTGGATCTGCTGCTGATGGAGAAGGACACCTGATGAAAAAGGACAAGGAATTCAGCAGCTTTTCTGTCCCATTCTTTAGTGATAAGACAGATTCAGGAATCCCTGGTCACTGAGAGCAGAGGGAAAGTCTGAGAACCTACCCTTGGTGGAGGATGATCAGGTCCTGTCAGGAAACTGGCCATACAGTAGTCCATGCTATGTAACAGGGCACAGCTATTGATGCTGAGGCAGGCCAGTGCTGTCAGTGAGATACCACTGTTGACAATATTTGAAAGGCTGTGTCAGGTGGAAAAAAAAAAATATGGAAGATAGAAAACTTCAATCGTGTCTTCAGTAAGGGGGAAAACAGTATCCAAGGAACTACAGGCTTGTCAGCCTCACTTCAGTGCCTGGAAAGCTAATGGAGCAACTGATTCTGGAAGCCATTTCCAAACATGTGAAGGACAAGGATGTGATTGGGAGTAGTCATCAAGGATGTATGATAGGAAAATCCTACTGATACAGGGGACAATGTAATTTATCATCTTCATTAGTGGCTTACATGATGGGAAAGGATACATTTGGAGTGGGTCTGCAGAAAGTACAAAGCAGGAGTAGATGACCCACTAGGCAGTTGTGCTGACCTTCAGACGTACCTTGACAGGCTGGAAAAAAAAAAAAAAACAGATGGGAGGGAGCCTTACGAAGTTCAACCACAGGAAATGCAGGGTCCTGCACCTGGGAATACCTATACGAGCTTCCTTGTACCACTGGGAAATTGTAAGTGGTATAGGGAGGTTTCTGGGAGTTGGGTAGTTTTGTAAAGGGCCTAGATTCTTTACCATTAAGGGAAACTGAGACTTCACTTACTACAGCTGGTTTCTCCAAACACCTGGGTCCTATTTGTGAAACCAGCAGATTTTAGATAGGATTAGAAATGAAGTAAAAGAGAGAAGGATTCACTGCTTCAGGACTTTATGCAACAGAATTCTCCACATCGTTTAATTTGTACTAAATCTTGCAGCTTTATCAGTGATTTTAAATTAGCCAGCTGTTGTTTCCTGTTGGGCACTATCAGAAAGTGATTGCTTAGTAAATCCAGATTTTCTCTGAATAGGTTTAAAGAGATGGAGACATTCACTTGCAAAGTTCGCTGTATATTTGACAAGTAATTGGTAGAACTTATTGAGCTGTGGGGTTTTTTTCCTACCACAGGAAGAAAAAGTCTTCCTCTACGTCTGGTTGTCATGCAAGTTTCTAGTGCTCTTTCTTTGTTACCCTAAAGAGGAAAAAAATAAAGGAGGCACAGAATTCTGTCCAAAAGCAGAATGACAATTCACTTGAAGCACTTCATAGGACCAGGGAGATGCTGTTCCAAGGCTAACTTTCTGATATATATAGATGTGGATGTGTGTTTATCTATAAATTATCTAGCAGAAAGTTTAGTAAGAGACTTTAGACATTTTATAGTTTTCAGTGAGATTTTAATGCCATTGAAACTGGCGGCAGAATTTCTATTGGCTTCTGTGTTGCCCTAATATTATTCATAAACAGGAAAAGAATGTTCCTGGAAGAGGAAGGAAACAAATTTACTTCTCACTTGTTCATAAGGTTGAATATGGGAACAGACATGTAAAGGCATTAAATATTATCCAGCATTTTTTTTCATCTTGGCATGTCACGAACCAAGACAGATCCCTTCCTACTCCAAACCTATTGTATTGACGTCTCCTAGTTTTAATAAACCTTAAAGTATTACAGAATGGTTTTTGAGAGTGTAAAAACCTTGGGTTACATCCAATAAAGGATGCAACTCTGACTAAAAGGACTTAGAATTTAGGCACCTACTTATAAAGCTACACTGCAGAGACATATGCACACCTTTCTTTTCTACCTAACATCCATATTTCTCTTTTCAGATTTTTTTTTGGTGTCCAGTATAAATTCCGAAATTGGTTTCCTGAAGTATTTTGGAGATGACATGCAAAGTTAGTTGTCCAGGTAGATGTCTAAGATGCCTCCTGAGGGCACTTTGTTACAAATTAATACAGTTATCATAGAATTAATTGTCAGGGAGGTTTTTTGGTGTGATCATTGTCATTGCTCATGGTTGTTTTTTATTGGATTTTTGAGGCAGTCTTGACCAGCTGAGTATCTCAAACTTAAATAGCAGCTCAGGTTTAAAAATAGAGGGGATGAAAGGCGATTTGGTTGTTCAAGTTTATTTATAATTCTAGTCTTTGTCAACAGTACCCAGAATTAATTTCTATTGATGTTCTGAAAACTTTAAAAAACCCTGAAACACCAAAAATGCAAATGATAATTCATATTTAGAAAGATTTTTCTGTCTTGTCTGTACTGCCTTACACTTCAGTGTAAATCACAATTTCCTTGTTCTAAATTGAAATTTGCTGCAACATGATTAAGCCTCAAGTCTCTTCCCACCATTCTTTAACAGAAAGTTCATTGGAAGATATTATTAATTCTCCTCCCTATTCTCACTAAGTATCTGAGATTCCTTATCCTTTTCTCTCCCTATAGATTTTTCTTTATCTAACCATATTGCAAACACAACTACACTTATATCAGTAATTTACAGATTAACTACTTTGCCAAACAATTTCTATGTTTCTGAATTTTTGTGAAAATAGATTTCTGATGGCTGCAGCCTTCTGGCTCTGTGTTTCATGGCTGTGTTATCCTGTGTCTTATGAAGTGTCCATTCCAGATGATGCTTTTACTTTAACAGTGCTGGGATAGATTGTCTGAGATGTTTTAATTCTGTTGTTGACCAAAAGCTCTGGACATTTCCACAGTTGGTTCACTATTTCACATCACTCCCCTTTTAACAAAACTTATTTGTTCTTTATAAATTTTAGGTATTTTCATTCTAAATGGTTTTAATTAAAAATCAAATTTTAAACATGTTTGGAGAGAGAACAAGGGAATGACAGAAAGATAATACACAGGCTGATCATATGACAGACAACAGAAAAGGTTGAACAAATATGTCTGTTTTGAAAAGGAAAAGAAATTCATATCAACACAATTTTTTCAATAAACTTGAATCAATATTTTCAATAGAGCTTATAATGTGCATAAAACACTATCTGACATTTCACTGGGAAATTTGATACATATAAATTACAATATAAATATTATAATTATATATATATATGAGAATTTCCTATTTTTTCCTTTTGCAACTCATCTTATGGTAGATATCTAAAATGGATTGGAATAATTGCATTTTAGAAGTCAGCATTTAACACCTCACATAAGTGTTTGGTTTTGGATGCTGAAACATAAGCTTCTTGTATCATTTGGTACTCTAATGGGTATCCAAAAAATTTGTATGGGTATGACAGGTGTGCACAGAAATCAGGGGGAAAAGCACCCTTGTGCTTTTCTGGTGCAATGTATGGAACCTGGGCATTTCTAAGAGGACACTAAAGCCCACATTCTGTCATTGAAATCCTGCTGCAGGGGGAGGAATTCAGCTTGAGGCTCAGATATGGAACTGAATTGTCTTCAATTCAGGTGTCTGCATGTAAGCCAAGTGTCTCAGATCCTGCCATACTCAACAGAGATTTAACAAGTCCAGTCAGTGACGCCTTAGAGATAAATTTAGCTGTAATTTAGATATAATATCTCAATTTTTCTATCTGAATTCTGTCCCAAATATCTCTGCACTCATGACAGATGCCTAAGGTTTTATCAGATGAATTTTCAGTGATATGTCACACAGCTCTTGTATACTTCTCATGATCTAGGCGAGGTCATTCTTCCTCTGTCTACACAAAGGAAGGCAGTTCAAAGGCTGGACAAGTTGGTCGATTTAGAACAGATATAAGGAAGAATTTTTTTACAATGAGAGTGGTAAAACACTGGAAGAGATTGCCCAGAGAGGTGATGGATGCCCCATCTCTGGAAACATTCAAGATCAGATTGGACTGGGCTTTGAGCAACATAATTGAGTTGAAGATGTCCCTCCTCATTGCAAGGGTCTTGGACTAGATGACGTTTAAATATCCGTTCCAGTCCAAACTATTCTGAGTTTCTATAAACACTTCTGGAATCAATGTATTTTGATTACTGAAAACACTTTTGCTATGATGCCTTTGACACAGCTGTCAAGGGCTAAAACTCTATTTTCTGGTGACCTGATAATGAGACAATTAATGCTTTTCTTCTATTTTCTTGTGTTCTTCTCTCTTTTGGAAACTGCTTCTTACATTTTACCTTAGACATCAAACTTTTCAGGGCAGGGCTGCCTCCTTGTCCAGAACAGGTAGGACACAGAGTGCCATCACAGGTTAGCAGGAAGGTCTATATGAATAACATTGAATATAGTTAAAAATATGTTTTAATAGAAGTTTTTACCTCCATCAAGGTTCTTTAAGAATATAGGATTGAAGTTCACCTGTTGGGTAGCAGTAATGAATTATCACAACTTACAAACAGAGAAGACAACAATATAGAATAGGCAGCAGCACTGGAAAATCCAATCATGGACATGTTTTCATTGAGAATTATAGCATATTGTAACTTTTTTACAGAAATCTCATGGTACCTAAAACTGTAATCCATTTTCTGTTGATCCTTCTGGTTTTGATGCTCTGTAGTCCCACCTTTTTCTCTTTAAGGATGCCTAATGATGCCTCTTGCTGGCTGCTGGCTTTGAAGTGTAATACATTTGTTAAGCGGCTTTGCTATTCACCTCCTCTGTAATGCAATAGATTACTTTGGTGTGGGATACTTTTAGCTTTCCACCTTTATGAGATCTGTGGCTTGGCTTATAAACTGCAATCAATGACTTCATTACATGCCTTTTCATCTTAAAGGTGCTTTTTCATCAGAGTGCCCTGACATTCAGCTGGGCTGGAGATCATTTAACCTCATTGTGCTACTTGGGTTTCACTCCTCCCTCTTTCCCCATTTCACACTTTTATTTAATAGTCGTATTTATTGTTATGTTTATGTCTCATGGAGGCTTTTGATGCAGTTCAGCAGGAGGTGACGCTACTTTTAGCACAGTGTTTTTCTGGCAGTGTAGCTTGTCTAGACTCCAATGTTATGTGAAGTTTTCCCCTTACTGAGGGTTGTTCTACATTTGGAAAGGCAGAGACTGGCTTAGGTGCTGAAATGTGAGAGCCCTTCTTTGTCTTGCTACTCTTCTGTGATCCTCATTTCTGCTGTTCTTTTGCTGATTGGATTTTTTCGCAGTGCATTTATTTATTGTGTGGCTTATAAATAAGTCATATTTTCTTAAGTATGGATGACAAGCTTTTGCCATGGCCTGATTTTGTTCTTAAGTGAATCATAACACTGTATAAAAGTTGTTTTTCAAGTGATAATGCTGCTTGAAAAAGGAGCAAAACATACTTTAAAAGTATCTTCCACCTTAATGTCCATGTAGAACAGATACTCAAGGGTACAACCTAGAGAATTTGGGACTGTGTGAGATCAGCTGTAATGTACAAACCTGCCACTTGTGGATTGTGAGAAATGATGTGCTAAACAGTTCATTGCCAGGAGCTGTGCATAAATATTGGATTCAGGTCAATAGTATCTGCAGCCGTTATTTTAGATGGCATGGTGAATCTAAGAGGGTAGAGAATAAGAAGAAAATAAAAGCTGATAAAAGGAAATGTCTGACTAGCATATGAAACTCATGGTCACAAGAGACCAAAGCAAGGGTTTGCAATTAAAATTAAGTATCCTAATTTTCAGTCAGAAAGGAGACTGACCCAGAAGTTGGAATGTGTTCTTCTCCATAACAGACAGAAGAGACTTTTTAACTATTTGGCCTGTTTCTTTGGACATCTTTCCCCGACTAGGGTACATTTCGGCTGGCTTTCCAAAATCTTTTTGGCACAACTTTGCAGAATTTCTTCTATATTTTCATTTAAATTGAGGTTTCCAAGTGATGCATCTTTCTCTCTTTCTTGAATCCTCACCCTACAAACACTAAATCTTCCACAACCCTCAGATTCAGTAAAGATATATTATTACACATAAAAACGTAATTAAATTAGTGCTCTCAGAATGTCTATGCTGAGCAAAATTTAATAACAAGCACTTGAAGAATGTTATTACCCTTGTAGAGTATAATGGTGTAGGAGATTGGTGGATTGCAGCACAGTCCTCCAGGTGAGAACTCATTTAGAGGGCCATAAATGTCCTTCTGCTGTCTGCTTTGAAATGAGCCTTTTCCTTGTGCTGAAAGGAAATGTATTGTGGAATGTATTTCCATAAGACATGGAGATATGGCAGGACCTGCTGTCAGCCCTTCAAAGGAATGTACCATGAATGGCAATTCTCATTGCCAATAATAGCTTTCCAGCTGATGTTGCCAGATGGACAAGGGGTCAATAAGAGACAAGGCCAAACTTCTAATTCCTCAGTGCTATATTTTGTGCTTGACTCAACAGTTCACATGATTTTTCCACTAATAATTTACATGTATATACACACATATATACAAGAGAATTTCCACTTGTGAAAAAATATATACAATGCAATGAACTTTTATTGATTATTCTTACACATCATTCCCAAATGAAGAAATTATCTTTTGTTTTCTACTTCTCATGTTTTTTTGTTGAAATGTGTTGAAATATTTATTATTTCTCTTTTATGTAGTAAATAATTTATACCATTGCACCATGTTTTAAATTTATGTTCCTCAATTTCAATCCACTATTTTTCAGCCCAAAAATCTCTGTATATGTTTTAATTTCAAACTATAAAGAACTCTAAAATAATGTGATTTGTTATAGTTTAGAAAATTTTCAAAGTAGCTGATTTACTTTAAACATGAGTTATGCTTTGTATTCTATTTTTTGTGTCTGTATCTCTAAAGTAGCTCTCACAACATCAGGAGGAGAATTTGATCTAAGAGGTTATTTTTCTTCCAGAAAATTCCCCTTCCCCTTCCCCTCCCTTTCGTTTCCCTCTTTTTTTTTCTTCCTTACTGGCAAAGAAAGGGAGATGACACACGGAGTGTCCTACACTGCTTTTTATTCTGTTTGATATGGAGAGTAAATATCCACAGCACCAATAGCTGAGTTAAGGCAAATGAGACTGAGAGGAACAAACCACCTCTCAGTGATTTCCATAATAATGGAAAACATCTGTTTGGGTCACAGACCATGTACTGTTCCAGCATAGAGTACATGTCAGGTCAGTGAGGAAGCCAAATATATTCTGCCTCTCTGGACAGCACTACAATGGAAAAGAAAACATGGGAAACGTTCTGTCCTAACACTTCAGGAAAGGTGGATCGGCTGGTTGAAAGTGTTGTATTTACTCTTTGTTTGCTAGTCTCTAGAGAGTGTCCACGTGTCCCTGAAGAGATGGTGGCTGTACTTGCAAGCTCTGGAAAGGGAGACAGACTAAAAAACTGCCAAAGAAAATTGAAAAAGTAAGAGGAGTTTGCAGCACATAAATAAAATAAAATCACATGACGAAGGACAAGATCCCACATACCCCACTGTTCCTGACCAATTTTTAACAGCCTACTCTTAAAAATCTCTAAAAATTATGATTTCACAAGGGTATTCCAGTGCCTCACCATTTGTACCCTTCATCAGTTTTCTAATGTTTGACGTTTGTCCTCCTAACCAGAGCAGACATGAATAAGAGTCATGTGCTTTATATTGTCTCTTATATTCCAGGTGTGTTTATGTCTGTCAGTCTTCTTCTAAACGAAGCAGTCATTATTTCGTCAGTCTTTCCTCAGAGCTCATATTCTCAAGGCCTCTGAACTCTTGCTGCTCACCTCAGACCATTCTCCAACAGTCCCGCGACCTTCCTGAGCTGTTTTGCACAAAGCAGAACACTTAAATGAAGACTCATCATGGAATTTGATTTCACAGATAGAGAAGTGATCATCAAAGCCCCATGAAAAGCAGCAGAGCTAATTTCACATAGGTGTCTAGAACCAGGCTGACACATCTAACTTAGCCATGGAGAGTTCAGATGGTGTCAAATAGAAACTCCCCTAAGAGCACTACCCTAAGAACAAATCTTTGCCTAATTTAAATTAGTATTGTGACATTAAAACAATTTATTCAGTGAAACCATTTTGATTTATAGCAGTCAAAGAACTTACTCACGACTATTTTCGGCAGCAGCAATCCTTACAATCATTTGGAAAATGTAGATAGGCCACATGAACTAAATCCCAGAAGAAAGATATTTGGGAAAAGTGCTCAAAATGACAGAGATCTTATCTTTATTATGGCAGTTTCCCTCAAACCATTCAAAGAAATGCCGCATGTCAGAATTCCATTACGATCTCCACTTTCTGGATGTAACACCAAGGCTGTTTCAAATTGTTTGGGTGCAAAATGGAAACATATGTGCCAGTCCATGAGAAATTTTCTTCAACTTAAAAAAAAGCTTAAATCAGTCTTTGAAGAGTGCAGGGCACTCTTTTTGTTTGCTTTAAGTGGGTTTAAGGCTTTCTTCTTGTCATACCCTAGACTGGTAATAGTCTTCCGCTGTTAGGTAAACTATAGAGGAAGGGAGCCCTTAATCTCTTTCAAGTCTTTGCATTCTCTTCCAGATAGTGACATTGCAAAAAAAGACAAAAGGGCAAAAATAACATTTTTTGACAGTGCTCGGATGGTTGATAACAGCTGCACTTTTGTGCATCATTACTGCAACATCAGAGCAGCACAGGCTGTAACTTCAGCTGCAGAAGCCTTGGTGCTTGGAGACCTTGAAGAACATACAGAGAGTTGTGCAGTGAGTTCCTCATCACAAAGCAGTAATTTGGAGTTGCTTTTGACACTTGGGTACCTCACACCTGAGGCATACAAAGTGTTGTTTTGGTAATATTGGAATAAGGAAGCAACGCACAATAATTGGCCCAAGTGATGTAGAATGACTATTTATATGTCTAGAAATGTATTGAATATTCCTACCAAGAAAACTAATTTGTTTCCTCTACTTGAAGTATTGTATTTATGGTGTAGGTGATGGGTAGAGTAGGTAAGCTAGGTGAAATGAGTAATTTTTGGGATAGAATTCTGTCGTTGTGTTGTGCAAACTGACTCCTACTGTAGCTGGCAGGAGTTATTTGGTTTTACAGACAATAAATAGCTACCCCCCAAACTTTGGTATTTACTAGCATTTGTTATTTATGACTATTTGTATTCATTTTTTTATCCCTCTAGCCAAGCGTTTCCTGTGCATTTTCCCAGCAAAGGCCACAGTGCTTGATCCTTGCCCCAAGGAACTTGCAATTTGATCTGTAATTACCAAGAAATGGCTAAGTTTGGCAATTAATAATTTTGTGCAAGAGGCACTGTATAGTCTCCAAAGAGCTTCACAAAGGGAGACAACAGAGATTGGAAAATGTCTAATCCTGAACCATTAAGCATTTAATGCCTTAAGTGAACTTGTGTGTGTTGCAAAAAGTGATTTCTCTATACATTTGGCAATTAAATCTTTTATGGATTTTTTTTTATCCTGGCTAGGATGTACCTTACGCATCAACTGGAAGAATTAAACACACTGTGATTGTCAGCATGTATGTCAGCAATACACAATCTCTCTTATTTTAAGCTTCAGAAAACAAAGTGAGAGAAGCAGAGAAGTGTCTGGACCCAGACACCTCATGGTGGTCCCTAACTAAACAATAAAGGACTTCTGCTCTCATCCCAGTGCTCCAGAGTGAAGTCTGTGGCACTGTTAGATTTGCAAAGACCACTTGAAATACTCATGGCATTTCCCAAACTATTATAGAGTGGAAAAAAAGAAAAAAAAAAGATTCAGCATTTTTTAAGTTAGCCTATTCCTTTTGAGGAGGTTCTGGCTAAAGGGACACAGAATCTGTGGTCACATCTCAATCTTCACTAAGTCACCTGCTTTCATCAAAATTTCAAACAAATGCAGGGATATGCTGAAGTATGAGAATAAACCCATAAAAGTATAGCCAAACACAGATGGTTAAAATTTGCTAAATTATGTTTTACGACAATTGGTAAGTCCAGAATTTGTAGAGATTGGGTCTCATTGTCTTTCCACTGTTCAAATATATAATTGTAAGTGATTGCCCATTGCCACAATGTCATTAAAGAAAACTAAGAAAACAGTAATTTATTTGGGTGTGAATGAGAACAAAGAAACATTGTTCTCTTTTTTTGTTTAAATAATGAGGTTACACACTGCATCATCTCTCTTTTCCTCTTCTTTCTTACTGTTCTTGTTTTCCTTACACAGAAATACAAAGACATGTAAGTTGAGCCAAAGTCTTGATTACCATGGGGGGAATATTGTAAACAAAGATGTGGGACACCAAAATACAAAGGCATGAATGACACTGTGACACAGAAAACAGACACCACAGATTGAGAACTTTTCAAGGAAAAAGTTAAAAGCTGACAGAGGATTTCTCCATGACAAGAACATGCAGTCAACTAGATGTTAGCAATATTCCAATTTGTGAGATGAAAATACAGTGTGAAGGTGAACACAAGCAAGGTGGGAACTGATCACTAGAGAAACATCAAGCAAATTACAAGAAACTCCCTTTTATAACATGAAGGTTGGCCAGTGAAGTCATGAGCCATTTACTCATCGCCTATGGAATGTATATTGATTTCTTAGTTAGTTTTATTTAATCTGACAATAAATTAATGCATCTCATATAACTGGAACAGACTAGTATCTCACCACTGATAGTCCATACAAAACTGCTGATTTGACAAAAGGAGGAAGTTTATCTCCATTCTATCAATATGGAACCTGGACACAGAAAGATGAAATATGAGCTTATACTGCCGCCAAAGGTCCAATAAAATCTTAAGTAATTATATTTGACCTAATTTTGGTGTAGCAGAATACAAACTACTTTTGTTATATTTTTACATGGCTTTTGACTGCAGCATAAACCAATCTTTTGTGATTTATGAGAGCAGCTGCCCATAAAACTTCAATCATCTAAAAATCAGACATTTATCGTGAGCTTATTATCAAAGAAGAGGGAGATTAGTATATCCCAAGTTATATCCAGTTCAATCTAAATCATAAGCTTGTACTCCAGCAGTTGAGTCACTTAACTTTTGATGTCTTAAATTAGTTTTCTGCCCTCCCCTTGGGATTTCACTTACCTTTTCAAAGTACTTTTCTTAGCAAACTGTCTGTGTTTCTGGTGGCAAGGTTTCCAACACACTGTCATTCTCCATGCTCCAAACTGTGTAGTTTCAGGGCTGAATGAAATTTGTGGTAAAGAGTTATTCTGCAGTGCTGCAGTGACTACCCTCTTGCCCTAACACAGTGTCTGTCCCATGGCCACATCAAAGGGGCTTTTTTGCCCTTGCTTCCTGCCCTTTCCCCATCAAAACAACCTCTGCAGCTATCAGCAAGATGAAAGAAAAACTGTTTTGTGTTCTGTAAAGTGTGAGTTAAATAATGCAATAAACAACAAGACCTGCCTCTTGACCTCTCTGACTTCAGTACCTTGGTGACACCACCTGAATTCTAAATGGACACAACTTCATTCCCAGTTCAATCATAGTCTTCTCTGATGTTATGTACAAGCAAATATTCCAAGAATTTATTTTGGTTTGAAGCTACATTTGTGAAATACCATTGCTTTCCTCTGCAGTTTGGTTCCTATCACACAGACATTCCCTTCCCTGGCCGCTACCAAAGCATGTCAGGCAAAGTCAGGCTCTCTGCTGAGAGATATTTTGGACATCCAGACCTATATCTGGGCATTTAGCCCATCAAATGTCTTAGCAATTTATACATCAGAGATGGTTAAAATTTGCTAAATATTCTAGACATAAGAAGGAATATGTCTGTTAGTGTTGTGCTCTGGGGACAAAACTCATGATTTATTTTTAATTCTCTGTCCCATTTCCTTCAAAAGTCAGTGGAATGTCACTGACTGTTGAATGTGTCTAGGCACCTACTTTCCTACACAGGCCCATAATTCCATTTTAGTGCTGTAAGTACAGAAAATTGTGCAGTACAGGGTTTGGTGCCTACCTGCTCTTCAATCTAACAGCCTGTGATGACCTGTTCTTTACAGACGCTGCTCCTTTCCTTGGAAGTATTAATTTCCTTGTTTTTGCAGTGTCCTAGTGAAAGACAAAATACACTGGACAAACACAAAATTAATGGAATCCTTTCAGTGGACTGCAACAGTAAATTGATAAGGTATGAGGAAAGGATAGGTATAGGGTACTTGCTGAGCAGAGTTTTAGTGGAAGCATGCAGCTCCATTTGATTAAAGATCGGTCTCTTAACAGCAGATGAAAAGAAAAGCACTTACAGCACAGTAAGCTAAAGAAAGCAGAGGTTAACACAGAGCAGCCAGGGTCTCTGAAGTCTGAGGATGAGAGTAGAGTGCTGCAGCTGTAAAGCAGGGGTCATTGGCTGTGGAAACTGGACACAGC
Organism: Grantiella picta; assembly: GCA_013397955.1. Taxonomy (NCBI): domain Eukaryota; kingdom Metazoa; phylum Chordata; class Aves; order Passeriformes; family Meliphagidae; genus Grantiella; species Grantiella picta. The sequence goes on along the minus strand of VZRM01003580.1, from coordinate 130,484 downwards.
TTCTGTATTTAAAATTCAGAGTGTATATGCTGCCACAAAAAAAGGTTATAGAATCCTAGAATGATTTGGGTTGGAAGGTACCTTAAGGATCATCTGGTTCCAAGCCCCCTGCCATGGGTAGGGACACCTTCCACTGGGCCAAAATCCCCACCCAGCCTGGTCTTGAACCTGGCCAGGGATGGAGCATCCACAACTTCTCTGGACAACAAATTTTGTGTATTCATGAATAAGTTTGTGATATAGCCACCAGAGACATATAAACACGTCTTATGTGTGCATATATATATACATACACACATATATAAAACTTGTCCATATATATAGATATACTGTAATCATTCTCTCAAGTATCTGTTTTTAATATAACACAGTTAAGCTCCTGATTAGCAAACCTGACAACAGTTCTTCTTCCATATACTTTGCACAGGCTTTCTCTAATCAGGATTGCACTTTAAATAATGAACAGTAACTTTCCCCTCAACTAGCTAAAACACATTAATTTTTACACAATATATTTTAAGCAAGTGGGCATATGCAATTCACACTTTTTTAATAGCTTAGGATTTTGTCTAAGAAGTGTTATGCAAAGATTGCTCTGTGACAGATCATCTGTGTTTATGGTATAAATTAGTATGAGTGTTATGTTAGCCGTTGTAATTATATATTTGAAAGAGAAAATTGTGACAGATAAAATTGGGCACATTATAAAAAATGGGTTTAAATTCCTGATAGAGTTGCATATTGCTAGAAATCCACAGGTTTACACTTTTTTTTTTTAGCAAGGAACTTCTTGAAATAGAAAGCAGGGATTTAGGGGGTTGTTAAAAATTACATCTGCTATTAAAAATAATTTAAGATAGTTATATTCTTTACTGTGAGGGTGGTGAGGCACTGGCACAGGCTGCCCAGAGAACTTGTGGGTGCCTCATCCCTGGAAGGGTTCAAGTCCAGGCTGGATATGTGCTTGAGCAACCTGCTCTGGTGGAAAATGTCCCTGCCAGTGGCAGCGGAGTTGGATATAGATGAACTTTAAGGTCCCTTCCAACCCAAACCATTCTATGATTCTATAATTATTATATATTTGCTAAAACCTCATAAATTTTGTCATGGAACAAATGATACTTTTGTTGAGAGATAAATTGAGATTGTATTGATTAACTTTTCCAAGATGCTATGGGCTGTATGCCATTACACTGAATTGTAATCTACTCTGAGACTAAGGATGTTGATTTTATTGTGTGACTACTCAGATATTAAAGTGATATGTTGTGTGAATTGCATTTTGCCATTAGCTGATTATTTAGCTGTTACTATAGGACTTCTGCTCCAGGCAGAATATAACAGTTTAAAATCCTAAATAGCTGTTAAGAACTTGAAGGAGTGTCTTGTACTTCCAGGATATGATCCAAAAGAGAAAGAAGAAAAAACGAGTTTGACTAACATAGCAGTGATCTCATTTATCGTTATAGGCATTTTTCCATTCCATATATTAAAGAAATTCTAAAATATCATTCTGCTTTACTTTTATTTTCTTTTTTTTTTTTTTTTCCCCGAGGATTGCCAGACAATAAATTATTCTGTGCATATCAAGCTTTTTTCCTCACTGCTGACCAGGTCTGCAACTGAAACAACTTTGAGGGCACAATCAATTCTGGAAAGTCCTGAGTGAAGCTGTTGTTTTGCTAACAGCAGTGTGTTTGGCTTACCCCCAGTAGCATTTACAGGCTCATCCAAGGATCAGGGAGATACTTTGTACCAAGTTTCTGTTCACTAACTACCTCAGGTTCATTAAAGTCTCCAAGGGAAGAAAAATGCAGTTGAAACTCAGGTAGATTCTTCAAGTATTTTTTTTTCCTTTTACACGCTAAACTCTGGTTTTCTCTGAAAACTGTCTTCCCTTAACTGTTCTTCACCCAAATCTGAAATGAGGATGATTATTTGCTCTATAGTATTTTCTGTAAGAAAAATTAACCACAAATCATTTTACTCATCTATACTGTGTCGTCAATTTTTATCAAAGCCTTTAACCATCAGATTTGTTTGAGTTTAAAAAAAATTGCATTATCCTCTGCAAATATCTCTGCATCTCTCAGACTGTACCTGTGCCATCTTTAAGGTGTCTGTGTGGAGAAATGTGTAGATGTCTTGCTATGATTTTGTGATTTTGAGAATAACAATGAAGGTGCAAAATAGCATACTGAAAACACAAGTAGAAGGAACATATCAAAATGCCTATGTGATTAACCAGCATAACACATTTTAATGATTTTTTTAGGACAATGCTACTAAGCTATTTCTGTTCTATAGCGATAATTAATAATAGGTATATCAGATATTAACTTGAGTTTCTGTCGCTGGAATTATTATACAAAAAAATGCCGTTAAATGTATATATTTACATTTGAAATCATGGCAAGATATTCTGAAAATCTGAATAACATTAGGACACCTCCACAAAAATGAATGTACTTTCCTGAGCTGTAAATCTTGGCTGCAAATTGTCCTGTTTCTAAAAACTCTGATCTTTTTAAATGATCAGTCCAACAATACTTTAAACACACTTGATGAGGACTCAGCATATCTGTCATACATTTTTCAAATGGACCTAGAGAATTAAAAATGAAGATGACAGAATTTCATACCTACTAACAACTGAGAGAAACTTTAACTTAAAGTCCAAGCATTAAATTCTGATTCCATTGAAGCTCATAGCAAAATCCTACTGGAATTAGGAAAACCAGAATTTCTACCCTGTTGTGAATTCTCCATAGAAAAAAAGTGTATTTTGATACCTATTTCTTAGATTTCTCTGTGTCTTATCCAAACCTTATCTTAGATTATCTCTTTATCTAGAAATTCAGAGATCTGGAAGATTTGACTGTTTGTTTTTCTTTGCAGCAATAGGTCTTCAAAATATTGACAATGTTCAAAAAGAGATATTTTGATGGAATTGAGGGTACACACACACTGCCTTCCCATAGGAGCACCTTTTAGACTAATTTTAGAGGGAACCAGTTATGTTGAGAGAGAGAGATACCCTAAGGTACCCTTGAACCTGCTCAAGCATGTATTTCCCTGTGTTGATGCTGCAGTACTGTGGCTGACCAGCCTTATGTGCTCCATTTGTTGCTGTACAGACACTACAGAGAAAAGGGAAAAGGGGATAAGTGATCAAACCCAAACACCATGATGTGAATTTCCTCCATAATACCAAACACTGAGGAACAGTGTCTTCATGTAAGCACATGGAGCAGTAAACCACATATACCTTCATGTCATGATTAGACTGAAGGGCTTTGCAATATCATATACAAAATTTCAGCTCCCAAAGGCTTTTCAATATCATATACAAAATTTCAGCTCCCAACACAGTTTAAAAATGTTATCTTAAAAATAAGTTTTGATTAAAAATAAAATATTGTGTTCCTACATTTTGCTGAACCTGCCAATGCAGAAACATCTGCTGAAGCAGAGAAAAGCCAGAACTGTACATCAATAGAACACAGATGTAAAGTACTCTGACTACTTTTAATAAGTTAATATCTCTGAAAAATGCTGCCCAAGAGGTACTACCAATAAGTATTTCCTCTGGGCATTAAGAAAATAGGGCTGCTAAAGCTAAAGGAACATGATTCTTCCTGAGATTGTGTCTTGAGGGTAGATCAAGGGTAAATTTTCTCTTTTCTCAGATATTTTCCATCTGATTTATAGATAGCACAGGAAAATTTGCAGGGAGAGAAGACAAAGATATGTGTGCATAAACATGGATGTGGTCATGGAAAAAGCCCATGGCAGAAATTAGTACATGCCCCGGTTTGTGCCTTTACTTACATTGCTTTATTTTGTATTAATGAACTGCTAGTGTCAATATTCCCTTTGGATTTCTTTGCAGAGCAACATTACAAATCCCAGCTCGAGATTTTTATACCTGTTTTATAGGATATCACATAAAAATTCAGGTTTACAAAAGGTCTACAATGCTCACAATAATTAATTTTCAGTAATCATAGTTTGTTACTAATGTTTGCAATTAATCAGAATATATGTTTTTGTAGCATGATGATCAATAATCTGTTCAAAATGCTTGCTAACAGGGGTCAATAGCAGCCTTAATTAGGTTTTGCTCACTAACAGTCACAAACTGAAATGCTTAATCTATGTTTTCCTCTGTTATTCTTGAATAATCCCTGCTTCTAGTAACTGATGAACTCTGCCACTGAATACAGCTCTGTCCATGTATTTTGACTGCTGCAGCTAGGAATGGTGTTAGAAAGTGAGGGAGGCAGAGTTAATACAATGATGGAGGACATGGAGATGAGCAAACTAGCAAGTGAGATCAGATTTGAGGATGAAGGGAAAAGACTGAGGTGTGTACAGCTTGTGTCTGGGGCTATCCAGGTATTTTTGTTTGCTACTGACAAAAAATAAACTGAAAAAAGCTGGTTCATATTGCAGAGCTGGCACTACTTAAAGCAAGTCATGTGCTGCTGGGAGGCTGTACTTGACATTTTTTGCTTTTTATTTCCCTGAAGCATTGTAAAATGCCAGGAAAGTTACAGAAAATTAACAGATAAGCTTCTCTTGCAATTCACAGGATATTCTCCACTTCCTCTAAAGATTGAATGTAAATAGGGATGCTAAGATGTCCAAAGAACTTTTAAAATTGGTAATTGTTCCACTTCATGTCAATGTAACAGAAAGCCATTTTCAAGTTGTTGTCTATTTCCTAAGATATATGATGATATTTATCTTAAAAAACCTCCCGAAAGAAACCCACAGAACCCCAACAAGCCAAACAGCAAAACATTAAAACAAAAATTAGAATTTAAATGCAACAAGTTATGCTGTTGTCTGATAATCTCAGGAAAGAGAACTGAGGGAAGAAAAATGCATTCTGTCTTTATAAACCAATTGATTTTGGGTGTTCACTGATTCACCATGAATTAAAAAAACAGCTTCTGCCCATAAGTGACTGTCATAAAAACCCTGTCTGAGTCTGAGCAACACTTTTATTCCATAGAGACTCCTTCTCCATCTGCAGCCTGTCCTTTCTCACAACATGTTCTTACCAACAAACCTTGGCTGGCTCCACAGCCATTGAGCTATCATTGTTTGGGACATCCACATTGACCCCCTCAACTTTGAGCCTTCTGCAGTGAGATAAAACTCTCTTTAGCTGGTTTGACTTCAAGGAATTCAGTATGTTTTTGACAGAAATCTCAAACGCCTGTGAGCATCCATCTCTAGGTTCTGTGTAGGTCTGGCGTTTGCATGGTTGGCCAAAGCTCAAGTGCCATCAACAACAGCTAAGTTCCGTTTCTGGTCTGTGTTGTTCTAACCTTAAATCCTTAGTAAAATTTTGATAAATGTCTTCAAAGAGAGATTTTCACTTGCTTTATATTTTCTTTACCATTACGAATAAATGAGGTATTATTTCCCCCTTCATGTCCTAGTCTTATTTTGGAAAATTTTATAACTTACTAGGAAAAATGAGGTAAAGGAATAGAGAGTCACACATATTTATTATTATAAAGATCAGATTCCTGAGTATAAGAACAAGCAAAATGAAGGACTTGATGCTTACCAGTAAAATGTTGTTAAGAGCACTATGAGCAAATATATTAAATAAATCACTTACAAAGACAAAATTATAGATGTTTGTGTAAAAATGGGTTTTATTTGAATTTTACTGAAGACTTTTGAAGGGTGACTTTTAAAAAGGTAATTTGAACATAGAAGAGCCAATGTGTTTGTTTAAAAGGGCTTAAAAATGTTCTAATTTTCATGTCGGAGGTAGATTATGCAGACAAGTTAATTTAGAAAGACAATTTATCATAGTTCTCAACGTCTGGGCTGGAAACTAAATGGAAGGAGGAGAAAATTTCAGGAAGAGACAGGCAGACTAATATTTGGGCTGCTGTATTAGGATATGTGGTAGCTATATGCCACATCTTCAGGACAGTTATCTTCTGAAAAATTACAGTTAAATAAATATCCTTGACATTTGAAGTGTATGGAACATGCATTCTGTGGGCTGGATTCAGAAGAAGTGATAGCACATAAATCCAACCTGAAAAAATATCACATCTCTCAATTAGAATCAAAGAATGGCTTGGGTTGGAAGGGACCCTAAAGATCCTCTAGTTCCATCTAGTCCAGTTAAAGACTATCTATTATTCAGGACAAGAGTGGCCTCATGCTTACAGCCCAGGTGCTGGCAGCAGGAGTTACAGGTATGCTATTCATGTTTGTAAAGCACCAGCAGCATTTTGTGCTGCTTTCCTTTGTGCTTCCAGAACATGCTGTGCTCTGGCTCACCAGCTGTCACTCGCTGATAGTCTGAGGCTTTTTTGCATTATAAGGAGCTAAATGCTAAGTGCCATGATTTGAGATTTGCCATTGTATCTGTCTCTCAGACCTAACCCCACTAATAACGCAGTCCTCAAATGTGAGTTTTAAAAACCCAGGTCAATTAAGAAAGCTACATTTTAAGTGGATTTTTTGTTGTTTTATTCCCAGTGAGAGGCTGTTGAAATGATGCATATTTGCTTCCAGAGAAATCCTACAGAAGCAAAATTACAGTACTGCTCACTTTTAAATTTCACAGCAAAGTAGCACTTAAGGCTTATTGCAGTGCATTAGATTTAAAATCAATTAAGTACAATGCTAAATCAGTGTAAACCACATTTCTGAATTTATCTACAACATAATGAATAACATCTGCATCTGCAAAGAAAAGATTTACACTGAGCAGCAAAACAAAATGTGTTGACAATTTGAGCAGTTTTCATTCCCTTATGTCATATGTCTTCATTATTTGGTAAAGTTTCACCACAATCCTTCATTGTAAGAGCAGTAAAAGGGGAAAACGCCCAAATAGCAATACATGGAAGTAGAATCTTCCTCAGTTCATTTCCTCTTCTCAACAAAGGTACATCTTATTTACTTCAGGAGCTTTTCCAATTTGAAATCTATTCAGGATTTGACAGGGATCACCATTTTTCAGGGGTGTTGGAGGATCAAGGGTTGTCTTCTGACCTCTGATGGATATTTCTAGTACTGCCCTCTCCAGAAAAGAGAATTTCAGTAAAGCCAACCCACTCCATTTCTGTGCCTAGGTGATGACAGGCAGAAAATACAACAAAGGGAACCAAAATGCATCAGTGCTTTTTTAGAGACAAAATAATATCTTCAACAAAGCTGAGCTTCCTTGCTAAGTCTGCCTGAAGTTTCATGTGTGACCTTTAACAAATAACTTATATACTGCTCCGGAAACAGTTTGCACAAATCTGTTTTGCAGGCTTGACTGTTAAAACTTGCCTTCTTCTTAATCTCCACTCTTAAAAGACAGTAGGAATACTGGTCTATTTTACTTTCTTGGCTTGTAATGTTTTTACCTCTGTCTCTTACAGTCATGTACAGCACTCAAGTCAAAGGAAGGGAGCTTGGTCTGGGTGTCTGATCCCTGTCATGCAGGACAAATTATTTCATGTTTATGACTTTATTAATATCTTGACAATGCCATTATTTGTTGGTAGTGTACATGTTATAATACAGAACAAACCAACAAATTCTCCCACTGCTGCTGCCCTTCGGCTCTCTGCAACACATTTCTCTGTGTAAAAAAGCAATTTTACTGCCATTTAGTTTTTAGTGTCTCCTATGTTGGAGAACATAGGAGGACAGCTGTTCTTAATGGTGAGAGGTTCTGTGAGATAGAACTGCTGTCCACAGTGAGGTTACTGGTAAGGAAATATTCTTAAGGCTACCTCTGTATTTTAAGGATTAGACTTTTGTGTTGGTAAAGCTGAGTCCCAATCTCAAAGGGGATTTTTGCTAATAGTGCCCTTAGTTTCCAAATTCAGTCCTTCTCCTGTTGTTCTGGGCCTGTAAATCCTCTCATGCTTCTGGAAAGTAGAGTGCTTGCTGGTAACAATTGAGCTGCATGAAGACTGACAAAAATTGATGCGAAATTTTATTGTAAAGCTGAAGTCCTTCATTCCTGATACGTTTACACCTGGAATGTCTAATCTTCAGGGCTTGGATGTAGCTCAAACTACACAGTGGGAGTTCATGTTGTGTTGGCATGAAACAGAAGATGTAATGTCAGCAGAGTGTTCATTTGGCAGTTTATTCCTCCTATATGGTGTCCTGTACTGAAAATACATAACCTAAGAAGAAAGTGATTATGGCACACCTGAAACCTCAGGGGGGTTCTAAATGTGTAGGGTAAGGGGTAGCACGGGAGGGAGGCAAAAGATTAACAAAACTGAAAAGTCAAATAATGGAAGAAGCAGAAAAGAATGGAATAGCCCAACCTTCCTGTACCAAACCATTATGGAGCAGCCACGAACCAGTCTGAGTGAAGAAAGCTCAATCTATACCAGTATACCTTTGGTTCTGGCTCTCACATATCCCAGGAGCTCACTGATGTTAAGGAATTTATCCATAATATGGGGGAGTTTAACTCCATTTTCCTAGTGAGCAAAATGAGGCAAGTAAGGTTTCAGAGTAAATGCTAACACTTTTGTCTATCTTGGAATTAACATCCCTCCAGAAAGCCAACCTAATATTTTCCTCTGCTGGATAATCTGTCATAAATATTCTGAGCGACATGGCTGAAATGTGAACATTAGTGACCTTAATCCCAGTCTGTAGATTGATTTATGCCAGAGTATAAAAAAAAATCTGCCTGAGACCACTAGCTTTGATAACAGTTCTCTAGGGCACTTGTGTCCTTCTGAAACTGGAGCAGGGGGTCAGGAAGGACATTTCATAGCATCTGAAATGGCACTGAATGCCCTCAGTTTGGCAAACAGCTTCTGTCTGTGGTATCTTAATTGAGAAATCCCCTTGAGGCAGAAAAGAAGGAAAATTATACTCAACAAGCTAAGCAACAAAATTTATCAATGGAACTGTGGGATGGGTTTTCTCACAAGACATTGCCATGGGAAGAAAAGCAGTCTCCCTTTTGAAGGCACTGTTTCAAGTGTTAAGCCTGCTACAGTGGTTTGTGCTTTTTGCAGTGAAATCTTGGCAAAACACACAAGGGATTTGACAACTTTCAGGAAAAGACTCATACTTTGTGCTTCTCCTCTGCAAATGGGCAGTCAGGCCATTGGTGAAAAAAACCCTCTTTTCTTCTTCCCCCAAAAGGGTCCCCGGTGACCTGTGAACAGGCCTGGGTCTCTCTGCTAATCAATTTTAAATCTTATTGATTCTTCCTTAAGTTTGAATGGGGGCCAGAAATTTACTTTTTCTAGTGACTTTTCTTGAATTACTTTGTGTTTTATACCTCTGGGGCTTAAGAATTGCTTCATTTACCAATATCAGGTAATTGCTACTGCGGCAATTTAGTACCGTAGAAATGAGCAGCTGGAAGGTATTGATGTCTTGATAAAAGGTTGTTATTTGTGTTAATTTTCCCTCCCTCATTTTCATTTTTGGCCAGCCAAACTTGGTATCATTTGCCATTGTTAATGGTTATGTTACCTGAAGCTGTTACAAAAGTCCATGCCAAGTTCATCCCAATGAATTGAGGAGTAATGTAGTTTTAATTTTAACTCCAATTATATCCAGGAAGATTAATTGTTGGGGGCAAATCCTTGCATGGGGCCAAAAGGGAGTTATAAATCATTCAGTTAGATTATCAGATAATTTTCAAGCTCCTGTGGGTTTTAGAAAATGGACAGGAATAGCTTAAACCTGTCTCTTTCACAAAGAACTAGTAGCTTGTGATAAATTAGAATCTGTCTTTTTCCCCTCTCCAGTGATCTCTCTGGATGTGGGTGAAATGTCCACTAGTGCTAATTTAATTGCAAGTGGAACCCTCTGCCGCCTGCAAGTAATTCACATTTTTCAGAAGAGGTGATGGCAATAGCAAAAGTGTCTCCTTGCTATCAGGTCATTTTATTTTTAAGTCAATGACAATGGAACTATTATGTACCAGCTGATGAGAGCTTAATTTGTTTAAGTACAGAAGAGGATTTATTAGCAGTAATATGTTAGCATTACTGTGGCCCTCTACTCGTAGCTCTTACATATGCATTAGACAATTTCACCTAATCTAAGAAAATGTAAACTAATCTACTGGATGCATAAGTATGGACCTCATTTTCCTTCCATGGGGACAAGTGTTAATTAGAAGACTCTTACCAGACCTAAAGCAGAGTAATGTAGCAGAGAATCAGATCTCGTCTCTTTTGTCTAATCTGAATATTGCATGATATGATGATGAATCTAAGCGTAATTAGGGTCATGAAATATGACTAATTGCACCCCATGAAAGTGAACTCTCCCCCTCAGCAAGGCGTGTGTCTGCGTCAGCTGCTAAACAGCAGCACTGCAGAGCATCTGTGAATCAGCTCCTCTCTATTACTGCACAAATGACTCAATTTCCCTTGCTTAAATGAATGTGAAATAGAAAGAACCCAGGAAAATCTAGAAAAGTTAGGATGGGGCTGCGGTCAGTCCCTTCCAGTTGTTCTGGACTGCTCCTCCCTCCTCTCTGTCTCCGTCTCCCTGTCTCCCTGTCTCCCTGTCTCCCTGTCTCCCTGTCTCCCTGTCCCAGCATGGGCCTCTCCCTGGGCTGCAGTCCTTCAGGGAGAAGATGCTCCAGATGTGTCCAGCTGTGTCCAGCTGTGTCCAGTATTTGGAACAGGTTGAATATTCCTGTTCAGTGGTGACAAACTGTTGTTTCTCCTTGTTCATGCAAGAGGTACTTTGAAGATTGGCTTGGTTTTTTATTCTGCTCTGCAATTTTATGACTGGAACTAGAGTTCCTCTAACATTCCTCGGGTATTTTTGGGGTTTTTTGGGTTTTGTTTTTTGTTTTTTTTTAAATTAAAATGGTAGAGGGTAAGTGGGAGAGTGGAGATGGGAAAGCTCTTGCAAACTTCCCCACTGTCTGGATCATTGGAACTACAGATTTAGAAAGGAAATTTTGGGCAGGTGAACTGTTTTAAAAAAGTCATAGAAGTACTGAAAAAGGTACTAGCTACTCCAGAGCAGAGTGGATCCATGCATTTTGACAATTTATGTCTCCTGGATCTTTTTCTGTTCCACTTATTTGAAATTTCATGGACTTTTCTAGGCTGAAGCCAGATTTGACATGATATTGTGAAACTCATTGTCTATTTTGGTCTCAGTCCTCTGTTAAGAAATTCTGAGCAGTTATGGCACTGTTTAAAGTATATATATATATATAGAGAGAGAGAGAGAGAGATGTATACATTTATATAGCCATATTAAACTAGTCTTATGCAACTGTACACAAATGCAAACTTTTGTATATGAATATTTTATCCTATGCTTTTCACCTCAGAGTGAAAGTTTGTTTCAAGTGTTGAAAACCAGCTTCTGTTGGAACTGTTTTTGTAGAAAATGAACCCTGGAGAGGCTTCTTAGAAATCCCTGTGGCTGTTTTGTCTCTCAATAACAGATGACTGCTGCAGAATTGGGGGCCACTTTGTGATATGATTTGCTCTACACCAAAGGTGCTGAATTTACATTTATTCTTGCAAAAATAAGATCAGAATCTTTATCCAAATCCTCTTGTCAACGAATATTTTAGCCTTTCCAAAGATGCTTTTGAAGTTACATTGTTGTGTCTATTCAGTAAATAAAAGAGAAGTTCTTTATTCTGTGTTGTCATTTCTGTCTTTCACAAAAAAGTAATTTAAAAGAAAGGAATGAGGACAAGTAGCGTCTTGCCAGGCTGCATTCCTAATCCTTTTTTTGGTTATACAATGGATTTTAAAGAGCAACATATTCTGACAGAAAAAAAGAGCAAAATTACTGAGTGATTTTTCTAGGTTTTCAAACTTTTGAATATAGGAACATTTACAAGACACACGAAAATCAGTGATCTCTATAAAAGTTATCAATGTGAAAAGTAGATTGTATGATGCAGTGTAGTAAGGTTCTAGTTTTCACTTTTATTTAAAAGGTTCAAGTGAGAAGCAGTAGAGTTTAGTACAAAATGGGTCTCATGATTTATTTTTAAAGGATAATTTGTTTGCCTTTACTTAAGCAAACAAGTGAACCTAAATGAATAGATCTCCATGCTCCAAATCATCTTGATACCTTTAAAGGTATTCTCAGTTATAGTTGTATATGTGTGAATTACAGCATGGGGACCCCACTGTGATACTTTTTAGGTAAAAGCTAATATTCCATATATGTTTGATAGACAGCATTCCTTGTTCCTATTTTCCTTTGCCAAAGATTTCCTTATTCTCTCAAATAATCTTTGAAGTACCCAATTTCAAGTAGAGAGAGTAAAATTTGTACTTTTTAGAGATAAAATTAACATCAAAAATCTCTATTCAAGTAGTCAAATAGACTTTTTTGGAAGCTGGGCTTCATATTGACACTAAAGCCCTCTACTGAGAAGGTGGTTTTTTGCCCTTAAACATTATTGTTTATTAAAGTCCTTTAAAATCAAGCATTTTGGGAATGCATATGTGGATGTGTAACTTCTACTTCATCCTACAGTCACCAAGAACAGGTCTCCCTTCTTTTTGAAAGGAAAAAAATGGAAATAATTTTTAAAAGCCAATTCATCTTTTGTCTCTAATGAGAAGTTACTGACAAGTGCAAAGCAAGTCCACTGGCAGCAAAGACAAGTTGTTTGGAGGATTTGAAAGCTTTTCTTTGTTGAGGAATATTTAGAACAACAATGTTTTGCAAACTGGTCCCTCTCTTAAAGCAGACTGGCCAGAGGAAAATAATAGTTCTGATACATCAAGGAATGATACAATTCCATGAGTGATGGTTACAGCTGATAGCTCATGGGAAAATCCAAGTCCATGTTCCCCAAATCTAAGTTCAATTTCCTTTTCTTTTATTATGTTGATACTCCAGGCCAGACCATAATTTCTCAAACTTCTTTTTTTCTTTCCTTTTATTCCCAATGCAAAACCACACCTAACCACCTAAAATATCGAATGAAATTTATCTTAAACTTACTTATTTTAGTTATAGAACTGAAAGTCTGTGGTCCATTTTTTTCACTGTGTTCATTCACATTCAAAGCATTTTTTAGACATCAAATAAGAAAAAGGGATCTAAGCTGCTGCTACTTGGTGTATATTTTTTTCCCTCTGTATATATATATGTATATATGTATATATGTATATATGTTCACACATGTGCATGGACCACCCTTTGTTGCCAGGGCTCCATGAGTAATACAATAGGAAAAATGAAGTAGATTGTAACCCTTGAAACCTCCTCTCATGAATATTGCTCTGAATTGCTTCAATGAAATACGCTGCCTAAAGATGCATATTTGTTTTTAAATGCCTATTCTATTCTAAAGAGCACTAAAACAGGTGGAAATAAATCAGGTTAAGGATTTCATTGAGGCTCTTTGAATGTTTCAATGCAGATGACAGTTGTATTACAGCTGACAAAAAAGCTTGGTCTGAATTCTTGAATTTTGATTTTGTATGTTATGCATTGTGTCAGTTGGATAGTATTAGCTTTGTCTTAACTCCAACATTCATTCTTAGTTTTTTCTTTTTCCTGGGCTATTTCAGGGTCAGTCTTGGGTCAACGTTGGTTATTTTTCCAAGACTGAGTTGAAAATAAATGCAACTGGGAGAAATTTTATTGCTTCCTCTCGGTGAAATGCAGTCTGGGAATCCCAGTGTGACAAAGTGCATAGGGGTAGAATAAAAAAATCAGAGCTCCCTGTTTGGGATAGCATTATTTGGATTGATTTATATATTCATAATCCTCTTTGGAACTGAGTGAAGTGTGGCATATGTCTAATAGAGGAAGATAGAATATGAAAGCTTTTTAAAGGGATTAAAATGATGCACTAAAATGCTAGGAATTGCCACTAGCATAACTCATATTTGCAAGCATTAGAATTTCACACTCAAGTCCATACTTCCATGTGGGTGAAGGGAGTAATCCCTGATCCTGCTTAGGAAGCTCTGATACATGTTTGGGACATCACTGAGTCATGACAGAAGCAATAATGAGCCAGTTGGAAAGCCAGATTTCAAAAGCACAGAGCCACTGTATGAACATTTTTGGCCAATAAAAAGAGTATGTTTGTTTGATTACTTCTGCTTCACTAGTTTTAACATGCATTCAGTCCATGTTGTATCAATGTTTGTAATCATTTAAACCTGGTGAGGTGTACATCAAGGTGAGAGTCAAATATTGGAAGGATGCACCATTTTCTTTCAAAAATATACTGCTTAGATCTTCTTTCCCAAGAAGCTTTAAATACTTAAATAATCATGTTTACATTATTTACTTTGGAAAACAAACAAATGAACAGAACAGACTTTTAAATATTCCTTCCCCCCCGCCCCGCTCTTCATACTGAATGAAATAATTCTGCTTTCTCATTAGTAAGATGATACTTTTAGTCTATCCTCCTACCATTGCTTCTTAGTATTCATTTATCCTCTTTCTGAACATTTAATCCTACGTTTAAAATAACAACAAACCATGAAATTAATGGACATCATAGGGAACCTGTGCTTTTTCAAAATCCATCTATTTTGCACGAAACAGTGTGTCACAGGTCCTATGATTTGAAACAGGCAGATTCAGATTGTTATGGCTCTGGCTTCAATTTCATTTTTTTTACAGTTCAGTTCCATTCCACAAATCTCCTACTGGTTTAATTACTTGTTTTCTTTCTCAATTCCTTCTGATTTGCCAATTATCTTTTTTTTTCTTCTTAGAAGGGAAAAGACACAGTATAGAGGCAAGAGGATGCAGGATGCACTGTGAAAATTCCTCTTCAGTACAATTTAGATCTTCAGACAGCTCCTAGTCACCAGCAAGAGTAAAATGTGTCAATGAGCGTTCCGTGTGTGGACTGAGAAGTTTAAACTGATTAAAAACCAGCTGATAGAGCCTAGACCTAAACTAAGTGCTTGGATTTGATTCATTGGAATGGGCAGGAAGTTCGTTATCATATATGCAGATATGCCAGAAACAGGATTGGGAAGATTGTTTTGTGGGCAATTTCTCTATAGAAGGTCGCTGCTTGCTTTTCTCACCAAGTAGGAACAACAATTTTTTTCTTTCCAGACTGTACAGTAATCTCACCATTCACCTAAGGTCAGTGGTGGAATTTAAAGTCCATCTTGTTCTTGAAGATTAATTAGAAAAAGGAGCAATTTCAGCCTTGGGGTTTGAGAATCTGACCACATCTTCAAAATAAGACACTTCCAGGCTGTGACTTAAAAATTAGCTATACAATATCAGTCTGTGAGCTGTGGTTAATCGGCTTTATTAATTCCACTATGTGTGCACTGATGCAAGAAAAAACCCCAGCTGATCAAATTTTCATGACTGCTTTGTGTTGTGGATGTGTGCAGCGCAGGGAGGAATGCAAACTAACAGAGCTGCCTGAGGGAGGAGAAAGCAATGAAGGTGTGATCGTCATGTTAAGGACCCTGGAGTATTTTATTTTTGGCCTTCAGCTGTGCATCAGAAGGGTGTAACCTCCCTTGAGCCTTTCCCAGTGTCCTGCATGTTAGATATTCCAGCTGTCTTTAAAAGTCACCGAATTTAATCCAGTGGATTGATCTTAGTAGTGGGCATGGCCTACTTTGAAACTGAAGCTTAAGATGGAAATCAAGCCAACAAATCTCACCCTGAGTTCTCTACCATTCTCACATTCAGATGCAATGAAGGCTACAGTCATAGCATGGCCAATACATGTTTATTCCTTTTACTTCCAAAGGTCACTTTGCACTGTGGATTGTTACAGGAGATTTTACATTGTGCCAAATACAACACAGCAGAATGAATGCCCTGGGGTCCCCAGCACAGGGAGGATATGGACCTGTTGGAGTGAGTCCAGAGGAGGTCCATGAAGATGATTAGGGGGATGGAACACCTCTTCTATGAGGAAAGGCTGAGAGAATTAGAATTGTTCAGCTGGAAAAGAAAAGGCTTTAGGGTAACCTAATTGTGGCCTTTCAGTATCTAAGAGAGCCTACAAGAAAGGTAGGGAGAGACTACAAGGATAGGGGGCAATGGCTTCCAAACTGAAAGTGGTCAGGCTCAGATTAGAGATCAGGAAGAAATTCTTCAGTGTGAAGTGAGGCACTGGAATAAGTTTCCCAGACAAGCCATGGATGCCCCATCCCTGGAAGTGTTCAAGGTCAGGTTGGCCCATCCAGTTGCTCTGAGCAACTTGGTCTAGTGGAAAGTGTCCCTGTACACAGCAGGGGTGTTTTAACTTGGTGATATTTAAGGTCCCTTCTAATCCAAGGAAACCATTCCATGATTTTATGATTCTATGATTATGACTCTCTATGGGAATAATAATTATTAGAGTCAAGAAATACTTCCATTAGAAATACTTCTTACCTTTTGGGAAAGATTTTCGGGATCTTCATTTATGTTTTTCAATTCCTTAACAACACAGACAAATAACAAAATTATCCAAGCTACAATAAATACCCACATGTTACTTGAAGACAAAAGAATATGGGAAAAGTGGTTAAGAGGAAGTGAAAATTACTGGGGTTTTTTCCCTGCAAACAAGCAAACAAATAAATAATGTACTTTAAACAACATTTCTATTGGTAGTCCTTCTTGAAAACCAAAACATTCAGATTTGAGGATAACATATTGATTCGTAACCGGGAAACCACAGCAAGCACATGACCTTTTTGTATCTACTGCGTTTGATGTTTTTATCATCTTTAAACATAGTTTATAGCACCAACACAACTGGAAATTTCTGTGAAAACTCTGAGAGGTTTTGTCAAGGAACTTAAATAATAAACATGATTGTTTGAATTTTATCTTATGAATTTCAAACTTCAATAATCTTACTCTAAGAACTATTTTGTTGACTTATTTTAGTCATAAAAATAAGCCCAGGAAGGAATTCAACACTTTGTCAAGTTCCTACTTGTTCCCTAGGGCAGGATGAACAGTACGAGTGCTATTCCTGACAGATGTTGTCTAACTTGTTCTTTGAGATGTGTAAGAAGAACCCCACAATAACCTCAGGGAGTTTTTTTCAGCATTTTATACTTCCTCTTCAAAGCTTTCCCCATATATATCCCTGAATCATTTCTTCTTTAATTTAACCTCACTTTTTTTGTTCACCATAGGCACATAAACAAGGATTTTTCTTTTCTCTAACAGTAGACATTTTGAGATTATTTCTGTAGTGTCTATTCAGTCTTCTTTCCCTTAAGTTGAACAGCTCCATCTATTTCAGTCTTTACTTGCTGGGAAAGATGAATACTCCTTTGCTCCCCCAAACTAATTCACACCTTACTTGAAGAGTGAGGTTCAAAGTGGAAAACATACCTCAGCTGACAGTTAATAATATTCTTAGCGGGAGATGTGACTCTTGCTGACCACGTTCTCCTTTGTGTCATCCAGTATTCCCTTCATGGACTGTTCACAGGTCAGAACCAGAATTATGGGTGCTTATCATTTTATAAGATAATTTAACTTTGTTTTCTTTTTTTTTAATGTATATAATAGTTATAAGGAAAGACAACTGTTTTTATTTTAACCAAAGAGAGTTTACTGAAGAACTTTAATAACCAAATTTTTGAGAGATCCTTTTTTTCAAAGTTTCTGAATTCACAAATCTGAAATGTAATAGGTCATAACATTTTTGTATACCAGTCTCCACCCTTTAAAAGGTTACATTTTTTCATTCATTAGACCAGTGTCATTCATGGTGACACTGATGAAATGTTTAACTTGCTGTAGTTTTTCATTCACTTTGTGAGGCTCTAGCTATTCATCCAGGTTCCTAGGAACCTTGCCTTGCCTTGTAATGACCTGTAATAAAGAATAAGGAGTTACATGCATTTCATCTTTACATTCTTATTATTTGGATCGCATGAACTCACCTCACATGGTTCTAGGAAAATCCTCTCAACTGCAAAATAGTAGAATCTCCCCCTCTGTAATGTTGGTGAAACAGCTCTGAAGATAATCCTGTCACATTCACAACTGTAGAAAAGTTTCCATTCTTCCTTTGCTGTCCTACATGTGCAGAAAAAGTTGTACAGCATCCATCTTATCTTTTCAATAATTGTATTTTAAATTATGGTTATTTGTCAAATAGTCTTAAACCTGTAGCTGCAGATCTATAAGTACCATGACCTGTCTCCACTGGAAAGGGCTGATGTAATTAGAAAAAGGCCTTTATCAATCACTGAGATAATGGGTGTTCTCTCTCTGTCCTTCTCTCCCTTTCTTTCTCTCATCATCAATTACCCTGACTATTTTAGACAAAATATTAGACAAACCTACCTCCTTTTAGCTACAGTGCTGCCATTGCTATTAATGGAATTTAAATTCCTCTGTTAGGTGAAAAGTTCCTGTGCAGACTATTCTGTATCTGCCAGTTAAGGAAAGTCTAATCTATTTAATAAATGTGATAAAAGTTGGCATGTCTGATGTGGAGTGATTTTCTGGAAATGGCTATCTGAATTAAAAGTGTTTCCATTTTAGTCTTGTTATCACTGATTTTAAACATCATGAGTCAAAAATGCTGATGTAAGGTTAAAATAGCCTTTACTATGCTTCTAAATATGTTGAAAATGCCAGTTTAAAAAGGTATTGAATATCTCCCACTATCAACAGGAGACATCCTACTATCAGTAGTTACCAGAAATGGCTCTTCAACTTACATCTTTCATAAATTGGTCCTTAAAAGCTGATTCAAAAAGAACCCCAAAAACACCAACAAAAGAAAACAAAAAAACCCCCAAAACAAACAAACAAAAAAAACTCAACCAAACAAACCAAACATGGCAGCATAATAAAAGCATGTAGAACTCAAACCTTTGTGGAATAATGACAAATTTATGTATAAATTAAAACATAGTCTTAACCATGATTAAATTTAAGTATATTTTTCCACACTTGTGGAGAAATTTGTCTGACTTTTTAGCTTTCAAATTGTGTCCCTGATAACATGAGTGAGAGTAAACAGGACTGTGCTGAGCAATTTTGATCATGCACGTCTTTGATTTCTTTGAAAACTGGGCCTCGCTGCAAGATAAAAAAGAAAAACCAACTGCAGGAAATTATCAGCTCTCCTGACTATCAAAGGCCAAATAATTTCACTCTGGATTTCCCCCATCAAGCCGAACCACTTACAGATAGATGTCTCAGCGTTTTTAAAAGAACATAAAACAAATGCCACACTGTTTCTGCAATGACTGTAGCACAGTGAAAAATGCTTTGCCTAAAAGTTAACATGACTAGAGTCTGGTGAAATAAAAATCCTTGTCAATCTTGCTTTTAAATGTGAGAACATTTGAATATATGAGTACCAGAGTAGATGTAAGCTCTAATATATTCTGTGGGTTAAGCTCCTGCAAACTGGCTATGGCAAGAGAGGCAGCTTGCACAAAGGTAGCCTAGAAAATGAAGAAAGAATAGCACCCAAGGGTTCTTCAGGGAGAAATGCTGTCTCCCAGGTGGATGAGAAGAAGCATCAACTTACCAACTTCTCTGAATTCAAAGTACTGCCAACAGTCAGGGATTTTCAGGTCAAGAAAACAAAATGGTTGATGATTTCTCACTCTCCTCACCCATATTTATTTATTTCACACAAATGCTCTCAGGATTTGTATTGATCCTGGGATTATGTTCATGCAATGACATTATTGAAACAAAGGCACAAGGAAACACTTTCTTAAGAGAGATTTTATTTTTGCAGAGATCAGGCAAATAAATAAAAGTTTCCCTACATTTCTCTGGTTTGAGTTGTCAGCTCTTCAAAAGCAGAGGTGATGGATACCTCTAGCCTGTTGGCCTGTGTTGATTCCAATGGTGAGTCAAAACAATCCTCTGACAATGATATAGGCTTATTCTTCACTCTCTTAGAACAAGAGTCCTACTGCTGCATTATTTTTCAAGAGTGATTTGCTCATTGGTGAAGGAGTGCTTGACTTTTCTAAGTTCTTATCTTTTGAAAATGTTCTGCATTGGTAGGAGCCTTTCCAGGTATGCAGAGAAATGCAAAAGATTACAAAAGTTTTGCAGCAGAAGGCTTCTGAACCTCAACATTTCAACCTTTACCAGAAAACTGCTGCTTATCTCTACCTGATAATGAGCACATTTGCTATCAAACTGCACAAAGGCCACCTTATAAAACATGCTGAAGTTGTGTCAGAAATTTGCAATTTGTGGCTTGGCCTATTGACCTTATCTCACTTGGATGTTCTAAACATTTTCACTAAGTTCAGTGCTATTGCTGGTAAATGTATTAATACAACACTATTCCTCATGTTGTTACTGGTAAATGTTAACTTTATTCATATGGCATATAATTACCTTCAAAAAGAAGTAAAAACTGATAAAGAGCTGGAAGTCCTGTGTCTCTCTCTTAGAATCTGTGTATATATGTGTCTGTATATATCTCCATGTGTTTCTGCAGCATCTGAGCCCATTTAATTGGCCATGAATACTCCAGCTCTCTGCAATGAACAGAAATAAGCCAAAGGAAAGAATTCAGTGATTTCAGCCTAGCTCATACTGATATTTTCCACTGAAAAGGTACTAATGGCAGTTTCTCAGGACCACAGCACAAATGGAGTTTGTATTCATTTAGCAATTAATCTGAATTTCTTGTCTTGATTTTACAAACAAGGGCAGTGGGAGACTTTGATTTGAACATCCCCTTGCAGAATTCAGTGATTTTGTGACTGTTAAAACAGAAGTGACTGTAACCTTAAGTCTTGAAGTCAGAAGACATCTGCCTGGTGAAGTCATTCACTGTTTACTGGAAAAGGGCATTTCTGATAAATTCCACTTCTGCTCCTTGCCCAGTCTCAGCACAGAAAGTGTTTTTGCTTACATTTTTGTAATGGTTTATTAATGCACTTTGACTCTGGATATTGGAGTGTTTTAATGTTGCTTGATTTGAGTGCTGCTCTTTACACTTTTGATTATAATAGCATCCTACTTGATCATGTCTAATGTTCTCTGGGATTAATTGGGTCTACATTTTGAGCTCATTTCCATCTTACTTTTTCAACTCATCAGGTTTTTTGAGAGTTTTTTTGGTGTTGTTTTGATTTGTTTTGTTTTTGTTTTCTTTTCCATTAGGAGAGTTCTTTCCATTAGGTCTCTCTACGCGGAAGATATGTATGGGAAGGTTCTTTCACCAATCCAGTTCTGACAATTTTGTTTCTGTACAACAGCAGCTAAAAGAAGGAGAATATATGTCTCTTTTTACAGGATTCCCTCTTGATATCTCACTTTGAGTACACTGGTTTTAACAACCATGTGGCTTTATTTTGTATAGTAATATCACATCAGTGTAACTGATATTCTGCTTTGTGTGTCAGGACTCCTTGGCTATATTTTTGTGGAATACAAGTGTCAAGAACCACATCACACTTAGGGTATAAACAATTTCCCAGTAATTTATAAGGAAAAAAACCTACCTTCACAAAAAATCTTAACAACCAAAAAATAAAAAAGAGCTGAAGAAAGAGGGACTCTTGCCAAGACTGAGGATTATTATGAGTGGGACAACAGGAAACAAAGGTTTCATAAAGCAAGAAGGGCAGTATATCACAGCTGATCCACAGGTGACAAGATCATAGGGACAGAGGCTTTCCTAACAGGTAGATCATAGCCATGTCTTCATGTCAGGAGTGAGAGACAGTGCCTGTGCTTGGACTTAGGCAAAAAGACTAAGGGAGAAAAAACTGGACACTCCTATTTTCAGGCAAATAGATGGCTTATTGTAGTCCAGAACCCTGTAGGATGAGTCCAAGCCCTCTACCCTGATCATCTGTATCGTAGAATTATAGAATTGCTGGGGTAATAAAAGATCTTAAAGATCATCTCATTCCAACCCCCTGCCATGGGAAGGGACCATTCCACCAGACCAGGCTGCCCAAAGCCATATTCAGCCCTGAACACTCCAGGGACAGGACCTCCCTAAGAACCTGTTCTTGTGCCTCACCACACTCACAGTAAGGAATTTCATTCTAATATCTAATCTAAATCTCTCCTTCAGCTTAAGACCATTTCCCCTTGTCCCAACACCATAAATCTTTGTCAAAAGTCCCTCTCCAGCTCTCTTGCAGCTCCTTCAGGTACCAAAAAGTGCTGTAAGCTCTTCCCAGAGCCATCTCTTTTCCCAACAAACCCAACTCTTTCATCCTGGTACCATGGGGGAAGTTCTCCAGTCCACTGATCATCTTCATGACCCTCCTGCGGACTCACTCCAGCACTTCCCTGTCCTTCCTATGTTGTGGGCCTCAGAGCTGGATGCAGCACATAGTTTTGTTGATCTCCATGAGGTTCACACAGCCCCACCTCTCAAACCTGTCAGGGTCCCTCAGGATGACATCTCTTCTCTCCAGAGTGTTGACTAAACCACACAATTTGGTTTTACCAGCAAACTTGCTGAGGGTGGACTCGATCCCACTGTCCATAAAAATAGAGTATACTTTGATTTGGTTTTAAATAAAGAAGGAAGTAAAGGATTTTAGTGAAATGAGAATGAAATTAATCAAATGCCATATAGTAGAAAATTAAAATTGTGGCCTTTAAACATGAGAAAATAATCTAGAAGTGTCAAGTCCTGTTAAAAGTTATACCATGAAACAACTTTTAGTTCAGAGAAATGGATCAATAGACAAAAGGCAGGCAAGTGTTATGATCTGATTATAAGAGATGCCTGTGCCCAAATTAAGGTGCAAATGAGACAACATGCCGAAATCAATAGCACAAATTTTATTTAACAGTAAATGTGAAGTAGAGAGATAGAAAAAAATGGGGGGAAAGGGAGGAGGAGAGAGAGTGAGAGTAAGAGAGAGATTAAATAGAAAGATATCACCACCATGAGGATTCCTGCGAGATCCCACTGGTCCTTCTTCACCCTTGTCTTCTTGGGGTCCCTGAGTTTTCTTCTGCAGGTACCACTTTTGTACAGTCCAAGCCTTGAATATCCACAGGGCACAGGTTCCATTGATTTGCCACCCTGATGGGTTCACACACAAGCAATGTTCAACACTAGAATTGTGGAACTAATGGTCTGAGGGGCTTTGAGGCATCTGTGTGGAATGATGGGATCTTCCCCATGGCAAGTGAGTGCAAAGGTCAAAGAATGTATCTAAATGTCTCCTCTTTTTTGAAAACTATTAGGTTTTTGTTTTCTCAGGCTGCCCAGTGAAACTTGCTTGATCAGAGCGGTCATGCATGAGGTTTTCCACAGATTACTCTTGTGACTGTTCATCCCCCAGGTTTTCAAATTCAAAGATGAACTGAAATTAGGAGATTAAATTAGAGTAAATTTTCCTTTTGGTTTGAAGACATGACTAATAGTCTGCTAATTAATGAGATCTTTTCTTAAGCACCTCTGATCTTCACTGTCCTCTTCAGTTTCCAGGAGGCCCAGAAAATAATGTTTATGTCTTAAGCTGCCTCTTGCTGAGTGAGAAAGGCTTTTGGCACCACAATAGCAGATTAATTTACTGCAGTATTTTCTAGCTTTTCTATTTGCAAAGATAATGTGCAAGGAAATAGTGTAATATGCAGTAGCCTGTGTCCTTTGGAGACGTTACTTAGTCAGTTTCACTAATGGTTTTGCTACTTCCTAATGAATGCTGAATCTTCTGGATGCATTCACTGGATAAAATACGTCACCCTGGTTTTTTGGCAAGGTCGACTCTGAAAGACAGGCATTGTTTTAACAATTAGCTCTGAAGTTTTGCAAGACAAGGTTTCCTTTCATTTTGGGTTTACTGTGTGTCTGATGAGCTTTTTATGAAAATGGGAATTCTCATTTACTTCCTTTCGGATGTGTTCTATACAGAATGTAACAAAGCTGAGGTACACCTAAGACTTTCCTCAGGGAAAATTTGATTTTGAGTGTTCCCTCCACAGCAGTTTATTTTCAGAAGATATGTAAGAATACAGCATGTTAGAGAACATTTTCTCTGTTTGCATTTGGCAGAAATTGGACGAGGAAATGAGAAGCTGTTAGGAACTGATGGGAAAAGTGCATAGGTCTGATTTCCTTAGGAAACCAGTCTAAAAAATTCTCAGAATTGCCTTTTCGTTAAAGCTGTATGTTAGACTACCCTAGCAAGGGAATAAACTCATTTTTTTTTTTCCAGAACTCCTTGCAGTGCGATGTTTTCAAACAGAATATATGATCCACCTTGTAGACCTCTTTACTTTCTGATATAGGATAACTGTAAATAAATATCTTGGGCCTGGCTGAGATGGAGTTAACTTTCCCCATGACAGCCCTCACAGGACTGCTGTGCTTTGGTGGCTCCTGCTGGCACAACACCAGCACTGTCTCTCCAACATTTCTCACTTCACCCATCTGGCTGAGGGTGGGAAAGATCTCTGGTAGGGACACTGCCACGACATCTGACCTGAAGGATGTCCCATATCATATGGTGTCTGCTGAGCAATAAAACCTAAGAGAAATGAGGTGGAGGGTGGAATTCATTGCTGTGTTTGTCTTTCAAAGAAATCACCATGAGTGTTTGAGAAATGGGGTTCAAGTTTTGACCAAACAAATAAACTTGTTAGAAATTGCAGTTTCATAGAGGTCTTGACTTTGAAACTTAATGACTTCTGACAAATAAAGCCACTCAGAGTCGTTCTGTTATTTGAACCAGGAATTTTTAAAATAGAAACAATAAGTGTCTTCTTTTCAGGTGCAAAAATCAAATACCTGAATTATTACTGGCCTGGAGGAATTACTCTTCCCTTCCCTTCCCTTC